>CANTUR010000904.1:600000-1012669 GCA_947683625.1 Mallotus nudiflorus
AGTGGGCCACTTCATCTAACATTCAGCTGACGTGACCATTATTATTTATTTTTTTGTCAAATTTTGAGTTATTAAAAACTTTGACACGTCAGCATTCACATCATCACAAACGATCATAATGTGTCATTAGGTAGTTTTGTGGAATTCATGAGAAACATTGAAAAGTTTTAAGTGACTAAATAAAAGTTAGATATTTTATTACCATGGATGTAATTAACCTAAACTGACATGGCCATTGCTTTTTGTTAGATAACATGTCAACATCCATGTCAACATTCACGTCATCACTAGCAATCGGAATGTGTCATTGGGTAATTTTATGGGATTAATGACAAATATTGAAACGTTTTAAGTGACAAAATAAAAATTTGGATATTTTAATGGGAATTAGTAAAAAGTTTGGATACCATGGTGTAACTAACACAAAATTTTGAATTAATATAAAGTAGTACAACTTTTGACACTTTAACTTCTTTTTTTTTTTGAATGACCATTTTTGGAGATAGAAAGAGAAGGGCAATATAAATCCTCCACCTCTAAAGGGGGTCAATACCGTAGTTGGAAAAAGACAACTCTAAACGGGTGATTTTAAATCATTTTTTTTAAGAGCGTTGCTCCTAAAAATCAAACCTATAACCTAAAGTCATGAGTTTACTCCTCATTACCACCAAACTAAGTGGTGGGATCGACACTTAGCCGCTGATGTAATATCTTTTAAAAAAAAAATTGCATATGGTGTAGTATTAGTAACAAATTTAGTTAAAGGTTAGTGGAGACAATTGCCCTCACTTGTCCTTTTATAATTGGTTCATATCAGTTTTATATTATTATTATTTAAATTTGTTACCCCCACTTAAACTCACATTGTCCACCTGTAAATTTAATGAATTTCCTTTGGTCTTTACAAACATAAGTGTGTAACAAAAAATAATATATATATATATATATATATATATATATATATATATATATATCTTAACTTACAAATTTTTTTAAGGCTTACAACTTTTTTATTTGAAATAAAAACAAAATCGAGTTTTTTACCTTTACAATTTTACAAGAAGTTTGGCGTCACTCTAACAATAAAAAACACGAGTAGTTTCATAAAAAAAAAAAAGACAACAGTGTTAAAAGGACACTTTTTTTTTTCTATTCAATTCCTTTTAACTTTTAAATTGTTACTCATTGTCTATTTATTCAGGTTAGTTATACATAATTTCTTTTCATA
Source organism: Mallotus nudiflorus (assembly GCA_947683625.1). Classification (NCBI taxonomy): domain Eukaryota; kingdom Viridiplantae; phylum Streptophyta; class Magnoliopsida; order Malpighiales; family Euphorbiaceae; genus Mallotus; species Mallotus nudiflorus. The sequence continues at coordinate 601,229 of CANTUR010000904.1, forward strand.
TAAAAATTGCCCTCCACTAACTAATATGCGGGGTATATCAAAGCAACCTATAATTAAATTTCAAAAGGATCAACACACTCATTATTTAATTCCGCTGATTCTTCCAAATTAAACAGTCTTCAATTCCAGGAACACCAATCTTCAACCCACTTAATCAAATCCAAGCTCTCTTCATCAGTTTGCAGGGCCATAATTGGCCACGCATGCTTGCGAGCATCCATCCACACAGCCTTCTACTTCGTCCAAACCTTTAAAGAAAGAAAGAAAAATAGAAAAATGTATCATTAGCCCATTATTTTCATTTATATGTACGTTAAAATGTCATAAAAAAATTCATGATCTACTGCAAGAAATGTATAGCCCGCAGGTCATGCATTTGAAAGCAGAAAAAATAAAGTTATATTTAATATGAATTACTAATTTAGTGATCAAAGAAAGAGATTATATTTACGATAGTTGTCTTTGGAGATGAGGTTGGAGCACTTGGAAGTAGCACAGCCAAAAGTACAAAACTGATGGGTGCTTTCAGTATTGCTTTGTGCAACTTGGTGCACAATGCACTTAGCGAGGCATCGAAATGGGCAAGCAGTCAGCCATGGTGGAATAGCATAGTCAATTAAACAAGTGCTCATGCAAATCTTGAAATCCTTGAAGAAGGCATTGGACTGCCCTGCAAGCATCTCTATCACCACAAACATCAAAAGGAATGACAATGCTTTTCTCTCCATTTTTATTCTTTGTTAATCGAGACACTACTTTGCTACCGCTTCTTGGCACTGAAATTAGGCCCTTCTGCGGTGTTTATATAGTTGATATACCATGAGCATCCACGCATACAAGTAAGTAAAGCTATGCTCAAATGGAAATAGAACAAATACAAAATGTTAATCATGCCATTTTAGATAAACATTACCCAAAATACAGAGAAAAAAAGACAACAAATTCCTTGGCTGGCTATGAGCAATTTAGAGGAAAGAGCTGTTGCAACCTACCTTACATATCAAAACTGCACTAATTAATTGATGAATTTTTCTTTTTGACTACCATATATATATATAGTGCAGTGTATTAAGTCTTGTTTCTGGTTGTGGTTGCTTCATTCAATGAATATTTTGAACCTTTGAATCTCTCCTCATTTTTATCCATACTATCTATCAGTCATGACATGACCCTTATTATATATTAAGGCAAGAAATATATTATGATTTGTGTATTTGAATTGATTGGAAAAGAAAAAAAACAAAGACCAATTTATTTTCTGATACTCAGGAACCATTTATAAGCCAACTAATTATACAATAGCTTCTCGTTTGGCCATTTAATCAAAACAATACAAGAGTAAAAATTTTACAGAGATAGTCTCGTCTAGTTGACAAGGTTTGAAGTCTTGCTTTACTGCAAGTGTTGTTTTTTTCTTTTAAGTAAAGCGATAGTTTGTCTTGTATTCTTTTGGCCTCTGTATCTTTACAACAATGACTACTACTAGTAGTGGGGTTGGAAGAACGAATTTGATTCAGGAATATGATAATTTGTGCATTGATGACGACGGTGTTGGAGATGAAGGTGACGCAGGCCTTGTTATTTCAGAGCAAGAAGCCCCTGTTGTGGTTACATCTAAGCATCTGTGTCTAATTGGAAAATTCTTGACAGACAAATCTGTTAATTTCAATGATATGAAGACTACGCTTGCTACTTTGTAGAGACCGGTACGAGTTGTGTGCATTAAGGATTTGGGTAATCAGCTCTTTTCCTTTCAATTCTATCATGACGTCGACTTCGAACGGGTGCTTTCTCAAGGTCCCTGGTCATTTGATCAGAGCATGTTGATTTTAGTTCATTATGATTGGTCTTTTGCATTGGAGGAGTTGGAAATTTTCTTTTCTGATATGTGGCTTCAGATTATTAGGCTTCCTGTGGGTATTCGATCTAAAAAGGTGCTAGAACGTATAGGGGATTATGTGGGTGAATTCCTTGGCTCTGATGAAAATAATTTCAATAGCATTTGGCGAAATTATCTTCGTATCCGTGTGAGATTGGATGTGTAGAAACCATTGAAATCAAAGATGAGAATCAAGCTTGAAGGGTTTGAATGGGGTTGGATTGAGTTCAAGTACGAAAGGTTGCCTACTCTCTATTTTGTTTATGGGAAGATCAGACACTCGGAAAGATTATGCGATTTTGTTTTTCGAAATCCAACTTTGCTGGAAACTAAACGTTTTGGGGCCTGGCTTCATGCTTCACTTCGGCGGACTCAAAGCACAGCCGAACGGTGGCTTAGGGAAGATGACGGTGAAGATGTACCGGAGAAGAGGAACATGCCAAGTGCAGATATGGGTGGCAGAGTGAGTTCCAAAAATCTCGAAACTGAAGGTGCTCCATGTTCAAAATTGGGGTCTGGTAAAGGAGTAGTTTGTGGGGTTAGCGGAGGGAAGGAAGGAATGTGTCTCCAATTTTCTAGGAAATCAGTTTCTCATCAGGTGCGTTTTGTTAGCAATGAGTTGGTTGATGGACGTGGTGAAGATTCCATGCAAACAGACGAAAGCTCCGAACTTGTGATAATTGAATCAAAACATTGACGTCAGAAGCTTGATGTGGGTTCTCAGCATGGAGAACAACAGGGCCTAGTTCAGGTTACTTCTCAACTGGACCAAGTCCATAAAGATATTGAGACAGCAGATGTTTTACCTGTTTTTGGACCATATGCGGGACTTGACCGCCTACACCAATGAATGTCTTAGCCTGTAATTGTCGTGGGCTAGCTAATTCATGTATAGTTCGGTTCATTAAGAATCTAATGGGTAAGTCTAAGCCCAAGGTCCTCTTTTTATGTAAGACTGTGGCCTGTAGTGTTAAAGTAAATGAGATTAAGTCTTTGTTGGGTTTTTATAATGTGTTTATTGTAAATAGTAGAGGCAAGAGTAGTGGCTTGACCCTCTTTTGGGTGGAATTGATTAAGTTGCAGATTCTAGATTATAGTCCTAACTTTATTGATTCAGAGATATTGGATGATTAGTTAGGTTTGTGGCACTTTACTAGGCATTATGGGATTCCTCAATGCAATCATAGACAGTCTTATTGGGAGTTAATAAGTGAGCTTGCATCTACTTCTGTTCTTCCTTGGCTTATGATTGGAGACTATAATGAGGTGTTACAACAATGTGAGAAGATAGGTGGTCGTCCCCAACCACAATGGTTATTAGATGGTTTTTAAAGTGCTATTTTGGATTATGACATCATGGATATTCCTCAGCGAGGTAATTTGTTTACATAGGAGAGGTCTCGGGGTGATAATGGATGGATAGAGGAAAAATTAGATTGTTGTATGTCAAACTCTTAATGAATGCATCTATTTGCTCAAGTAGAGGTTCGAGTCTTGGACATTAATTCATCAAACCACTAGCCACTGTTATTACTTCTACATCCTCATACCTCTATGACTAAGTTTAATCTGTTTCGTTTTGAAAATATTTGGCTTCAAGACAAAGGTTATTGTAGGGTGATTCAACAGTGTTGGGAAGGGAGTCAATCTTCTGATTTATTGGCCAAATTATCGAAGTGTAGTATTGATTTATTGGCATGGTCCAAGAGCTCTTGAGTAAATTTTAGGAAACAACTTGATATTTGTGCTATCAATATTCAAAAGTTTAGGAGTTATCAAGATCTATATGGGGTTTAAAATTTTTTTGATGCTTAAGCAAACTATTATAAATTTTAGCTGATCAAGAGCTTTTTTAGAAGCAGAGATCAAAACAAAGGTGGCTTCAAGAAGGTGATAGTAATACACGATTTTTTCACCTCTCTGCTTTAGGCTAAAAATGGCAGAATTCTATTTCTCAGCTGAAGGATGCTGCAGGTTACTGGCGGTATGCCCAAGAGGAGATTTAATAAATTATGTGTCACTACTTTCATGGGTTATTCACCACCACTAGTTGCACTTATGATTATTTTGTTGATGGTATTCCTTTTGTAGTCATGAATGTTGATAATGAGTTGCTTCTTGAATCATTATCCTTAGAAGAGGTGCATAGAGTTGTGTTCAGTATACAAGGAGATAAATCGCCAAGGCCAGATGGGTTGAATCTCACTTTCTTCTAGAAGTATTCGGATATAATGTCAATTGATCTCTTTCATTTCTGTAATGAGTTTTGGAGGACGGGGAAATTACAGTATGGAGTGAACTACACTAATATAATTCTTATTCCAAATAAGAAGAATTCGTAGGATATAAGAAATCTCATGCCAATATCGCTTTGTAATGTTATCACAAGGTGGTTGCCAAAATATTAACTAACTGTTTGAAAGTGCTCTTACCTAAGCTCATTTCTTCTAATCAGTGCGCTTTTGTTGAAGGTTGTTCAATTACTGAAAATATTGTTATGGCGTTTGAGCTAAATTAATTTATGAAAGGCAAAAGGAAGGGGAAAGATGGATATGTTTCCTTGAAACTTGATATGTCAAAGGCATATGATAGAATAGAGTGGGATTTTTTTAGGTTCATGCTTCTTCAATTTGGATTTGATGTTAAGTAGGTTGATTTGATTATGGAGTGTGTGTCATTTATAGAATATAGTATCTTGCTTAATGGTTTTGAGTCAGTTCCTTTTACTTCACATAAATGGTTAAGGCAAGGAGATCATTTATCTCCTTTCTTTTTTATCATTTGTATGGAAGGCTTAAGTGCTCTTATTTGAAAATCTGAGATTTCAAGGAGAATGCATGGGTGTCAAATTGCTAAAGGTGCTCCAATTATCAATCATTTGTTCTTTGCAAATGATTGTTACCTATTTTTTAAAGCATCTACACAAGAGGGAATGGAAGTGTAACGTATTCTTCAGGATTACTATACTACATCAGGTCAAGTAATAAATAAACAAAAGTTTATACTCCTTTTTAGTGAAAATGTTCAACAATCAGTTCGACATGAGTTGGTAGGGATTTTAGAGGTGTAAGAGGCTTTGGTTTCTGGTTTTTATTTGGGTCTCCCCTTTAATATTAGACGTAACAAGCAAGAAGTGATGGGTTTCATTAAAGATAGAATTTATAGTAAACTCAATTCTTGGAAAGGAAAGTTCTTGTCAAGAGCAAGAAAAGAAATTCTTTTAAAAAATGTGATCCAAGCCATTTTGAATTATTTAATGAATGTGTTCTTTATTCCTTCTAATTTGTGTATTGAAATTGAAAGGATTATGAATAGCTTTTGGTGGGGTTTAAAGCCAAGTTCGAAGTTTGGAATTCGATGGAAATTTTAGGATAAGGTGTGTTTTCCAAAGCAATTTGGGGATATGGGTTTCAAGAAGCTTAGGGATTTTAATTTGGCAATGTTGAGTAAACAAGCATGGCATCTAATTTCAACTCTAGATTCCATGGTTGCAAAACTTCTAAAATCTAAGAACTTTCCAAACTTTTCTTTTTTGCAAGCTAAACTTGAGAATAATCCAAGTTATTTATGTAGAGGTATTTCAGAGGCTTGTTTTATAGTTACTAAGGGTGCTAGATTGAGAATTAGGCATGATAAATCAGTCTCTATTTGGAAGGATCCTTGATTGTTGAATTATGATAATGGGATGATTACAACTCCGGTGGTGGAAGGTCTTGAGTTTGCTATTGTTGATAGTTTATTTTGTGAAGGCATTAATTGATGGGATCATAATCTAATTTCAGATGTTTTTAATGATTGTGATGCTTCTGACGTCCTTAGACTTCCTAGGAGTGTGTGGAACGTTGAGGATTCTTGGTTTTGGACCTTCAGCAGAAATGGTTTATTTATGGTAAAGGACAACTATCGCACTATTTGTGGTAAGATTAGAGGGTTTGTTTCTAAAGGTGGAATGCTATTTAAAAGCTTTATGTTCCTCCTAAAATTAAAAATTTTCTTTGGTAATGTGCTTCCCATTATTTTCCTACTAAGGTTTTGCTTCAATCTTGTTATATTCCTCTTGATGTTGACTATCCAATTTGTATGATGGTTGCAAAACCAGTTTGGCATGCTATCTTTAGATGTAATCATGTGAAGGACTATTGAAGGTTTTTCTCGGTGACTGTTATAGTTTTTTATTAGCTCGAGTTAATTGATTCCTTTTTTGAGGTTTTCACTAAGCTCATTTTAGATTATCAAGCTTTTTTTTATTGTTTTGTGTTGGACGATTTGGGATAATATGAGCAGTTGTGTTTGAAAAATATTAAACTATCCCCACAGTAAATTATTAATCAGGCCAATCATTTTTTATCTCGATGGCAAGTAGTTTAATGTTTAGGTATTGATGATTTTTCCGTAGCTAATGTTTAGGAAGAAGGGGATGCAGTCTGGCAGAATTTGGATCAAGGCTTACTGAAGTTAAACATAGATGTTGTTGTTGATTCACGTAATCATATGATTAGGCATGGGTGTGTTTTGAGGGATTCAGCTAGTACCTTATGTGGTGCTAGAATTCAGGTGATGAATGGAAATTTCTATCCAAAGGAAGCAACAACTCTTTCTTTCTGAGAAGCTCTCTATTGGTTTCATGCTCACCATCTTAATAATGTCATCATGGAGACAGATGCTCAACAGGTTGTGTTTGGGTTGCAAGGTGAATATGACTTGTCTTATAGTGGTTTAGTATTAGAAGAATGTTTCCAACTTGTAAATCATTTCTCTAATGTTGTTATTCATTTTGTTAAAAGATTAGCCTAACACTTCAAGAAAATCTAACTAGAGACCCAACATGATTTTGCAGCAACACAAAAAGCCAAGACCCATTAGAACCAACAAAAACACCAAAGCAAAATCCATTTTCGATGAGAATTAAACAACATCATAATGTGATGAAAAGTCTAAAGTAGATCTGAAGCGAAGACAAAACCATAAAGAGATAGAACACTATACTATGAAGCAACTCTGAAAAACACAAACTTCTATAAACAATATGATGAAAATGAAACATTTTCAAAAATTATTTCATTACGATGAGACCAAAGCGTCCATGAGATTGCATAGAAAAGACAAAGCCAAAATCGACATTGCTCATAACCTTGAACCAAACCTTTCCACTATTGAAACCATAACAACAAAGAAAAAGGCATTGTAACTGTAGACGACGGGGTTTAGTGTGCGTCTAAGATTTTAGCAACCAAGACATTGTTTAGGCTCAAGGCCTTAGAGAACACACTAACCACTATCACAAAGACATGGCGTGGAGATGAGGAGTCGCCACCCAGAGTAATAACTGGGACAAATCGAAAAAGTGGTACTCGATTCCCTAAAAGAAAGCTAGCACCACAACCAGGAGATTCTAAATACGGAATAATAACTTCTCTTAGTCTCGTGTTCTTTTAGAATAATTTTATAAATGATTATTTCAATCTCTAATTACATGCAATTTTATTAAACTCTAATTAACATCCATTTAACCTAAAAGGCAACAGGTCAATAAAATTACAAGTAAAAATGCATCAAAAAGGCAATGTCCCTCTGTCTAAACTATGTTAATTTTATTTTATAAATTAGCCAAGTCTACATATTATTTATAAATGAAAAATGGACTATAGGTGGGTCTACATTTTATTAATTAGTGAGCCTAGATCTATTTTTAGTCTTTCTAAGATATGGGCTTAAGTCTATTCAATTTTAAAGGAAAATTAAATTAGTGGGTCTAAGTCTAAATTGATTTTATTTTAAGTGAAATATGAGTCTGGTTCTATTTATTTTAAAAGAAATGAAATTAAGTGGACTGAACTAAGTCTAAACAATTTTAATTAACTAAGCGGGTTTAAAATCTAATTAACCTAATGGGCCTAAATTGATTTTAATTATTTAAAAAACCTAAACCATTTTTAAGCCTATTTATTAAGTGGGTTAGACCTAAACGTGGGCTTGGGGCCCTAAAGAATAAAAACATAAAAAAACAAGCCCAAAACAAATAAAACACAAAAAATAGATCAAATAAACATTACAGTGATTTTCTAAAAAACCCTAAATTAATTACATGCAAACCCTAATTTAAGTTACTGCCACCATTGATTTTAATTGACTTTTTACTCAATTGAACCTAATTACTAATTAATTTTAAAGTACAAAAAATTAAATTTTTACTATTTCCACTGTTGGGGCTATTACAAACTACGTACAAAATTAAAATTAAATGATTATACACCCAGAAATTAAAATAACTACACATAACACCAAAAATGAAAAAATAATAAAAAAATCCTAAATTCTATTGGAAAACAACATAGGTTCTTCCATGGTATTTCATGGACCTTCTGCTCAATTTAAATATAGGCAGTATCCTCCTCAATCCACATGCACATATCAAAACAAAAAAAAAAACAAGTAATCAAATTAGTAGTGAAATCAAATAATCAAAAAAATAAAAGAAAAATCATAAACTGAAAATAATAGAAAAGAGTAAAAAATGAAATAGAAAATAACACTAAAGATTTAGATGTTATGCAAATGCCCTTTTTGAGCCCCTCAGATTGGATTATCACCGTTGAAATTAAAGTATTGTTGATTCTGGACTGAGATTTTATTGCTTTCGAAAACTTCAGTAACCAAAATTAGGGTTTTTTGTGCTTGCAGTCTCTCTATTTTTTTTTCTTATTGTGTCTCTATGTGCCTCCAAAAAAAATCCTTAGGCAAAAAAAAGTCCTCCCGCACTACAAACTTCGCTTTTTAAAGTAGAGTCTGCACGTACTGGTTTCCTCCAAAGGAGGAACAGACTCATCTCTTAAAAACAACCTGATAAAAATTTTGATTTTTAAAGCATTTTGAATGTGTTGAAATTTTCTTCAGATAATAATAAAGATAAAATTGAAATTTCAACCAATCAAAACACTAAAAAGTCGATAAAAATATGTGAAAAAATCAACTTTTACGAGTCAAAATTTTGTAATGCCGATCAACATTGTGTAATGTCGATCGACATTGTGTAATGTCGATCAGCATTGTGTAATGTCGATCAACATTAAATGCCAACTCCCCCCTTTTTTAACTTTTAATCACCAAAAGACCCCTGAAAATTGACTTATTTGCAATCTAACCCTAAAAAATATTGCAATTTAGTCTTTAAAGTCCAGAAAATCGACAACCAAGTTCAATTTTTAAATGAATTTCATCATAAGGGCTTACGTCGCAATTGTGCATAATTATATCCTGAAATTAGATGCTTACAGCAACCTCAACACCCCACCATTTACAAAAGAAAGTCCACAGTCGCTAACACTTATTGCACAAAATTAATAAATGATCAAAAGTTTCACCAAAATGACCACAAAAAGTGCATTTATTCAAAGCCAAAAAGCATAAGCCAATAGAGAAAAGATGATCTCTTGTTGGCAATTTGTCAAGCATGGCAAACCACATAAATAATTTAGTTTTTATTGGAGAAAGATTGAGCCACACATCAGGCATAATGATATGATCATGACCTGCAATATTATACAACACCTCATTATACAAACTGTGAACAAAAAAGCATCTATTCGAAGAAGTCTGGCAAACAACTCTATCAACATGAATCAATGAAATTATAATTCTACCAACAGAAAAGAGTATAATTTGTAACTGATCAAGCTTAGCATTACTAAGATCTCGACACCAACACAACCTCCAACACTAACTTCCTTCTTGCCATACACCATAATCACCAACAAATCCCAAAGGCTGTGATGAAATCACAAAAAGAGAAGGAAAAAAATCCTTCAAACAACCATTTCCAACCCGTTGATCATGCCAAAAGAGAATTGAAGTCCCATCACCAACTTCAAAGGAAATGTAATGTAGTAAGACACTTGTAAAATTATCATCTACCAAAATACTTTTAGAAATATCTTGCCAAACTATGGAATAATGTTTAGCAAAGGAGAAAAATGTATTGTCAATACGATCCATAAAATACTTATTTGGGCCCATAAAGCAGAACCCCCATCCTGCAAACGCCACAACCATTTAAACAAAAGAGCTCTATTATGCACTGCTATATTTAAAATATCCAAACCACCATCTTTCTTTAACTAAGTCACAAACTTTCATTTGACCCGATGATATTTCTTGTTCATAGAACCCCAAAAAAAAATCATTTATCAAAGTATCAAGCTGACACGCAACACCCTTAGGAATACGAGAAATGGACGCATAATAAGGAGGCATAAATGTAATAATTTGATTTTATAACAGCCAAGTGCCCAGCTTGAGATAAAATTCTACCCTTCTAGTGAGCCAATAAAGGATCATAGTATGAATGCTATAATATAAACTATGAATGCTACTAATAAAGGACCATAGTAATGAAGAGATGTTGAATTATAATGAAATTATAGCTAAGCAATCCGTAACTCCATTTATTTGAAGAATTTTACTCACTTATTTATCTATAACACTCATTTATTCATCTATTCCACCAAATTAAGATTGCTGAACAACACCTTCTTGAATCAATTCAATTACTTAAAAATCATATTCGTCAATTTGCAAGCCCTAATTGACGCAAGATTGTGAACAACCATTTACACATTCTTCCACTTCATCCAAACCTGCAAAACATAAACAGACAAAAATTTTAGAAATTGCCAAACAAAAGAAAGGCCCAATAATATTGAAGTTCAAAATTAACCCAAAAAAATATATATTAGATTGATATCAGGACGAGAGATAATTACGATAATTGTCTTTGGAGATGAGCTTGGTGCATGTGGAGTTAGAGGTCGCACACCCAAAAGTGCAATACTGGTGGGTGCTTTCAGTGGCTGTTGCAAATTGGTGGATGATGCATTTAGCAAGGCACATAGCAGGGCAAGTGAATGACCATGGTGGAATAGCACATCCAATCAAACAATCCTTCAAGCAATGCTTGAAACCCCCAAGAAGAGCATTTGACTGCCCTGCAACCATCCCTATGACCACACACATTAAGAGACATGACAAAGCTTTTCTCTCCATTTTCTCTCCATTTTCTTAAAAAAAGAAAATAATCCTCACTAATTATTCTCAAAATCTGTATGAGCTATCTATAAGGATGCTTAATTGCTGCTGACTGACACTAAACTTGGGTTTCTATTGGTGTTTATATAGCTGGTGTGGGTGTGCATAATTAAGTAAAGTCTATCCTTTAGTGGAAGTAGAATCTTTAGAGTCACTAATCATGCAATTTCAGACTATTAAAATTGTCTAAACGAAGAAATAGATAACAAAATTTCCTTAGTAGACTATGACTATGTATATATAATGGATATATTAGAGATTATAGTGCAAAATTAGGGGGTTAAAATTAATCCAAGATCTCTTGATTTCCAAATTATCAGCCTTAAATTAATCTATCAACACTACCAGATGATCAAACCCTTCAATTTCAAAATGCACCTTCATAAGTGGAATTTCAGAAATCAGAAGTACAGCCGCAAGCACACGTAACACAGTGACAGTATTAACACTATAAATTAATAATTTTAGAATAAAAAAAATATTAATTGAAAAAGATGTTAATCAATAAATAATTTATTAATTTACAAACAAAAAATAACTAGATTTTATATACTATATATTTTTTATGAAGTTCATTTATTTTTTTTATCAAATAAAGTATATTATTACATATATTAATCATAAATATTATTTAGCATATTATATTATTTTGTTTTATAAATGTTTAATTAATTAATCCTCCAAAAAAATTATTTAAGTAAACAAAAATTATAATACAGTACATCAGTTTTGAGAAAAAACAAATAATACTTACAAATATACATGTATTATTTAATAATATGTTAAAAATCATTAATTATATACTAAATGGACTCTGAAGGATTTTTGTAGAATATATTAACTTATAAATTTTGCACCAAACAAACGCTGATAAAAAATAAAGATGTTCATGCACATTTGTATAATATAAATTACGAATGCTACTTATAAAAGATCAAACTGGCAAGATGATGATGGGTTATAAGAGGAACATTAACAATGCTATATGGCTAAGCAATCAATAATTAGATTTCATTTTAAGGACATGCATTTATAAATGGGTTTTACTCAAAGAGGTACACTTTTTTTTTTTAATCAATTCCTCTAAACTAAGAATTCATCTTCTTTATGAAAGGCACAATTAATCTTGAATCAAATCTACTGATTAGAAGCCATCTTCACATAATTAGTTTGCAGGTCCATAATTAACCATGCAAGTCTGTGAGCAGCCATCAACACATTTTTCTACTTCGTCTAAACCTGCAAAACATGAACAACCAAAATTATATAAGTTCTTTCGGCTTATTATAGTATTTAATTAAATATATAAAACTGTAACAATTAACGTCCAAAATGAACAAATCCATTGCTTATTCTATGCAATAAAAATTAAATTGATTATCAGAATTCGGAACTTCAGTTTCTTGCTTGCTCTCGATTACTGAGATACTAATTTTAATTATTAGACTGATTGCTGTTACTATTATATTATTATTATTATTATTTTGAAGGAGAGAGATGCTTACGATAATTCTCTTTGGAGATGAGCTTGGAGCATTTGGAGTTGGAGGTAGCACAGCCAAAGGTGCAATACTAGTGGGTGCTTTCAGTGCCTGTGGCAGATGGGTGGATGATGCATTTGGCAAGGCACATAGGAGGGCAAGTGGGTGACCATGGTGGAATAGCACATTCAATCAAACAATTCTTCAAGCAACTCTTGAAGTTAGCACTGGATTTCCCCGAAAGCATCCCAATGACCAAAAACATCAGAAGACATGACAATATAGCCTTTCTCTCCATTTTCTTAATTATCCTTGCTAATTTTTTTTTCTTCTCAAAACCTCTGTATTAACCAAGATTATTTACTACCTCTTCTTAACACTAAACTAGAGTTCTTGGTACATGGTATTTATATGATTGTTCATGGTATCCATAATTAAGTCTAAAACTCCAGTGGAAGCTGAATCATGAAAGAGTCACTAATCATGCAGTTTTAGAAACTTTTGTCTAAACACAGAACAAAATCGTAAACTTTCTTAATTAGTGGAATCTGAGTGTTGACTAAAGAGCTGTTGCAATCTTAAAGTACCATATATATCAAAAATAGAGAAATATTGTCTTGTGTATTTCCTTTTAGAACTTAAATTTATGATGATTTAGCTCTGATCTTAAATTTTACATCGCTAATTTAGAATATATATGTGTAACCATTTCGTATCTAACAAAATTAGCTATGGTTTTATCGGATGGCGTATGATATCACTGTGTTATATATGTGTGTTTTAGATTATTAAATTTTTTTTTTTTTTTTTAAAAAAAACATAACATACACATTAGAATGGATAAAACTCAAATCTGAACCAATTAAGAGAAGGTAAATGACTCATATTCGCCACCCAACTATTCAAGAAATGTCCAATTGATTCACAAGTTGTACAAGTTGGCTAATTAAACCTAAATCTGATAATAACTGGTGAAAATAAAAAAAATAATCTATTTTTTTTCTTGTCGATCTCTCCCTCGACAATATTATCAAGTTCCTTATATCCAGAAAATTTAGGTATCGAATTCCTTAATTAATTAGTTCTTTCATTGTTGTGAGAAAAGGGACCAAATTGTCAGAAAATAGAAGTTTTAAACTTAAGCCAAATTAGAGTTTTATCATTTGTTGATAAGTTGATTTTTCACAAATAGTTTAGAATGGATTTGCATCTTTTGAACCATGTCTTGACAATAATACCCCGTGCATATGGGTAGGTGTGTTATAAACATGCTTAATTAATATCAATATGGTCACAATTTGTTTTTTTTTTTTTTTTTTTTTTTTGTTCTTTCTCACATGCAAGAATTTATGTCCTAATATAGGAAGTGGTTATATGCTTCCTGGCATAAACCTACAAGTAAATCTGGTCAAGGACTCCTTATACAACAAGTTATTAAATTACTCAACTATTTTTAGGAAATTATGTGAATTTATTATGTTTAAGTATATACAATTAGCCATCAATTTAGGTGTTAGTGGTCCTCATCCTTCCATACATGGTCAAAATGGCAGATACTCATATATACATATTGGTTGTCTGATGATTCAGTTTAAATTTTGAAATAGTTTTTGTGACTGTTAAATATTAAAAAAATGTAATTTCATACCAATCAGTTAAAATTAATCTAATTACCTAGTTTATATTTTTACCTATGAAAATTATAATAGTTTCAAATTTGAGTCTCTATAATTACTATCTACTAATATTAACGAAAATTTATTATTTTTATGATTAATAATAAAGATATACGTAACTACTATCTATTGAATCTTAAATAATTTTTAAAAAATAATAATTTCACACATTATAAATATGGGTTTAAACTGCAAACAAGAATAACATAGCTAGCTAGTTAGGCAAGAGAAATAGATTGTCGAATAAACAAATTCTAGCCAGAGAATACTAGGAACAATGGCAAGAGGGTTGAAAGGAGTTGTTTTTTTTATGATGGCAGTTCTTATGGTTGTGCTAGTTATAGCACAAGGTCCTCCATCACCGCTACCATCCCATGATGATCATCACTACAAAAAACACTTACTTTGCAGTATTAAGTGTGCAGAGCATTGCCATGTACCAGTTCGTCGCTTACCTATATGCATGGTTAAATGTATGATCATATGCTTGGCCAAAACACCAACCTCTGATGATGTTTCCAATTGTACTGTAGCCTGTGCAAATTTTGACATCTTCAGTAATTTCCATGGTATCAATCGAAATCCTTACATCTTTTCCCTTTCTTTTCATAATATCACTTTTATATATAGAATTCCATGTTAGTGAAACATGAATGAAGATTCATTCATTCATACATCTTAGGCTGGCATACATTTATCATTAAATGATTAACACATATCCACTATTTTTTTTAGTGTTTTTAAACAATGTTCTCTTATTATGTATTACAAATAACTGTAATATACCCAAAAAAAATGATGTGTTAAATTTAAATTACCGATAATCATTGAGATTAGTTAGTAGGGATTCGAGATTGAACCATAACGTACACAGTTATATTAAATTAATTAGTTTTTGGAAGAATTTTACTGCTTTTATGTTCATTTTTTAATCAAATGAGTTATAAATTTATGATATTCTAATATGTACAATTTTATATATATATATATATATATATATATATAAATTGAATGCGGCAGATGAGAGACAAGTGAAGAGCGATGAGGCCTTGCAACAAGTTGGGGACTTTGTAGGTTCCTGTTTCGAGAAGTGCAAACAGAAGATCAATTAAAAGTTTATCGAAATAAAATGAAGATTAATGAATGTTTTATTTACAGTGGCATTGAAATCAAATTAACCTACAGGCCAAAAGGTTTTAGTTTAGTTTATATATATTTAGGAGAAATCCATTTATGTTGTAAAAAATCTATCAGCTGATAATTTCTCTCAAAACATATAAAAGTAAGAAAATATTTTTAAAAATTTCATCCCATATTAATTTGTTCTTGAATTGATTTCAAATTTTATTGTTTGAATTTGTCCTTAAGGAAATGCATGTCTAATAAGTATTATATTTTTTAGGCTTTCAAGTGAATATTGCATTCTGCTACTAAAAGAAATAAATATATATATTAAAATAAATACATACAATATTTATTTTAAACTATTTTTTTTAGTATAATTAACTTCAGTATCCGGTGGCCACAAAGGTTCTAACTGATTGAAATCAAATTAGATAAACCCGTAAAGAATGAAAAAAAACTCCCAAATTTTTTGATGGAGGAATAAAAGAAATAAGCTATATGCGCGGGGCCTCACTATTCAAGTGATTGTTACCTCTCAGGCACACTCTGTAGATGGGAAAGTTGGTAATTTATTCTCAATTTTCGTTTGTGAAATATGGACTGAGATTGATTATATACATATTGTATATACAAGAAATAGATAATCAGGACAATCTTAAATAACAATTTCATTGAGTTCATGCATGTAATTTATTCAATTCTGCAAATAAAGATAAAATTTTTTTTTTTCATAAATCATGCTTCTCAATCATATAATTCTACATCTCATACTCTTCTTCTTCATTTTCTCATTATTTTACAAACATCGCTCCAACAATGATCCACACAGCTTTCCATGCTCTTTGCATCTGCCAAATTAAAAACCTTAATTAATCAACATCTTCTGAGTTATAGAATTAAATTAATTTAAGAACGCATCCACATGCGCACGCGTGCGTATATATAATGAGAAAAGAGAAAAGGAAGTATACCCTTAAGATGGTGGGTGCAAGTGTCGACTGAACAGCCAAGGTTACAGTAGTGGTGCTCAAGGGAAGGAGAATCTGCAAGACATTCCTTTAAACACTTTCCACCACAAGTGATTATCTTGGAACTAGCAGGAACACTCTCATCCGAACCAATCACACAGCTGATGAAGCACTCAATATAGCACTTTTTAAATTCTTCAGCTCTTGCTTGCCCTAAGAATAGTAATACAATTATCATCACTCCTGCAACACTAGTAGATGCCTTTAGCCCTTTCCTTTCCATTTTAGGGCTTTTTTTTATTATCTTTTTTTAAGATTTCTCCACTGGTTCTAAGTTCTAACCAGTTGAACATAAGCCCACCAGCTAAGTTGCTACTATTTAATGGCTTTCTTAGTTTCTTATGCTAGGAAAATCCATAAAGTTTAGCTAGCAATCTGTCTGCAGTAATTGGAAGCTAAATGTGGCAAAATTCTGCTTTTCAAATCTAGATAGATTGTGTAGTTTTTATCTATGCTAACCTAAAGAATATTTCAAAACTTGGACGATGGTTGATTCAGTTGATAAGAAGATAATTCTCCTTTTTTAATGTCTCATATTTAAATTTTATATATAAAGAAAATAGATGCTAAGAAAGTTTTAAACCTTTTGTGATTTGATTTACACAGCCCTAACTTTAATAGTTAGAATCCAAAAGATATTAAAGGTTTCAAATAAAAAATATATATATAGAATTTGATTTTTCTTAAAAAAATTTGAAAATTTTATTTTTAAATATACTAAATTATTATAAATTAGAGTACATCTTCAATATCGGTGAAAAGTAAATATCATTTCAATTGATAGGTAAATTGGTTGTAGAATATACTTTTACAGCATGACAAATATTCTATATAGGACTTTAAATTTTCTTTTAATACTATTTTCTAGGATAAAGTAGAAATTCTGAAAAATCAAACAATATAATGTCAATTATTAAGTATACTTTTGTCAATTTGTTACTTATTATGAATGTGAATAAATAATATATTACTTATAAAAGAATAGTTCTTAAATAGTGAAAAGAAAATCTCTATATAAAGAGATTAAAATTCATTAATGAAATATAGATAAAAAAAGATTTATTATTCTCCAAATTTTTTCAATATTATAGTTCTCCAAATTCTCTACAAATTCTCTCTAAATTCTCTTAAAATCATTCTACTATAAAACATTTTTCTTCTAATTAAATACTACTAAATTCAAATTTAGTTCTATAACAAACTAAACAATTGTGAATGAACAATATATTATTTGTGAGAGAATAGTTCTCAAATAGTGAAAAGAAAATCTCTATATAAAGAGATTGAAATTCTTTAATGAGAAAATAAAGAAAAAATAGATTATTCTCCAAATTCTTTTAATATTATAGTTCTCCAAATTCTCTTCAAATTCTCTTTAAATTCTCTTAAAATCATTCTACTATAAAATATTTTTCTTCTAATTAAATACTACTAAATTCAAGTTTACTTCTATAACAAACTAAGCAATTCAATCTTAATTCTACAACACGTTATCAGCATGAAAAGCTCTCGATTAAAACAATAAGGTACATATTTTTTAATATTTAATAGTTATGAATATATTATTTTATTATATATTATCATGGATGGTTATGTCTCCTACTAATTTATATTTATTCATATTTATATTTATTTCTTCAATCTAACTTTATATTAATTGTTATTTTTATTTTATTTTACTAACTACATCATTGATGCAAATATTGTTAGAAATGGTTCTAACCTTATGGATGATTATGCCTCCTACCAATTTATATTTATGCATATTTATATTTTTTTTTATTATTTATGTTAATGGAATGTTATACCCCATTTTATATTAATGGGCGGTTTTGTCCCATATTTATACATATTGTTATGTTAACTCACTTACTATAGATAATCATATCAACATTATTTATTAATTTTACTTTATATAATTTATTTCTCAATATATTATATTAAAAAAAAATTCTAACGGCTATATTTTTATTACTAACGGTAACAAACGACTATATTTTTCATTATAAATAGACAAACTATAAATTTTATTTATGCACACAAATTCATACATTTTCTCTTTCTCTCTTTACTCTAAATTATAAACATAATTTGGTATATTTATATTTGCGTTTTGATCATGACTATTATAATTGTTTTTGGAATAATTCATATAGAAAATGGTTTTCTATTTGATATAATTTTAAGTATTATTGCATCATTTTTTGTACCGCCATTATTTCTTGCAATATTCATTCATGATATAATTAATTAGTAAATTCTGATTATGTTTGATTTTTTTAATAGTCATCAAATTTATGAATTCCAATTGAGTTATATTTTTTTATTAGTTATCATAATGACAAATCTAGCAAAGCTTGAGTTCGTTGCTCTTGACATCACAGGAAAAATTATATGTCTTGGATTCTAGATGTAGAAATGCATCTTCAATTAATGGGGTTAATTGATACCATAAAAGAAAATAATAACACCTCATTGCAAGATAAAGTCAAGTCTATAATTTTTCTCCGTCGTCATCTTGATGAAGGATTAAAATATGAATATTTGACTGTTAAAGATCCAAGTGTTCTTTGGAAGGATCTAAAAGACAAATATGATCATCAAAGAGATGTAATACTACCAGTAGTCACTGATGAATGGAGAGCTTTACGCTTTCAAGATTTTAAAAAAGTGAGTGACTATAATTCTACAATGTTCATAATAGTATCACAATTAAAATTATGTGGACAACCAGTCACAAACGAGGATATATTGGAGAAAACTTACTCCACATTTCATGCATCAAATGTTACACTGCAACAATAATATAGGATGCAGAGATTTAAAAAATATTATGAACTAATTTCATGCCTACTGGTAGCTGAGAAAAATAATGAACTCTTGATGAAAAATCATCAGTCTCGTCCCACTGGCTCAGTAGCATTTCCAGAAGCAAATGCTACAAATTATTCCAGACATAAAAATTACAATAGCCATAGACGTGGGAGAGGTAGAGATCATGGACATGGAAGAGGTCAATTCTTTGGTCGTGGTCGTGGAAATAAATATAACAATACTCCACAACAAACTCAGACTCAACCTCAAAAGAAGTTAAAATCAGTCATCAGTGGTGTTCAAGAAAGGTCCCAACATAAGTCTGAAACTGTGTATTTCAGATGTGGTAGTAAAGGACACTGGGCACGAGTTTGTTGTAGACCACCATATCTTTTCCAACTTTATAAGGCATCATTGAAAGAGAAAGAAAAGGAAATAAACTTCAATGAGCATCATACTCCTGCTAATGATACAACTCATATAGATGTTTCTGATTTTACTGATGATTTACTGACAGTGGAAATTGAGGCAACTACAATTTTAAGTATGTTGTTATTACCTATTTTATTTTTCAATTCTAAAAAATATGTTATTATTATGTATGTTATTTTCAAATTAATAAAATGTCCTACTTTACAATTATTTTATGTTTTTACCTTAATTGATTAATTATGTGTTTATCTATTTTGAAGTTTAATCTGGATTGTACTCAATATAAAGACAATATTGGAGATCTCTGCATACCGGATAGTGGTACTACACATACAATCTTGAAAAATAGAGATTATTTCTCTGAAATAAAGCCCATAAAAGCAGTTGTAAAAATAATATCGGGTCCTATAGATCTGATTGAAGGAATTGACAAAGCTAAATTTATGTTACCAAATGGAATAAAATTTATAATTGATGAAGCTTTATTTTCACCAAAATCAATAAGAAATTTGTTGAGTTTTTATGACGTATATCGAAATGGGTGTGATACCCAATCCATTACTATAAATGGTAACAGATATTTAAATATAGTTTCCAACAAATCAGGAAAAATACAAGTATTGGAAAGACTGTCAAAACTCCTTACTGGATTACATTACATGTGTATACATGTAATTGAATCACATATGACAGTAAAAGAAAAATCTTATGATCCTTCAACAATAAATTTATGGCATGATAGATTAGGTCATCCTGGATCAATAATGATGTGAAAGATAATTGAGAATTCACATGGGCATCCATTGAAGGGGCAAAGAATTCCTCAATCCAATGAAATGTCATGTACAGCTTGTTCTCTCGGAAAATTAATCTTGAGGCCTTCACCATCTAAAATTCAGAATGAATCACCTATGTTTCTTGAAAGAATTCAAAGTGATATATGTGGGTCAATTCACCCACCATGTGGACCATTAAGATATTTTATGGTATTAATTTATACATCTAGTAGATAGTCACATGTTTATCTATTGTCAACTCGTAATATTGCATTTGCAAAGTTGCTAGTTGAAAATATTAAATTACAAGCATAATTCCCTGATTATACAATCAAAATGGTAAGACTTGATAATGCTGGTGAATTTACATCTCAAGCATTCAATGATTATTGTATGTCTACTGGGATCATTGTTAAGCATCTTATTGGCCATGTACATACTCAAAATGGTTTAGTTGAATCATTGATTAAACGTCTTCAGCTTATTGCTAAACCATTAATAATGAGAACAAAGCTTCCTATTTCAATTTGGGGTCATGCAATCCTACATGTTGCTTTATTAATTTGCATCAAACCTAGTGCATATCATAAATACTCCCCATTACAATTAGAATTTGGTCAAGAGCCAAATATTTCCCATCTCAAAATTTTTTATTGTGCAATATATGTACCCATTGCGCCACCTCAGCGCACAAAAATGGGTCATCAACAAAGATTGGGAATTTATGTTGGGTTTGAAACACTCTCAATTACTAGATATCTTGAACCTTTAACTGGTGATGTTTTTACAACACGTTTTGCTGATTGCCAATTTAAGGAGGTTATTTTCCCAATATTAGGAAAAAAGGAGAAAGAAGGGAAAAGGAATATTTCATGGAATGAACCATCATTATTGTATTTGGATCCTCATACAAAACAATATGAATTAGAAGTGCAAAAGATTGTGCACTTCCAAGCAATTAAAAATCAATTACCAAATGCATTTACTGATACAAAAAGAGTGACTAAATCATATATATTAGTAGCCAATGCTCCTACCCATATTGAAATTCTAGAAATAAAACCTGAGAGTAAAGAAACTTATGAGTTTAAAACACGCCAAAAGCGTGGAAGACCAATTGGTTCTAAGGATAAAAATCCTCAAAAGAAAAAGGGAGTAGATAATCATATTGATAGGGAGGAAAATATCCCTAAAGAAATAAAAAATAAAGAAAGTCCCCAAATGGAAGGTATAAATGATATTAATCAAGAAATCTTGATAAATTATACCAATACAAGAAAATTGTTGAATAGAAATGAGATGAAAAGTATTGATGAAATATTTTCATATACTATTGCATGTGAAATCATAAATGACAAAGATGATCCTGAACCAAAATCAGTCATGGAATGTCAAAATAGGCATGATTAGATAAAATGGAAAGATATTATGCAGGTTGAATTAGACTTACTAAACAAGCGAAATATTTTTGGGCCAATTATTCCTATACCTAAAACTGTGAAACCTTTAAGATACAAGTGGGTCTTTGTACGAAAGAGAAATGAGAAAATGAAATAATAAGGTACAAAGCTAGACTTGTAGCTCAAGGTTTTTCATAAAGGCCAGGAATTGATTATGATGAAACGTATTCTCTTATTATGGATGCAATTACATTCAGGTATCTGATTAGCCTAGTAATTTCTAAGAAATTAGAAATGCGTCTTTTGGATGTTGTAACTGCTTATTTGTACGAATCACTTGATAGTGACATTTATATGAAAATCCCTGAAGGATTTAAAATGCCTGAAGCATTAAGTACAAAACCCAAAGAAATGTATTCGATTAAGCTCCAAAGATCTTTATATAGGTTAAAACAGTCTGGACGCATGTGGTATAATCGTTTAAGCGATTATTTGATTAATAAAGGATATGTGAGTAATATTATCTACCTATGCATTTTTATTAAGAAAAAAATATCTGGATTTGTGATTATAGCTGTATATGTTAATGATTTAAATATCATTGGAACAGAAAATGAGATCCATGAAGCAACAATATAGTTAAAGGAAGAATTTGAAATGAAAGATCTTGGAAAAACCAGGTATTGCCTTGGTTTACAAATTGAGCAAATGCACAATGGGATATTCATGCATCAATCAAATTACACAGAAAAGATCTTGAAATGCTTTAATATGGATAAAGCAAATCCTTTAAGTACTCCAATGGTCGTCAGATCACTTAATATTGAGACTGATCCATTTCGACCCTGTGAAGAAAATGAAGAAGTTCTTGATTTTGAATTTCCATATCTCAATGCCATTGGAGCTCTAATGTATCTTGCTAATTATACTAGACCTGACATTTCTTTTGCAATCAACTTATTAGCAAGGTTCAATTCAGATCCAATAAAAAGGCATTGGAAAGGGATCAAATATATACTTTGATACCTTCGAGGAAATGTTGATTTGGGTTTATTTTATTCTAACAATTCAAAATAAGAATTGATTGGTTATGTAGATGCAGGGCATTTATCTGATCCTTATAAAGCGAAATCTCAAATAGGCTATGTGTTCACAAATAACGAAACTGCAATTTCTTGGCGTTCCCGCGCTTGTCGCTACTTCTTCAAATCATTCTGAGATTATTGCACTATATGAAGAAACTAGAGAGTGTGTGTGGATTAGATCAATGACACATCATATTAAAGAATCTTGTGGTTTTCCAGTCAACAAAAGTCCAATAATTTTGTATGAAGATAATGCAATATGCATTGCACAATTAAGGGAAGGATATATCAAAAGTGATAGAACCAAACATATACCTCCAAGATTCTTTTCATATACTCACGAGCTAATAAAAGAAAATCATATAGATATCAAGTATATTCAGTCTAGCAAGAATTCAGCTGATCTTTTCACAAAGGCACTTCCAACTACAATCTTTAGAAAACACATTCACGATATTGGAATGCGACATCTGCATACCATATGAAGGATGATTATACATATCAACTTGAAGGGGAGAAAATCATGCCCTGTACTCTTTTTCCTTAAGCTAAAGTTTTTCCCACTGAGTTTTATTTAGCAAGGTTTTAACGAAACAGTTGCAAAATATTATTATTCAAGGGAGAGTATTATAAATGTGAATAAACAATATATTGCTTGTAAATGAACAATATATTGCTCGTGAGAGAATAGTTCTCAAATAGTGAAAAGAAAATCTCTATACAAAGAGATTGAAATTCATTAATGAGAAGATAGAGAAAAGATAGATTCTTCTCTAAATTTTTTCAATATTATAGTACTCCAAATTCTCTCCAAATTCTCTCCAAAATCTCTCTAAATTCTCTTAAAATCATTCTACTATGAAATATTTTTCTTCTAATTAAATACTACTAAATTTAAGTTTAGTTCTATAACAAACTAAGTAATTCAATCTTAATTCTACAACATTACTAAATTTGTGATGGATTTGTGCTGCAAAATTCATCACTGTAGTGATGGACTTTCTTAATGTGGATTAAAAGTCATAAATTCATCATTAGTTATATATAAATTAATTTTTTATATTTAATTTTATTTTTTGAAAGGAAATTTTTTTTTTTTACTATATCCACTCTTTCCATTTTTTCTCTTATAAGCGATAAAGTCAATGCAATAACTTAATTTGCTATTGCGAAATAATATTTAACTAAAGATATAGAAGCCAAGTTACTTTCTTCATCAATGCTTCGAGCCAAGTTCCAAGTTATTTTTATTGGAGTTTTTCTTCTACTGGAAGATTTATTGTCAGTTCAGTCTATACAGCTCTGTGCACATCTGATACTTCTTCTTCCTAATTGCTTTGGAAAAGATCATGGAATATCTAAGTTTCTCAGTGTATTAAAGTCTTTCTTTGGCTAGCTGGTAATAATAGACTGATGACTAATGAAGAGAGATGTAGACATGCTTTCACTAACTATGCTTTTTGTTAGTAGTGCCTTGACGTAATTGAGAACATGGATTATGTGCTACGTACTTGTCGATTTGCTAAGCAGTTGTGGTTTGAGATCTTGAAGGTGTTGCAATTTAATTGCCTTATAAATCTTCTTGAGGCATGTTGGTTTCAAAATTGTATTTCAGGAAAATTTAGCTCTTCTTTAACAAGGAATTGGAGGGAATTATTAGCGGTTTCAGCTTGGAAGTTGTGGTCCTGGTGCAATGAAATAATTTTTAAGGCTAAGGATTTACCTTTGTTTCAAAAGGTTAGGAATGTGTATTCTTTAATTGTGGAAACTAATCAGGCTATTGCTAATCAATAATGGTCCATGCTGGGCTCTAGTGGTACGAGGAGGGATGTGCTTATCAATTGGATACCTCTTGGTAGTGAGTGGATTAAGCTCAACATTGATGGCTGTAGTAAAGGCAACCCATGATTTGCAGGGGTGGTGGAATTATTAGAGATAATGTGGGCAAATAACCGGGAGGCTTCCTGGTTAATATAGGCAATTATAATACCATTATGGCAAAGTGTTGGGTTGTATATGAAGGTCTGTGTTATATTTGAGAGAAGGGCTATAAACAAGTTGTCTTAGAGATTGATTCAATACTAGTGGCTCGTTGGTTGTCTTCAGCTGAAGAGTGTTATAATCATTGCTTTAACCTAGTTCAGGCTTGCCATGATTTGTTGTCTCGTGATTGGATGGTTTCTGTTCATCATACATTTCCCGAAGGTAATCGAATTGTTGATGGACTAACTAACTTGGCTTTACAATATCACAGAGGAGTTCATTTTTTGGATAGATGTTTAGCTGTTGTTGCTGCTCTTTTGAGAGATGATATAATCGGCGTTGTTTGGCTTAGGTCCATTAGAGATTAGTTTGTTGTGTTTTTTTTTTGGGTCTCCCCCTCCTTGTCCAAAAAAAATATTTAACTCAAATTCAATTTTATTTATGATAACACATGTGTGCAATGTAATATTTTATAATTGTGCAATTTTTGAACTTTTTTTTATTCTGATTAAATATGCAATATCCATGACTACCCTTAAACTTAATTTAATGGCATCATTATAATTATTCATCATTGAAGAATTTTATTTTCTTATGCAAATAAGAAATCACAATTGCACAATTATACTAGTTTTCATGCATTGAGCATAAACAATTTATTCTGTTTAATTACTATGATAACAACACTTGCTTAATTTTTATCTGCATGCAAATTCTGTTGCTGATAAAAAGATTAAGAAAAAAAATCAGTACATTTGCACCCATATTCTTCATAGCTTCATTTTCTGCAAATATTATGAGAATAATAATCCACACAACTCTCCATTTTATTGGCATCTATCGAATTAAAAACACAATAATTAGCAGCATGAAGGAAAAAAGATAATCAAAATGTTAGAAATTAAATAATTTTCTTTTTTTGATATATGATGAATAAAAAGAAATAAAAAAAATTATTATACCATCACCATAAGTGGTGCAAGTATCTATTGAACAACTAATGTTACAATAGTATTATTCAAAGGATTTAGGAGATTTGAAGATACAGTTCCTCAAGCGATTTCTTGCATAATGAAGTATTTTACAAGGATCAACAGGAATACCATCCTTCTCCATATCTTTTTTTTAATAACTAAACATTCATTAATTAAGTAGAAAACATAAAGTCCAAATCTCTTATGAGAAGAGATTTTAATTAACAATGGACATTGTCACCATTATCCAACATCATTAGACTATCCTGGTTTTTAGATAACCAATCTGCAACTTTATTTGTAGACTTGGGAATGAAATTAACTCTAATATTTGGACAGTTAGATAAGACCAATCTAATATCTTGAACAATGGCTTCAACTTCCCATGGAGGAGGATCTTGAGAGCGAATGACATTCACAGCTCTAAGGCAATCTGATTCCAAAATAAATTGTTGATTCCATAAGTTAAGAATAAACTTTATAGCAGCTTGAATTGACATAAGTTCAGCCTAGAAATTTGAATGGTTGTGACCCATTTGAGTGAAAATATGGTTAACACTACCACTCAAGTCTCTACAAATGAACGCTAGCTTGTATTTATATGAATTGGAGATGAACGAAGCATTATAGTTTACTTTTAAAGTGCCATAAGCAGGAGCTGACCAAGTAGAGGGAAGGTTCTAAGAAGCCTGGTGTTGGCTAACCTTTTGGTCTAAAATTAATGTCAATGACAACCATCTTTGAATTGATAAACATATTTGCTGAGGGTCTTTAAGCTTGTTGTTGAAGATTACATTATTCCAAGCTTTCCAAATGTACCAGCAAATCCCCGAAACTAGATTAATCAAATCAGCATGCCCATTTTCCTTTAGCATTCGATAAGTTCTTATCCACCAGCTCCCAAAGCTACTAAACCCAATCAGGTTAGGCATATAGCCAACTGGACTGGAAAACCAAACTAACTTTGAATGATCACACAAAAATAACAGGTGCTCTAGAGTTTTAAGATTTTGATTACATCTATGATAAATAGGATTGACATTTGATCCTCTTATGGACAGACCCTCACCAGTTGGAATCGCATTCCGCATGCAACGCCAAATGAAGACTTTTATCTTTGGAGGCACTTGGAGAGACCAAACACACTACCACCAGTTATTGTTAAACCTTGATGAATGCCTATTATTGCTTACAATTAATAATTCCTACTACTTGAGGAATTAATATACTGACTTCACAGTATAAACACCAAACGATTCATGATGCCATATAAACTTGTCTTGAGAGTTTGCTCTTGAGATTTGTATAGGAATACATCCAATAGCCTTGCTTTCTACTTCACTAAACAGATTCCTCAAAATTTTCATATTCCATTGATTAAGTTGTCTATTTATAAGGTCTTTCACAAGATACACAACACAACTAGCGGGCTTAAGGGATCAAATTTTATAATTATTGAACAGAGGAACCCAAGGATCCACCCAGATATTCATATTTTTCCCTGAGCACACATTTCATCTAAAGCCTTAATAGCATCTCTACCATGTATGAGACTGCACCAAAGCTAGGATGGCTTAACAACTTGCTTAGCATTCAAAAAATCTGTGAAAGGGAAATAACTCCCTTTAAGAACTCTTGCACTTAAGGAGTTTGGATTTTGTATTAGCTTTTAGTAAAACTTCTCGAGCAAAGCCTTATTAAACAACAAGAGTTCCTTAAAATCCATGCCTCCTACTTATTTTGCTTTAGTCATCTCTAACCACCTGACCCAATGATATTTCTTATCAGAAAAATTCTGACTCCACTAGAAATTAAGAATTAATTTCTCAATAGCAAAGAAAATACCAACAGGGATGCACAATACTGATATAATAAGCAAAAAAAGTCTAGATGACTGATTAATAAGTGCCTCCCTTCGCGCTTGTGAAAGAAATTTACACCGCCAAGATTGCACCTTGGTTTTAGCTTTTTTGATAAGGAAATTGCACAACTCAGTTCTTGTTTTAGCCCAATCCATGGGAATACCAAGATACTTTGAGGCATTATTTGATTGGGCAACTTGAAAGTGCATACAGATTTGAGTTCTAAAAGCCTCTTTAACATTCTTATTGAAAAACAATTTAGATTTCTGGAAGTTCAACCTCAAGCCTGACTCTACAAGAAAATCTGAGAGGATACTTTTAAATGTTGCTCACTCTTCCATGGTTGCCTTACCAACCATAATGGCATCATCTGCAAAAAATGAATGGGTTAGAACAGGATTATGCCTTAAGAGCTTAATACCATTAATTCTACCATGTGATTTTCCTTGGTAGAGAGAATAGGATAGGGCATTAGTTGCAATTATAAATAGGTAGGGAGAGAGCGAATCACCTTGACGGAGACTATAATAAGGAGAAAAATCGCTCGAGAGACTACTATTGAAAGAAATTAAGTACATAACAATGGAGATACATTCCTAAATCCAATTAATCCATTTAGTATGGAACCCAAATTATTGCATGACAAGTTTTAGAAAACTCCACTAAACACTATCGAAAGCCTTGGCAAAGTTAAGTTTAAGAGCAAAACAACCTTTCCTCCTTTTGAACTTATTCTTGAGGGCATGCATGACCTTATGAGTGACCACTATATTTTCTTGTATGCTTCTTCCTGCTACAAATGTTGATTGGTTCTCTGTTATTAGATGAGGAAGCATTATTTTTAGCCTATTTGCCAAGATTTTTGAAATGATCTTGTAAGGAAAATTACAACAGCTGATAGGTAAAAATCATCAAATTTCTTTAGATTCTTAGTTTTTGGGACCAAAGCTATTGTAGTTTTAGTGATGTTTGGAGGCAAAGAGGAAGAGGTGAAGAAATTCTGAACCAATTGCATTACATCAGCTTCCACTACTTCCTAATGATTCTGAAAGAAAACTCCTAGGAATCCATCCAGACCTGGGGCCATTAACTTCCCAAAAAAAAATTTTTTGCTTTAATTTCTTCTCTACTGACATCTCTGATTAAGTCTTGATTCATCCTCTCCGTCACCAAACTTGGAATAGCAAAAATCTATCTTCTTATTGAAAGCACATATTCTTGACCATAAAGATTTCTAAAGAAAGAGATAGCATCTTTTTTAATTTGATGATCCTCAGTTAACCACTGTCCAGAAGAGCTGAGTATCTTAGAAATTTAGTTCCCCTATCTTTTTTGAACCACTGACAAGTGGAAATATTTAGTATTCCTATAACCAACACATAACCATCGAATGTAAGCTCTCTAAGCCCAATTAATTTATTATTACTTATATAGATGATTAATTTCAGACCTCAATCGGAGCTCCTCATCTTTCTGCTCACTACCAAACTCCCTCATCATAAGAGAATCCAGTTGTTATTTTAGAACGTTAAGCTTTTGCAGATAATTACCTCCTTTTTCTTTTCACCATTTGCTTAACTCATGTCTTAACCTTTTAAATTTTTCTTCTATAATGGAGATAAAAGACCTCTGCTTCCCAACATTGCTTGATGACATCATGCCATTTCGAGTCCAAGTTCTATTTTGACTCATATTTGAAACATTTCCTCATTATACTTAATTTTTAATCTAGAATAAGCACTAAAGGACAATTATCTGACCCTAATAAAGATTCATGAATAATATGTACAAATTCAAATTTCAATCTCCATTATGGATTACAAACAGCTCGATCTAGTCTAGTACGAATGTTGTTCTCCCCTATCTGTTTATTATGCCAGGTAAACATATCCCATTTGAATCGAAGATATAAGAGCTGAAAGTCCATAATAAGGTCATTGAAGGAATTAAGTTGGGAGTGAGTTAAGAAAACCCCTCCCTTTTTCTCATAAGAGTATAAACAGGCATTAAAGTCACCGATTGAAACATAAGGCACCTCTACATGTAAGTCTAATTGTCTAATTTCATTCTCTACTGACCTTTGTTATTTCCTTGGAGCCCTATAGATTTCTATGAAATGCCATGTTACGTTTGTAGTGACAAGGGCATCTATATAAAACTTTGACATTCTTTGAATTTGTACTCCCCACTCATCGTTCCACCAAAGGCTAAGACCTCCAGATCTTCCTTCAGGAGCAACATAAGCCCCATTGCTAAAGTTGAACTTGGATCGTAAGATTTTAAGGTAAGATTTGGACTGTTTGGTTTCAATAAGAAAAAAAAGTTACATTTTGAAGTTGTGGATTAAACAGCAAAGGACACATTTTGTGAGAGGGTTCCCTAATCCTTGACAGTTCCAAGAGAGGATCGACATCTAGGGGAAAAGTGCTCACCGTTTATGAGTCAGAAAAGTTATGGAAAGTTGTCACTTTCTCAGGTTTATGAAGAAGCTGTATCAAGAATTTAATGAGATAGAAAGTAGATCTCAACTAAAAATTGAAGAAACGTGCTATTCGATCACAGGCAAGAACATTGTAGAACAAAACTCAGACGATAGCACTGTAGAAAGCTCAGGAATCACTACAGGAAGCTCAGATGAGAGCACTATAGAAAGCTCAGACGAGAGCACTATCATTATCATATTCCTTCTCTATATCAATAATGCAGAGAAAGAAGCACTTGATATAGCACAATTTAAAATTAGTTGTTGCTTGATAATCTAAAACAGCAAATTGATGTATATAGTATTTTATATGCAACTCATAACATTAATTTTACACTAAAAGAAATATTTTTTGAATATTTTTTTATATATTTTATTATTTATTATTTCTTACAGTTTATTATTTTTACAAATTGCACCCATACTTTTTATTTTTTACATATTCATCCAAATGGAATATTTTTAATAGTTATTTATAAATAATTTATAATTAAATATTATATTTATTGTAATCATAATTTAGTATCTTAAATAAATTTATTTTATTAAAACACATAAAACATTTCAATTACATAAAATAAACATTACAATGCATTCAGTTTTGTGAATTACTATTTTCCTCCCACAAATATTCTATTAATGCATTATGAAGTGCAACATGAGCTTCTTTGTCCTTAATTTGTTTATGTCGAGCAAGAATTTATTGAAATCAGATGTTTTCATTCAAGACTACTTCAATTGTTAGTGCTGGTGATTTTAAGACTTCTTCAATTGTGGCATTAAGATCTTGTTCATCTTCAATTATCATGTTATGCATGATAATGCATGTAGTCATTATATCATGTAGCACATTTTTCCTCCAAAAACGTGTTGGACCAGCAATAATTGAAAAACGTGATTGTAGCACTCTAAAAGGACGCTCAACATCTTTACTACATGCCTTTTGCTTCATTGCAAAATATTGTTTCTTTAGACCTCGTAGCTCATGAATTGTTTGCATAATAGTGGACCATTTTGGATATATACCATCAGCTAAATAATAACCCATATTAATTTTTCTTGAATAAAATAATGAGTAGGAGGAGCTATACCTTGAGCAATATTAGACATTAAATGAGATGACTCTAACACATTAATGTCATTATTGGTATCCAACATGCCATAGCCCTAGATCATAATCAGCTACAGCTTCCAAAATAATAGTCGGTGATTCACTACGTCTTGTATATTGTCCAGCCCATCCTGGTGGACAGTTTTTCCACTTCCAATGCATATAATCTAAACTCCCTAGCATTCTAAAAAATCCACATCGCTGACCAATATGAAGTAGTTTAGCAACATCATTAGCGTTAGGTGCTCTGAGATATCATTCTAAAAAAATTCCTACCATAGCACAACAAAATTTCTTCATATTAATAATTATTATTGACTCCCCAATTTTCACGTATTCATCTATAGCATATGTTGGGAGACCATATGCCAACATTTGAAACACGACTGTTAATTTTTATATAAATTACAATCCAAGTTGTCCAAGTGCATCACACCGTTATTCTAAAAATTTATCATGCCCTTTGACTACTTCAACAATACAAAGGAATAAATTCTAAGACATTCAATATCAATGACAAAAAAGATCATCATTATAGCATGGATTGTCTACAAAATAATCATTAAACAAATTTCGGTCTGCAGCTTCACGATCGCAATTGATAACAATATGGCTGGGAACTAACCCACCATGGATAACTTGGTTATTTTATTGATTGAGATAATAAGCAATTAACGTGTTATTATGTGACTGTCACGACCCAAAATAGGGGCCATGACCGGCGCTAAGGAACGAGAATTCTTTCGAATCCGAAACCCGTAGCAAGCCTTAAAAATAAAATAAAATATGCAATAGTAATAACATAAATAACATATTTTACAGTGGAAACAAAATCATAGATAAGATAAAGTAATAATCCACCAATAAAATTAAATGAACATCCTCATACTTAGATATAAATAATCCTTTAATACAAAACTCAGTTCAAATCTTTAAAATACATATTTCTTACAAACATAATGTAATACATAAGTCTCACAACTG
The DNA here is from genome assembly GCA_947683625.1 of Mallotus nudiflorus. Lineage (NCBI taxonomy): Eukaryota > Viridiplantae > Streptophyta > Magnoliopsida > Malpighiales > Euphorbiaceae > Mallotus > Mallotus nudiflorus. Next base: position 633,402 of record CANTUR010000904.1, read on the forward strand.
TCTACAACTACTGTAGTGTCTAGATTATAAAATAAAGCTCAGGTAAGTAGTTTACATAGTGAAGCCGAGGCAAAAGAAATTCAGCATATGGGTCTGCTACTAAGGTCTGAAGACGATGACTCTCCTGAAAATAGTCAACGGAGGGGAGTCAGACCTCACTGAGTGAATTGTTATAATATATATACATGCATAGCTAAATGACAAATGCACACATTCAATAGTGTATATAATAAATATATATACAGGCAAAATCACACAGATGCAGTAAAATCATTTTATATAAATACTAAGAAATACATCCGTATATGAAGGATCAAATAGAACCCTAGAAAATTGCAACCTCAAACCAGTGTTAGACAACACTCTAGCCATACAGCCTCACTTATTCCAAATAAATTCACTTGTTCCATTTGGACAGTAGACTAGCCCTAAGACACTACGTCAACCGAGCTCCAACAGTCTAACTTTCAGTGTGATTAGCCCCAAGAAACTTGGTCAACCGAGCTCTAGCAATCACACTCTCAATCACATCACACATCATAAAAATCAATCCAATCAATATCCACAAATAGGTTAGCAATAAAGCATAAATGCTATCAGCGTACCGGTACATACTAGGTCCTAGTGCTGCTCACTAGGTAGCACGTTCTATTAATATCCTTCATTTTATATAAAACATATATTATTGAAACAAATGATGCATGATATTAAATAAAATAGCAACATAAACCAAATATATACTAGAAATATACTAAAAATAAACTAGGTATATTTCGAGTATATATACGTCAAATAAATTCAATTTAATTACAAAATAAACTAGAAATAAACCATGAATATACTAAAAAACATTTTAAGAATAATTCATTATTAAAACATGCATATAGTTTAAAATATACCAATAATATACCAAAAATAAACCTAAGCAATAATTAAATCATTTATGCATAATTTACTAAATAAATCATACGTTTCTAAAAACATGCATCCTAAAACACATATATATAATAACTCACTGTTATTATGCTCTATGAGACGAGTCTGACAAGCCTGGTCCACTAGGCCTCAGTCTCGGCACAACTAAACAAATAAATGACAACGAGAAATCAGAATAAATCTAACAAAAATTCTAAAGACTTGATCTAGAATCTTAGACATAGAATTAGAATAGGAAATTCGACCAGACATCACGTTTTTCGAGAATTCTATCGAAAATCTGGCAGAACCTCCCCTGTAAAACGGACATCTCTCTACTCAAAGAGTAGAGCCGGTCCTGCAAAGAAATACACTTCGAATATACGTAGAACATAATCCCTCGGTCGAACTCCAAACTACAATTCACCGACTGAGGTTCACAATTCACAGAATAATTACAAAAATACCGAAAAATGCCCTTTAATACTAAAAATACATTTTATAAATCTAAATTACGTAATTAACCCTAAAACATATTAAAAATTGATAAAAACTTATTTATTTAGAAAAATCGTATATTATATATAAATTGAAAATAATTTACGAAAAATAGTTTTAATTAGTTAAAAATACTAAATAATTTATAGAAAATATTTTTATACCTTAAATAACTATTAAAACCAATTAAATTATATTTTTAGCCAATTTAGTGTCAAATTACGAAAATACCCCTAGTTTCGTAAATTCCCTAAAATTAATCAAAAATTCACCAAAAATAGTATAATTGCTCAAAATAAATTTTCTCAACATATAATTCAATAATATCCATAAATATACTCAATTAACCAATTAATTTCACTAAAACACATATTTAACCTAATTTTCCCAAAATTACATAAACTAAATAAATTCCAAATAATTATATAAAATTCATAAAAATTAAAAATAAATTTCTAAAATGCATTTCAACACCTATAAACACCATAAAACAGAATTTCATAATTTAATTAATTAATTTCTGAAAATTAGAAAATATTAATAAAATAATCAAAAATTCATAAAAATTAAAATAATTCCCAAAAATTCCACAAAAATTCACATAGGTAGATTAAGCTACAAGGATCAATTTTTATTAAGGAAGATTTCATGAATAATTCAAATCAAAACTCCAAAAAAATTGAAAACCCTAGTAGGCCGAAAATGAAAACTAGCTAAAAACCTTACCAAATCGAGTTTTAAGCAAAAAGGAAGCTTGGAATCATCTTCTATGGAGTCTAGGGAGTTCAACGGCACCGGAATCATAAGATTTGGTAGCCAAAAACGTGATAGAGGAAGAAGAGGCCAGCTTTCGGCCAAAACACCAAATTTCACCTCATCGGTGCTGGAAGGGACGTCTACAGGCGGCGGAGCTGCTAGAGGAAGGAGGTGCCACGCCGGGAAGCACAGTGATAGTAGGTGGTTGGCATTGCGCAGTGGGAAGAACGGAAGGGGACGTCGGGAAGAAGAGGTAGAGGGTGAGGGCATTTTACGTTAATTTGACAAACAATATATATATATATATATATATATATATACATATATATATATATATGCATGTATATGTATATATGTTTTAATATGCAAAATATAATCATGCATGAGAACATGCAACTCAATAAAACAAGCTAGCGTAAATAAATAAATAATTATTTAGGTTTTATTTTTCCACAAATGTAAATCTCGGGAAAATTTTACGTAAATCTCTTAAAATAACTTAAAATAAATAAAAATGACTTTAATAAATAGCAAACTCATAAAATAATCATAAACATTATAAAAATTATTAACACTGCATATCCCGATGCAGTTTAAAATTGTCTAAAAATTTGGGATATTACAGTTACGACCCAAACCAGAGGTCATGACCAGTGCTAAGGAATGGGAATTCTTTCGAATTCAAAACCCGTAGCAAGCCTTGAATATAATAAAAACAAACAATAAATAAATTAAAAAATAATTAAAAGTACATCAGAATTCAAATCTTAATAATTATGACAAAAATAATCTCCACTTATCATAAACTAAAATATTTTAATTCAACATTTAGAGACGTGTCTCTCTGAATTAAAACCAATATACATAATACAGTGTACAACTTCTGACTAATATAAATACAACTACTGCAGTTTCTAGAGTAGAATATAAAAATAGGTAAAAGATTTACATAATAGAGCCGGGGCGGAAGAAATCTGGCTGATAGGCCTACTGTTGAGGTCTGATGAAGAAGACTCTCCTGAAAAATATCAACGGAGAGGAGTCAGACCTCACTGAGTGAATTATTATAATATATATACACACATTACTAAATGTCAAATGCAGACAATCATATATATATAATAAATATATATACAGGCATGTACACACATATGCTAAAAATCTCTTTATATATAATACTGAAAACATCAGTTTATGAAGGATCAAATGGAACCCTATGTGATCGCAACCTCAATTAATAGTTGAATGCACTCTAGCCACACTGGCTCACTTAATTCCAAGTAAATACACTTAATCCAACTGGACAGTAGACTACCTCCGAGACACTAAGTCGACCGAGCTCCAACAGTCTGACTGTCAGTGTGATTGGCCACGAGACACTTGGTCAACCGAGCTCCAACAATCACACCATCAATCACATCACACATCAATCAAATCAATCAAGTCATAATCCACAAATAAGCTAGTAATCCAACTTATAATCTATTGCACCGATACTTACTCGGTCCTAGTGCTACCCACTAGGAAGCACGTTCTATCGATATCCTTCATTTAAAATAAAACATACATTCAAATAAACACATAATGCATAAAGTCATTCATAATAATCAAATAAACCATATATATATACCATAAATATACCTAAAATAAACTAAGTATATTTCAAGTATATATATGTAAAATAAACTCAAATAAATCATGGAATATACTCAAAATAAACTAAAAATATTCTTGAAAATAATTTAAATATAAATCAAAAGTAAAACATGCATTTATTTCAAAATATACTAAAAATATACCTAAAATATACTCAAGCATTTAATAAAACAATTATGCAAAATTTTACATTTAAAACATATAATTCTAAAACATGCAACCTAAAGCAATGTACATATATAATAATAACTCACAGGGATGTGCTCCACGAGACTAGTCCAATGGGCCTGATCCATAGGCGTCGATCTCGGCGCAACTAAACAATAAAAATGATCACGAATCAGAATAACTCTAACTTAGGCTTCTAGAGACTCAATCTAAAATTTCTAAACACAAACAGACACAGATTAGGAATTAGACCCGATGTCACATTTTACAAGAATTCTACCGAAAATTTGACAAAACCTCCTCTGCAAAACGGACATCTCTCTACTAAAAAGTAAAGTCGGTCCTACAAGAAGAATACACTTCTAATTCCAAAATTTAAACAATCCTCGATTGGGATCCTGAACTACAAAAATTCCCCAACCGAGGTCTACAATTCACAACAAATTCAATAATATAATAAAATATATTTAAAAATCAATAAATACCATAAATGCCCTTCAAATATCAAAATATAGCATATTTTACATTAAAACACTAAAAATAATTATTTTCCTAATAATTACTTAAAAACCCTAAATAATAATATAATATTATTAAAAATCCATTTTTCTCGATAACTCAATAGAATTTAATAAAAATTCAATTTACTAATCCAAATAGCCTAATTAGTCTAAATACAAATTAAAAATTACAAAAAATTCATTTTATTACAAAAATAGTATATTATATATTATTTGAAAATAATTTTCAAAAATTAGTATTAATTAATTTAAATTAGTAAATAATTTTTAAAAATCATTTTTATACCTCAAATAATATTAAAACCAATCAAACATAATATTTAACTAAAATTACCACCAAATCACCAAATTAACCCTAATATTTAAAAATACACATAAAATACTAATAATACTAAAAAATTCAATCAAAATTATATAAATACACAAAAATTATTTTCTCAACATATTTCTTCATAATATCAACAAAAACAAATAATTAACCAACTATTTCTAACAAAATATATATATTTAACCTATATTTTCAAAATTGACATAAAATAAAAATAATTATAAAAACAATTACACAAAATTCACCAAATAATAAAATCAACTCTAAATTAATAATAATTACCAATAACACCAAAAATCCCAATTTCATAATTTATATGATTAATTTACGAAAATTAATAAAATCATAACAAAATATTCAAAAATTCACAAAAATCAAAATAATTCCCAAAAATCACAAAAAAATTTAGGGATGTAGCATAAGCTAAGGGGAACAACTTTTGTGAAGGAATTTTCTATGAATCAACCAAAAATTCCCGAAAAAAAATCAAAATCCAAAAATGGCCGAATTAAAGAAATTAAGAAACAACAAAAATGGAGGAGTTAGAGCTCAAACCAAGGCTGGAATCAAGTTCACCGAAGCTCTAGGAGTTGAACGACACTAAAAATGTGAAGAATGGTGAGCGGAAAAGAGATCGACAGCAAAAAGCTCCACACGTTATCGCTGTAAATTTCAGGCGATCCGGCTAGCTTCTGACAGTCGGACCACGTTGGGGAGGGAGAGGGAAGAAGGGGGAGGAGGTTAGCGGCGGCGAGAGGTGGTCCGACGTGCTGCACCGAGAGGCACAGTGAGGGTAGGGGTCGCGGGGAAGAAGAAGAAGAAGAAAGCTTGCATTTTGTTTTTTTCTTTATGTAAAAGTATGTACATACAACTATACTATATAATTTAATAAACTTTATTTTATAATATATTATAATATTACACTAAATTCACACATCACACACACACACACACATATATATATATATATATATATATACACACACACACACACATATATGTATATATAACACACAATAATAATTAATATACATGTTTCCTACGTAAAATTTTCCCGAGAATTATATTTTTAGAAAAATAAAATCTAAATAAATGTTTATTTATTTACGTTAGTCCGTTTTATTAAATTGCATGATTTCATGCATGATTATATTTTCATATTAATATATATATATATATATTTTTAGAAAAATAAAATCTAAATAAATGTTTATTTATTTACGTTAGTCCGTTTTATTAAATTGCATGATTTCATGCATGATTATATTTTCATATTAATATATATACATATACATGCATATATATATATATATATATATATATATATATATATATATATATATATATATGTAAAGTTTAGTTAATTTACAATTCATGTCACTCGTCCTTCCTCTCCAAAACCCAACGCCTTCCTCCGTTTTCACTGCTGCAAGTCCCATTTCCTCACAGTCGGTGTGCCTGGTGTGCCACCACCACTTCCATCTTAGTCCGCCGCCTGCTACCTCCTTCTCCAGCACCGTTTGGCCTGATTTTGGCCGAGAAGCTGAAATTCAACTCCACCATCGTTCACTATGATTCCGACCACCAAATTGGACACCGTCAGTCTCATTATCTTTCTTGAGCTCCGATAAGTGCATTTCTAAGTTTGGTTTCACTTGTTTTGGCCTAGATTTTGTTGGTGATCAATTTTTCCAATTCTGCCATTTTTTGTTTCTTTATTTTTTTGAACTTCAATCTTGATGATTCAAGCTTACTTCCTTTACAAAAGTTTCTCCTAGTAGCTCAATATACATCTTTTAATTTTTATAGAATTTTTGAAATTTATTTTGATTTTCGTGAATTTTTTATTATGTTATTAATATTTTCTAATTTTTGTAAATTAATTAAATAATTTGTGAAATTATGATTTATAGCATTTATAGAGGTTGAAATTAATTTTAGAATTTAATTTGTAATTTTTTTGTAATTATTATGATTTTATTTAGTTTAGGTGAATTTTGGAAAATTAGGTTAAATAAGTATTTTGTTAAAATTAATTGGTTAACTGAGTATAAATATTGATTTTATTGAATTATATATTGAGAAATTAATTTTTGAGCAATTTTATAATTTTTAGTGAATTTTTGAATAATTATTGTATATTATGTGAATTTATATATTATTAGGGGTATTTTGGTAATTTGGTAATAAATTGGTTCAAATTTAAGTTAAATTGGTTTTAAAAATTATTTGAGGTATAAAATGATTTTTACAAAATATTTAGTATTTTTAACTAATTAAAACTATTTTTCAAAAATTATTTTCAAATTATATATAATATACTATTTTTGTAAATAAATGAGTTTTTAGTGAATTTTAATATGTTTTTGGCCTAATTATGTAATTTGAATTTATAAAATGATTTTCGGTTAATATTTGTGAATTTATCGAGAATTATGGATTTTTAATAATATGTTATTAAAATTAGGGTTTTTATGTAATTATCGGTAAAATAATTATTTTTAGTATTTTAAATACCTAAATTGCTATATGTTGATATATAAAGGGTATTTTTGGTATTTTTGGAATTTTAATGTATTCTATGTATATCTCATGAATTGTGAACCTCGATCGGTAGAATCATAGTTTGGGAGTCCGACCGAGAGGTTGTGTGGCTGTATATACTCGAAGTGTGTTTTCTTGCAGGACCGGCTCTACTTTCTGAGTAGAGAGATGTCCGTTTTACAAGGGAGGTTCTATCGAATTTTTGATAAAATTCTCGTAAAATGTGACATTCGATCAAATCCGTATTCATTATCTGTGTCCGGTATTTTAGATCGAGTCTCTAGAATTTTATTAAATTTATTCTAATTTCGTGTTAATATTTTATTTGTTAGTTGCACCGAGACTGAGGCCTAGTGGATTAGGCTCATCAGACCCGTCTCGTGGAGCGCACAACTGTGAATTGTTATTTTATATATACGAGTATTAGGATACATGTTTCTAGAGATGTATGTTTTAATTGTATGAAATATGCATAAATAATTTAATAATTGCTTAGGTATATTTTAGTATATTTTTGGTATATTTTGAATTAAATACATGTTTTATCCATGATTTATACTTAAATTGTTTTAGGCATACATATATATATAGTTTATTTCTGGTTTATTTTGTAATTAAACTGAATTTGTTTAACATATATATACTTAAAATATACTTGGTTTATCTTTGGTATATTTCTAGTATATATATGGTTCATATTGTCATTGTAATTAATGTCATGCATTATTTATTTTATGAATGTATGGATTTATTTTTAAATGAAGGATATCAATAGAATGTGATACCTAGTGGATGCCACTAGGACCGAGTACATACCAGTACGACGATAGAATTTAGGTTAAATTACTAACCTATTTGTGGATATTGATTGAATTGATTCGATTGATAATTTAAGAGTGTGATTGTTGGAGCTCGGTTGACCAAGTGTCTCGGGGCCAATCACACTGGCAATCTGACTGCTGGAGCTCGATCGACTTAGTGTCTCGGGGCCAGTCTACTGTCCAAATGGAATAAGTGGATTTATTTAGAATAAGTGAGTCTGTATGGCTAGAGTGTTGTCTAACACTATTTGAGGTTGTGATCATTTAGGGTTCATTTGATCCTCCATAAAAGGTTATTATTTTCAATATTATATAAAATGATTTTTGTTGCATCTGTGTGTATTTGCCTGTATATATATTTATTATATATACTATTGAATGTGTGCATTTGTCATTTCGTTATATATGTATATATATTATAACAATTCACTCAGTGAGGTCTGACTCCTCTCCGTTGATTTATTTTTCAAGGGAGTCTTCGTCCTCAGACCTCAGTAGCAGACCCTTACGCCGGATTTCTTCTATCCCAGCTTTATTATGTAAACTGCTTACTTGATTTTATTTTGTATTCTAGACACTTCAGTAGTTATTTTTGTGGGCTGTATGTATTACATATGTATGAGATTTGAATTTTAAAGGTTTAAACCGAGAATTTGTATTAAAATATTTTATATATATGAGATGAGTTTGTGTTATTAAATCAGTGGATGAGTTATATTATTACTTATGAGATTTTAATTTCCGCTGCAAGATATTTTATTTATTTTATTATTATTGCATGCTTTTATATTTTCTTTAAGGCTTGCTACGGGTTCTGGATTCGAAAGAATTCTCGTTCCCTAGCGCCGATCATTGCCTCCTATTTTGGGTCGTGACAATATATATATATATATATAGTAACACATAAAATACAATACAATAATGTAATTTATTAAAATATTAATGCACGAAGTTAAACATTATTAAAATAAAATTATCCAAAATAATAAACTTCGATATACACATTTACGTAGAAAATTATAATTAAACGTAAAATAATTATTATTATTCACAAAATAATAAAATAATCAAATATAGTTTTAAATTTTATTAACACTGCATATCCTGTTAAATATTAAAATAATTTAAAAACTAGAGTTATTACATATTATTATTAATTGCTTGCTGAAAAATAGCGTATGAGGCTTCCCATTCCTCCATCAATCGGTTAGTCTCTTCATCATTTGATGATGAAGATTGAAAATTTGATGGACCTAGATTATTGAAATTCATTGAAAATTTTTTGTGTATGGCTAATTTGAAAAGAGAGAGATGGCTAAATTGAAAAGAGAGAGAAAATTTTTATTGGTGATGATAGTATGATTTTTTTTTTACATAATAAAGGATGCTATTTATAGATAAAAATTAATGTTGAGATGTTATTGTTTACATTTTAATCCGACGGTTCAAATTTGGATGACATCTATCCTACGAGTAAGATGGGGATAATAAAAAATTATTTATTTTAACAGTTGAGATTAGAATGAAATCCATCTTACGGTTTATATAATTATGAAATCTATCCAACGGTTAATATGTGGATAAAATCTATCATACAGTTCATATAAGGATAAGAAAATAAAATTATTCCAATGGTGGAGATGATGATGAAATCCATCTAACAATTGATAATAGGATGAAATCCATCCTATGGTTACTATTACGATAAAATACATCCTATAGTTGAGATAAGGATAAATTAAATAATTTTAATCGGTCAATGGAGATTAGGATGAAATCCATCCTACGATTCATATAAAAATAAGTTAAAAAAAGTAAATCTGACGATGGAGATGAGGATGAAATTCATCCTATGGTTCAGATAATGATGAAATCCATCCAACGAATAACATTAGGATAAAATTCATCCTACGGTTCAGATAAAGATAAGTTAAAAAAATTAATCAAATGGTTGAAATAAAGATATAATCCATCCAATGGTCTATTTTTTTCATCCATATTTTTTTAATATTTTTATTTTTATCTCCATTTTAGTATATAAATACGTCTCATCCTTCTTTATATATACAAACTTATTCTGCCTCTTTATAACACACTTAAATCATCTCAACACATTTTTCAAAAACAACAAAATGACTTTTAGAGCTTCTAGATATAGTGTTGAAGAAGAAATTTTCTTATGTCAAATGTATATGAAAATTTCTTAAGATCCAATTATGGGTACACATCATTCTTATGATTATTTTTGGACTCGAGTTGAAGAAAAATAATAGTGTAAAGCATTAGAGCTGGGACTTTCTTAATAAAAGATCCATCCAAATGCGAGTTCAAACAATCAAGAAAACAATAAGAAAATTCAATGTATGTGTAAGACAAGTTGAAAGTTTAAATCTTAGTAGTGCCTCTAAAAGAGATATTGTGAGTATTTATTTGTTTATTACTTTATGCATAATTATTTATTATTATTATTATTATTATTATTATTATTATTATTATTATTATTATTATTATTATTACTACTACTACTACTATTACTATTATTACTACGATTATTATTATTATTATTATGCAATATTTATGTTCTCTATATTAATTTACAGATAAATTGTGAAAGAGTGTTAATTATGGAAGATGCTACTTATAAAAAAGGTTTTAAATTTTATCATGTGTGGAATATTATGAAAGATTTCAAGAAATTTAAAGATAATGTTAGCACTAGAAGAGCATAATCTTGCAAGAAAAACGTGAATTATGTTTCATCCAATGATTTAGATAATCCTACTCCTGAATTTCTTGTACCTGACTCTCCTATTTTGTCCTTATTTTCTATTAATTTAGATGATACCATTGTTCGTGGTTCATCATGCAACCACCCTATTGGTATTAAAAAGGCAAAATTAAAGAAAAAAATGATGACCAGACTGCAGTGGTCATTAACACTTTGAAAAAAGAAAATGCAAAGTTGAGAGAAATTTTTGAGAATAGTGAAGAAAAGAGATTATGAGCATTTATGGAGTGTGCAGCAGTCCAGAAGTTTAAAGAAGAAAATAAAATTATATTAATGGACTTGAATACTATACAGGACCCAAATAAGCATGCATTTGTCACGACCCAAACCGGGGGCCATGACCGGTGCTAGGGAACGGGAATTCTTTCGAATCCGGAACCCGTATCAAGCCTTAAATAAAATAAAAACATAAAATAAATATAAATACACCGTAATTACAAATTTCAATTTAATATAATAAAATAATCTCTCTCATATCATGAAATAATTTAATACAATATTCAGATTAAATATCTGAATTAAAATCTCATACAGCAAAATAAATAAAACTCACTACTGTTAAAAATACAACTACTGCTAGGGTACAATAATAAATAATTAAGTACGTAATTTACATAATAAAGCCGGGGCGGAAGAAATCCGGCGGATAGGCCTATTGCTGAAGTCTGAAAAAGAAGACTCTCATGTGAAAACATCAACTGAGGGAAGTCAGACCTCACTGAGTGAATTATTATCATATATATACACGCATTACTAAATGACAAATGCAAACACTCATAAGTATATATAATAAATACATATACAGGAAGGTACACACAAATGCTAAAAATCACTTTATAATTAATTCTGAAAAACATCAGTTTATGAAGGATCAAATAGAACCCTAAGTTATCGCAACCTCAAATATTAATAGGAAACGCTCTAGCCATACTGGCTCACTTAATTCCAGGTAAATTCACTTAGTCCAACTGGATAGTAGACTGATCCCGAGACACTAAGTCAACCGAGCTCCAGCAGACTGACTGTTAGTGTGATTAGCCTCAAGACACTTGGTCAACCGAGCTTCAGCAATTATACCATCAATCACATCTCACATCAATCAAATCAATCAAGTCATAATTTCCACAAATATGTTAGTAATTCAACCTACAATCCATCGCACCGATATGTACTCGGTCCTAGTGCTGCCCAATAGGAAGCACGTTCGATCGATATCCTTTATTTAAAAAAAAACATACATTAGAGAATAAATAATATATACAATGGCATTCAAAATGATTAAATAAACCATATAGATATCAGAAATATACCTAAAATAAACTAAATATATTTCATATATATATATACGTAAAATAAATTCAATTAAATCATGAAATATACTAAAAATATACCTAAAATATACTTAAGCATTTAAATAAACAATTATGCAAAATTTTACATATAATTCTAAAACATGCAACCTAAAGCAATGTATATATATAATAATAACTCACAAGGATGTGCTCCTCGAAACTGGTTGGACGGGTCTGCTCTGCTAGACCTTGATCTCAGTGCAAATAAACAATAAAAGCGATCACGAAATTAGAATAAATCTAACTTAGACTTTTAGAGACTCGATCTAGAATTCTAAACACAAATAGACATAGAATCAGAATTAGACCCGATGTCATGTTTTACGAGAATTCTACCGAAAATTCGACAGAACTTCCTTTGTAAAATAAACATCTCTCTACTAAAAAGTTAAGCCGGTCCTACAAGAAAAATACACTTTGAATACAAAAATTCTCATAACCCTCGGTTGGGATCCCGAACTACTAAAATTTCCCAACCGAGGTCCACAATTCATCACAAATTTAAATACTATAATAAAATATATTAAAATTCAATAAATATCATAAATGCCCTTCAAATATCAAAATATAGCATACTAAGTATTAAAACACCAAAAATAATAATTTTCCTAATAATTACTTAAAAACCCTAATTAATAATATAATATTATTAAAAAAATCCATTTTCTCGATAATTCCACAAATATTTATAAAAATTCATTTTATAAATCCAAATTACTTAATTAGTCTAAACATATATTAAAATTTACTAAAAATTCATTTATTTACAAAAATAGTATATTATATATTATTTGAAAATAATTTTTGAAAATTAGTAAATAATTAGTAAAAATCATTTTTATACCTCAAATAATATTAAAACCAATTAAACTTAATATTTAACTAAACTTACCACCAAATTACCCTTAATATTTAAAAATACACATAAAATACTAATAATACTAAAAAATTCAATAAAAATTATATAAATACACAAAAAATTATTTTCTCAACATATTTCTCAATAATATCAACAAAAACATATAATTAAACAATAATTTCTAACAAAACATATATATAACCTATATTTTCAAAATTGACATAAACTAAAAATTATTATAAAAATCACACAAAATTCACAAAAATTATAAAATTAATTCTAAAATTAATAATAATCACCAATAACACCAAAAATCATAATTTCATAATTTATATAATTAATTTACGAAATTAATAAAATAATAATAAAATATTCAAAAATTCACAAAAATAAAAATAATTCCCAAAAATCACACAAAAATTCAGGGATGTAGCTTGAGCTAGGGGGATCAACTTTTATAAAGGGATTTTTCATGAACCAAGCAGGAATTCCCGAAAAAAATCAAAAATCCAAAAATGGCCGAAATAGAAAAATCGAGATATAACAAAAATGGAGGAGTTAGAGTTCAAACCAAGGCTAGAATCAAGTTCCCCGAAGTTCTAGGAGTCGAACGGCACCAAAAGAGCTCAATTTGGTGGCCGAAAACGTGATCGACGGCTAAAAACTTCCACACGTTGTCGCTGCATTTTTTGGCGTTCTAGCGGGCTTCAGGCGGTCGGAGCACATCGGGGAGGAAGAGGGAAGAAGGGGGAGGAGCTTGGTGGTGACTGTGGCGACGAAGGCAGTCCGGCGAGCTACTCCGGGAGGCGCAGTGAGGGTAGGGTCGTGGGTGAGGGAGAGGAAGAAGGAGCTTCTTTTGATTTTTTGTATGTATATTATTTACATAATACTATATACTATAATTTAATAAAATTTATATTATAATATATATTATTATATTACACTAAATTCACACACCACACACTTATATATTCACACATATATATATATACACACATATATGTATATATTACACACCATAATTAATAATACACACATATAATATTAATATTAAACCCTAACATATACGTGCATATATATATATATACACACATAAAATACAATTCAATAATGTAATTTATTAAAATAAAAATATTAAAATATTAATGCATTAAATTAAATATTATTAAAATAATATTATCCGAAATGATACACGTCAATATATACATATTTACGTAAAAAATTATAATTAAACGTAAAATAATAATAATTATTCACAAAATAGTAAAATAATCATATATAGTTTTAAAATTTATTAACACTGCATATCTTGATAATTATTAAAATAATTTAAAATCTAGGGTAATTACACATTTATTGCAGCTGAACAAATACGTCTTATGCAACAAAGATCTGCACAGCAGTAACCACCATATTTTGCCTCTAATTAATTTAATTATTTTGATAATATAGATGGATCTGAATCTGGATCTAGACTATCAGATTATTAAAATATTTTATTATGTATTTTTTAGTTATTGTATGAGGTTTTAATATTTATGTAACGTTTGAATATTTATGTAATTTTAGGTAATGTTAATAAAATTTGTTCAGTATTATCATATATTCATGTGAATATAATTAATAATATATGTAATTAATATAAATAATTATGTGAATAATAAAAATAATAATAATAAGACATTAAACTATATTTTGTTAATTAAAAATTTAACAAAATAAATATAATGTAAAAAGAAATAAAATAATTAGAATAAAATTGATCTAAAATATTAGACATGTAAAGGTATAGAACTATTATGTAAAAAAATGGTAAATAGTATTTACCGTGATCAACATTATATAATAAATCTGTTAAACACTGTTTAAAACAGTAAATTTAAACAGCATTTTGTTGTCACCATTGGACTTACAATTTGCCGTGAAAACAATAATTTACTGTCCCGGTTGGAGATGCTCTCACATCATCAACAAAAATACCACTCCTAGACCACTGGCTGCCTCTGCTCTTTTATCTTCCATTTTATAGGGCTACCCAACTTTTTTTTTTTTTTTTCTCAATCTATGATAACTGGAGTTGTGAAATACGCACTGTTTAGCTAATTAGAATTATTTCTATCGATAGAAGAATGACCTAATAGTCACTTCTGTTGCCGTAAAATTTAAATTCTACTATTAATTTATAAAATTATTTTCACATTATATAAAAAGAAAGGAAAATTATCTATTAAGTGGTCAATCAAGTGCCTAATTAAGTTGTTTGATATCAGTAGTTATCCCACGTGAAGATCTATAAAGCAGCTACAACATCTGTTTGTCATAATTGAAAGCTAAAGGTGGCAAAGAAAACTTGCTATTTACAGCTCTTTGTATCAGCAGTATAGATATTTAATTAGTTTCAAATCTAGCTTTTAGATTCTGTAATTAGTCATATTTATATGTAAATTCCAACTTATGACGATTATAAGCTTTCTTTTCAGTGTTTAATGTTAAATTCTAATTCTCATGGTACCAAAAAGAAATTTGGTCATGCACCGAAAGACACTCAAATTTTCAAAATGACCTTAAAAAATTTCAAACTACATATCTTTTCTTTCTTCCGGTTTTATTATTTTTTTCCCTACTTTAAATAATTGTAACATTAATTGATTTTTCCTTCTATACATATAGATATAATATAAAACTAATATATACATTACCTTTCACCATTATATTTATTAAATAAACTTACAAAATGAATCATTTTAGAAAAACAACATTCATGAAGAGATAAAAAGAAATAAATAAATTAGAACCAACAAGTCAAAATTGTTTTATATAAGAATTAATAAAATAATTGAACAAAATTTTAGTATCAGTATGAATTCTCGGAGCTTCACATTTTGAATTTTAATTTCACACATATTAAATAGATAGTTTCATCATGTAAGATGCATTTTTATTCCACACATAACAAACCTATGTATTTTGTTACTATTTTTAATTAATTTCTAATTGATTTCTTTTAATTAATAATTGTATGCATGATATAAAAGTCAGTGAACAGATAGACTAATAACTATTTCTCTTCAAGAGCATACATCCTCAAATAGTATAATTTAAATCACGTTTTTTTTATTTGAATAATTAATTTTTTACTTGATTTAAAAGAAAAAATTATCTTTTATTGTATAGTCCATCGGTAATTAAATCATTTGACCTCTGTAGTTATTAAAAAAAGGATACTAACACCTTGCACTATGACAATTGGTGATCAAAATGAAAACTAATGGAGGGAAAATTTTGTCATAGCAATATCATTGCTATTTGTCATGACCCAAAACAGGGGTCATGACCGGCGCTAAGGAATGAGAATTCTTTCGAATTCGGAACCCGTAGCAAGCCTAAAAATAAAATAAAACATACAGTAATAATAATAACCACACTAAATGCAGCGGAAATAAAATCATAATTATCAAAATAAAAATCCATATCTCATATATAGATAAATCCTTTGATACAAGTTTCAGTTCAAATATTCAAAGTACATAACTCACACAAATATAATACATAAAATCCTCAACTTATTTACAACTACTGCAGTGTCTAGATTATAAAATAAAACTCAGGCGAGCAGTTTACATAAAGAAGCCGGGGTGGAAGAAATCCGACGTACAGGCCTGCTACTGAGGTCTGAAGATGATGACTCTCCTGAAAAATAGTCAACGGAGGGGAGTCAGACATCACTTAGTGAATTACTATAATATATATACATGCATACTAAATGATAATGCACAGTCAATAGTATATATAATTATATATACAGGCAAATACACACAGATGCAATAAAATCATTTTTATATATTTTGTCTGAAAACCACTGGTTATGAAGGATCAAATAGAACCCTAGAATATCGCAACCTCAAAGCAGTGTTAGAAAACACTCTAGCCATACAGGCTCACTTATTCCAAATATATTCACTTATTCCATTTGGACAGTAGACTGACCCCGACACACTAAGTCAACCGAGCTCCAGCAGTCTGACTGTCAGTGTGATTGGCCCCGAGACACTAGGTCAATCGAGCTCCAGCAATCACACTCCCAAATCATTTCTCACATAACAAATAATCATATCCAATCAATATCCATAATCTGGTTAGTAATATAGCCTAAATGTTATAAGCATACCAGTACGTACTTGGTCATAGTACTGCCCACTAGGTAGCACGTTCTATTAATATCCTTCATTGAAATATAAAACATTCATTCATAAAAATAAATGATGCATGAATTTAAATATAATAGCAACAATAACCATATATATACTAGAAATATACCAAAAATAAACTAGGTATATTTCAGGCATATACGTCAAAGAAATCCAATATAATTACAAAAAAAGCTAGAAATATATTTCAAAAACATTTTAAGTATAATTCATTAATAAGACATGCATATAGTTTAAAATATACAAAAAATAAACCAAAAATAAACTAAAAATAAACTTAAGTAATATTTAAACCATTTATGCATATTTATCAAAATAAAACATATATTTCTAAAATCATGCACCCTAAAGCATATATATATGAAATAATAACTCACACTTAGTGCGCTCCTTGAGATAGGTCCGATGGGCCTGGTCCACTAGGCCTCGGTCTCGGCGCAACTAAACAAACAATAAATAACAGACATCAGAATAAACCTAACAGAAAATCCTAGAAACTTGATCTAGAATATTGGACACAGAATCGAAATTAGAGTTCGATCGGATATCACGTTTTACGAGAATTCTACCAAAAATTCGGCAGAACCTCCCCTGTAAAATGGACATCTCTCTACTCAAAGAGTAGAGCCGGCCCTGTAAAGAAACACACTTCGAAAATAAACATAGAATTACAATCACAACCCCTCGATCGGACTCCAAACTACAGTCTACCGACCGGGGTCCACAATCACAGAATAATTATGAAAATACCAAAAATGCCCTTATATCACAGAAATATATTTTATAAGTAGAAATTACGTAATTAATCTTAAAACACAGTAAAAACCGATAAAAACTCATTTTATTAGAAAAATCGTATATTATATATATAATTTGAAAATAATTCACAAAAAATAGTTTTAATCAATTAAAAATACTAAATAATTTGTAAAAATCATTTTTATACCTTAAATAACTATTAAAACCAATTTAATTACATTTTTAGTCAATTTAGGGTAAAATTACCAAAATACCCATATATATATAAATATACTAAAATTACTCCAAAAATTCACCAAAAATAATATAATTATCCAAAATTAATTTTCTCCACATATTTATCAATAATATCAATAATTAAACTCAATTAGCTAATTAATTTCAATTAAAAACACAATTAACCCAATTTTTCCAAAATTACATAAACCTAAATAATTTCAAAATAAATACATAGAAATTCATAAAAATTCCAAATAAATTTCTATAATTCATTTCAACACCTATATTTATCATAAAATACAATTTCATAATTAATTAATTAATTTCCGAAAATTAGAAAATAATAATAAAATATTCAAAAATACCCAAAAATCAAAATAATCTCCAAAAATTCTAAAAAAATTCACACATGTAGATTAAGCTACTAGAATTAACATTTGTTAAGGGAATTTTCATGAATCAATCAATTTTAAGTTCAAAAAATTCAAGAAGCTAAAATGGCCGAATTGAAGATTTAGCTTAAACCTCATCAACCACTTGTTTTCAGGCTAAAAGGAGCTTAGAATAGGGACCACCGGAGCTCAAGGAGTCAATGAAGACCGGCGGTGTCGAAAATGGTGGCCGAAAACATGATCGACGGCGAGGAGCTCCACTTGCTGCCACCACGAATTCCGAGCGTTCCAGCGGCCTAGTCACGTCGGAGAGGAAGAGAAAGGAAGGGGGAGGAGGTTGACGGCAGCTGATGGGGGCGAAGGGCGGTCCGGCGTGGTGGAACGGGAGGCGCAGTGAGGGTAGGGCGTCGGGAGAGAAGGAGAAGGAGGGAGGGGCAAATTGGTAATTTGCCAAACTTGATTTTTGATAAATTATAATATATGTATAGGTATGTATATATATATACTTTACATTATATATTAAAATAATATAAAATCACACACATTAAATATACACCACACACATATAATTTAATATTTTAAAATTTAATACTAAATAAAAATAATTAAATAACAATAAAACTAATTAATAAATAATAAAATATTAGGGTAATTAATTAAACCCTAATTAAAAAAATAAATACACATATATACGTTATTTAGTACTTCAAAAATATATATGAGTTCATGCAAATCTGAAAATCTATTTAAAATAATTAATAGTAAATTATTTACGTGAAAATTTCCTCGAAAATAGTATTCTCGGGAAAATTTTACGTAAAGCACTTAAAATAAAATACAATAATTAAAATAAGTTTTAAATACATATCAACTCGTAAAAATATCATAATTATATACAAAATTATTAACACTGCATATCCCGATACAGTATTAAAATATTTAAAAAAATCAGGATATTACAGTCTCCCCCCCTTACAAGAATTTATCCTCGAATTCCAGAAAGAAAATGATCACAAGGTCAGGAAGGAAAGAGATACGGGTAAGAAGCTCGCATCTCAGCTTCAGTCTCCCACGTATGCTCCTCGACTCTGTTGCTACGCTACAGAACCTTGACCATCGGAATCTGCTTCGACCGTAACTATCGAACTTGATAATCTACGATCGCCATAGGTTCTTCCACAAATGTCAAATCTTCACTCACTTCTACACTATCTGGCTGCAACACGTGGAAGGGTCTAAGATATACTTCCTCAGCATCGAGATATGAAATACTGGATGCACCTATGAAATACTCGGAGGCAAATCCAACCGATATGCAACAGTGTCAACTCTCTCCAGAATCTCAAACGGTCCGATATATTTCGGTGCTAACTTACCCTTCCTGCCAAATCTCATCACACCCTTCATCGGAGATACCTTCAGAGAAACAAAATCCCCGATCTGAAATTCCACATCTCTGCGCCTAGGATCCGCATAGCTCTTCTGCCTGCTAACTGCGGTCTCTAATATGTGCTTAATCATGGTGACTTTCTCTGCAGCATCCTGAACCATCTCAGGTACAGTCAAAGCTCTTTCACCAATCTCATCCCAACTCAGAGGGGATCTACACTTCTTTCCATACAATGCCTCATATGGTGCCATACCAATACTGCTATGGTAGCTGTTATTATATGCAAACTCTACGAGTGGCAAATGATCATCCCAGCTACCTCCCAAATCCAGGACACACATCCTTAACATATCTTTCAGTGTCTGGATCGTCCTTTCAAACTGACCATCTGTCTGAGGATGAAAAGCAGTACTGAAATCCAACCTAGTGCCCATCGCTTCCTGTAACTTCTGCCAAAAATGAGAGGTAAACACCGAACCTCTATCTGACACAATGGACACAGGTACTCCATGAAGGCATACGATATGTTTCACATATAGCTTCACCAATCTAGCTACAAAATAGGTGGCTTTTATAGGTAAAAAATGTGCAGACTTTGTCAACCTATCTACAATCACCCAGATGGAATCATATCCATCCTTAGAACGAGGTAAACCTACCACAAAATCCATAGCTATCCTTTTCCACTTCCACTCGGGAATAGGAAGAGGCCGAAACTTCCCAGAAGGCTTATGATGCTCAGCTTTCACTTGCTGACACGTCAAGCACTTAGCAACATAATCAGTGACATCCTTCTTCAGTCCATCCCACCAGTATAGATCTCTGATACTGTAGTACATCTTAGTGACACCTGGATGTACGTTATAGGCTGTAGAATGTGCTTCCTCTAGGATCTCTTCTCTCAAATCATCCACATCAGGAACACACAATCTACCACTGATCCATAACATACCATCATCATTGAGTGTGAAATCAGTGAACTTCCCTGCTCTGACATTCTCTGCAAGCTCTTCTAGAATAGGATCTCAACTTTGAGCTGCTTTAATCCTATACCTTAGTACAGATCGCACCTTAAACTGAGCTAGTAGTCCACCTGATCTACTTATCTTTATCATCAGACCTTGATCCACCAACAGATGCAATTCTTAGATCAATGGTCTCCTCTCAACACTGATGTGAGCAAGACTGCCTGAGGACTTTCTACTCAAGGCATCTGCTACCACATTAGCCTTACCTGGATGATACAATATCTCACAGTCATAATCTTTTAACAATTCCAACCATCTCCTCTGCTTCAGATTCATATCTCTCTACTGGAAAATGTACTTAAGGCTCTTATGATCAGTAAATATCTCATAAGTCACCCCGTACAAATAATGTCTCCAAATCTTCAAAGTAAAGATCACTACAACCATTTTAAGGTCATGTGTAGGATAGTTTTGCTCATGCTTCTTCAACTGCCTTAAAGTATAGGCTATCACCCTTCCATTCTGCATCAATAGACAACCAAGGCCAATTCTAGAGGCATCACAATAAACTGTGAACTTTTCCATACTATTAGGCAAAGCTAACACTGGTGCTGTGGTCAATTTCTCCTTCAACAACTGGAAACTATTCTCACAAGCTTCTGACCACTCGAATCTAACATTCTTTTGAGTCAAGCAAGTCATAGGGGCTGCAATTCTGGAAAAATCTTGCACAAATCGTCTATAATACCCGGCTAAACCTAGAAAACTTTGAATCTCAATAATAGAAGTCGGTCTAGGCCACTCATATACTGCTTTAATCTTCTGTGGATCAACCTGGATACCTTCTTTAGACACCACGTGTCCAAGAAAAGAAACACTCTCCATCCAGAAATCACACTTCGAGAATTTAGCATAAAGCTGATGATCTCTCAGTGTCTGCAGTACAATCCTCAAGTGATATACATGCTCCTCCATACTCCTTGAATAAACCAGTATATCATCAATGAAGACTACCATAAACTGATCCACATATGGTCTGAATACCCTGTTCATCAGGTCCATAAAAGCTACTGGTGCATTAGTTAAACCAAAAGACATCACCAGAAACTCATAATGGCCATATCACGTGCAGAATGCCGTCTTAGGAACATCGGCTTCACTAATCCGTAGCTGATGGTAACCTGACATCAAGTCAATCTTAGAAAAGAACTGTGCACCTTGTAGCTGGTCAAACAAGTCATCTATCCTCGGAAGAGGATACTTGTTCTTTACTGTCACCTTATTCAGCTCTCTGTAGTCAATGCATAGTCTCAGGGTACCCTCCTTCTTCTTTACAAACAGGACTGGTGCACCCCAAGGAGAAACACTGGGTTTGATAAAACCTTTATCCAACAACTCTTACAACTGCTCCTTCAACTCTTTCAACTCTGCAGGAGCCATTCTGTAGGGTGGCATAGATATAGGAGTAGTACCTGGAACCACATCTATACAGAATTCAATCTCCCTGTGAGGTGGTAAACCTGGCAACTCCTCAGGAAAAACATCAGGAAACTCACAAGCCACAGGAACATTTGTGAGTGACAACTTCTCCACTGAAGTATCCTTGACTAATGCCAAATATCCCTGACAACCTTTCCTCAACAACTTCCTAGCTGTAATAGCAAAAATGAGATTTTGAGGTGTTGAACTCCTATCACCCACAAACTTAAAATCTTCTTCACCATGAATTCTGAAAGTCACCTCTTTATTCCTGCAATCTACCACGGCATAGTGCTGAGATAACCAGTCCATTCCCAGAATAACATCAAATTCCATCACATCCAACAAAATCAATCAGCGGGTAATTCTCTACCTCCCACGAGAACTGGACAACCAGAAAGAACAATATCGGTGTCCAAGGAATCGCTCAAAGGAGTGGCAACAGACAAAGGAAAATCCATCCTCGAAGCTAGCCAACAAGACTTGGAAGCAAAAATGGGAGAAATAAATGAATGCGTGGCACCCGGATTAAATAAAACCCATGCATCCAGGTAATAAACAGAAACAATACCTGCCACGATTGCATTGGATGCCTGAGCATCCTGCTGAGTAAGGTGGAAGACTCTGGCCTGACCTCGACCTCCCTGTTGGATGGTAGAAGCCTGGCCAACACCTCTGGCACCTCCTCTAGCACCTCTACCATGACTCTACTATGGAACAAGCTGAGTGGAACTCTGATGCTGGGTTGGAGGTAACTGAAATGGCACGGGTGCAGCACTAGCAATCGACTGTTGTGGAAATCGCAAAATCTGCGGCTGCTGATACCTGGAGTAAAGACATGATCTGGCATAATGTCCTGTCTACCCACATCTGAAGCATGACAGTGGTGTCAGATAACACGGTCCCTAATGGACTCTACCATAAGTCTGGCAAACACTGGCAGCTAATCCAGAACTACAACTACTGCTGCTACTCGAAGCACCTGAACCAAATCTGAATGGTCTACACTGACCTCCACGGCCATGTCTACTGCTCTGATGCACTCACTACTATTGCCTCTGACTCTGCTGAGTCGGACCTCTCTACTGACTACTCAACCCAACATGAAAACTAAAATATGGTGTAGTCTGCAATCCACTCGACTGAACTCCCAACTAGTAATAATCAGGCATTGCTCCCTGCCTAACTAGCCTCAGCTCTTTAGCCAACTCAATCACAGATTCTAGAGTAAGGCCTGCTGTAGGCACACTAGCAAATGCTGAACCCAATCCGGTGACATAGGTAGTGACAGCGACGTACTGGTCTCGCATCAGATCCTCTGTATATCTACCCAACCAAAGAAACTCTCGGGTGTACTCCTCTACAGATCGATCACCGTAAGAAATGCTGGTCAATCAAAGACGATAGCTCATACAGAGAGGCTCTAGGCAGAATCTCCTCATAAACCGCTCTCGAAATTGAGCCCAGGTCATCGTCATCATATAGGGTTGAATCATCTGAATAAACCAGTCTAGAGCTGGTCCCTCGACAGATAGCTCGACGATCATGATCCGCTGGTACTCAGTATGAGCAGTCCGAGTTCGAGTCTCAATCGCATGCAGAAAATCTAATGGATCAGAAGTCCCATCAAAAGCAATTCTGTAACTCTGGCATAGAACAAAGCTGCCTCAGGGTCAGACATACCCTGCTGATAGGCAGGCTGAACAGGTTGAATAACTGGAGGCACAAGAACATCAAACTAAGGCTCTACAGGCTCCTCGTCCTGTAACTCTCTCTACCTACGGTGACCTGCCGCTCCTTGAGGTCTACCTCTGCCACGACCTTTACGTCTAACTGGCTGCTCAGGAGGTAAAACCTCATCCTGAAAAGACTCATCATCCTCGGCCTCAACGACTAGTGGAGCGACACGCGCTTGCCTCCTCATTCTGAAAAGATAAATGGAAAGATTCAGACCAAACAGATAACGGAAGGTTAAAGCAGAAAACTAAAGCAAGGAATACTTATCAAGACATACTCGAGCCTAATTCACTGCAGTAGTTACCAAAAGAAAAAACAACTTTAAAACTAGGGCCACGACTCACACAACTAAGCCTTGACATAGAACTCCGCTCTGATACCAACTTTGTTATGACCTAAAATAGGGGCCATGACCGGCGCTAGGGAACGGGAATTCTTTTGAATCCAGAACCCGTAGCAAGCCTAAAAATAAAATAAAACATACAGTAATAATAATAACCACACTTAATGCAGCGGAAATAAAATCATAATTATCAAAATAAAAATCGATATCTCATATATAGATAAATCCTTTGATACAAGTTTCAGTTCAAATATTCAAAGTACATAACTCACACAAATATAATACATAAAACCCTCAATTTATTTACAACTATTGCAGTGTCTAGATTATAAAATAAAACTCAGGCAAGCAGTTTACATAAAGAAGCCGGAGCAAAAGAAATCCGATGTACAGGCCTGCTACTGAGGTCTGAAGATGATGACTCTCCTGAAAAATAGTCAACGGAGGGGAGTCAGACATCACTGAGTGAATTACTATAATATATATACATGCATACTAAATGATAATGCACAGTCAACAGTATATATAATTATATATACAGACAAATACACACAGATGTAATAAAATCATTTTTATATATTTTGTCTGAAAACCACTGGTTATGAAGGATCAAATAGAACCCTAGAATATCGCAACCTCAAAGCAGTGTTAGAAAACACTCTAGCCATACAGGCTCACTTATTCCAAATATATTCACTTATTCCATTTGGACAGTAGACTGGCCCCAAGACACTAAGTCAACTGAGCTCCAGCAGTCTGACTGTCAGTGTGATTGGCCCCGAGACACTAGGTCAATCGAGCTCCAGCAATCACACTCTCAAATCATTTCTCACATAACAAATAATCATATCCAATCAATATCCACAATCTAGTTAGTAATATAGCCTAAATGCTATAAGCGTACCAGTACGTACTTGGTCCTAGTACTGCCCACTAGGTAGCACGTTCTATTAATATCCTTCATTGAAATATAAAACATTCATTCATAAAAATAAATGATGCATGGATTTAAATATAATAGCAACAATAACCATATATATACTAGAAATATACCAAAAATAAACTAGGTATATTTCAGGTATATACATCAAAGAAATCCAATATAATTACAAAATAAGCTAGAAATATATTTCAAAAACATTTTAAGCATAATTCATTAATAAGACATGCATATAGTTTAAAATATACAGAAAATAAACCAAAAATAAACTAAAAATAAACTTAAGTAATATTTAAACCATTTATGCATATTTATCAAAATAAAACATATATTTCTAAAATCATGCACCCTAAAGCATATATATATATAATAGTAACTCACATTTAGTGCGCTCCTCGAGATAGGTCCGATGGGCCTGATCCACTAGGCCTCGGTCTCGGTACAACTAAATAAACAATAAATAACAGACATCAAAATAAACCTAACAGAAAATCCTAGAAACTTGATCTAGAATATTGGACACATAATCAAAATTAGTGTTCGACCGGATATCACGTTTTACGAGAATTCTACCAAAAATTCAGCAGAACCTCCCCTGTAAAATGGACATCTCTCTACTCAAAGAGTAGAGTCGGCCCTGCAAAGAAACACACTTCGAAAATAAACGTAGAATTATAATCACAACCCCTCGGTCGGACTCCAAACTACAGTCTACCGACCGGGGTCCACAATCATAGAATAATTATGAAAATACCAAAAATGCCCTTATATCACAGAAATACATTTTATAAGTAGAAATTACGTAATTAATCTTAAAACATAGTAAAAACCGATAAAAACTCATTTTATTAGAAAAATTGTATATTATATATATAATTTGAAAATAATTCACAAAAAATATTTTTAATCAATTAAAAATACTAAATAATTTGTAAAAATCATTTTTATACCTTAAATAACTATTAAAACCAATTTAATTACATTTTTAGTCAATTGAGGGTAAAATTACCAAAATACCCCTATATATATAAATATACTAAAATTACTCCAAAAATTCATCAAAAATAATATAATTATACAAAATTAATTTTCTCCACATATTTATAAATAATATCAATAATTAAACTCAATTAGCTAATTAATTTCAGTTAAAAACACAATTAACCCAATTTTTCCAAAATTACATAAACCTAAATAATTTCAAAATAAATACATAGAAATTCATAAAAATTCCAAATAAATTTCTATAATTCATTTCAACACCTATATTTACCATAAAATACAATTTCATAATTTAATTAATTAATTTCCGAAAATTAGAAAATAATAATAAAATATTTAAAAATACCCAAAAATCAAAATAATCTCCAAAAATTCTACAAAAATTCACACATGTAGATTAAGCTACTAGAATCAACATTTGTTAAGGGACTTTTTATGAATCAATCAATTTTAAGTTCAAAAAATTCAAGAAGCTAAAATGGCCGAATTGAAGATTTAGCTCAAACCTCATCAACCACTTGTTTTCAGGCCAAAAGGAGCTTAGAATAGGGACCACCGGAGCTCAAGGAGTCGATGAATACTGGTGGTGTCAAAAATGGTGGCTGGAAATGTGATCGACGACGAGGATCTCCACTTGCTGCCACCGCAAATTTCGGGCGTTCCAGCGGGCTTCCGACGGCCTGGTCAAGTCGGAGAGGAAGAGGAAGGAAGGGGAAGAAGGTTTGCGGCAGCTGATGGGGGCGAAGGGCGGTCCGACGTGGTGGAACGGGAGGCGCAGTGAGGGTAGGGCGTCGGGAGAGAAGGAGAAGGAGGGAGCGGCAGATTGGTAATTTGCCAAACTTGATTTTTGATAAATTATAATATATGTATAGGTATGTATATATATATACTTTACACTATATATTAAAATAATATAAAATCACACACATTAAATATACACCACACACATATAATTTAATATTTTAAAATTTAATACTAAATAAAAATAATTAAATAACAATAAAACTAATTAATAAATAATAAAATATTAGGGTAATTAATTAAACCCTAATTAAATAAATAAATACACATATATACGTTATTTAGTACTTCAAAAATATATATGAGTTCATGCAATTCCGGAAATCTATTTAAAATAATTAATAGTAAATTATTTACGTGAAAATTTCCTCGAAAATAGTATTCTCGGGAAAATTTTACGTAAAGCACTTAAAATAATATACAATAATTAAAATAAGTTTTAAAAATATATCAACTCGTAAAAATATCATAATTATATACAAAATTATTAACACAGCATATCCCGATATAGTATTAAAATATTTAAAAAAATCATGATATTACACTATTGATGGTGCATGCTGCTAATATACTTAGGGCAAACAAGAACTAAATCTTTGAGTGACTAGTTGATGAATTATCACGATTCAAATTGGGAGTCATGACCGGCATCGGGGAACGACAATTCTTTCGAATCCAGAACTCATAGCAAGCTTTAAAAAAATAAAAGCATGCAATAAATAAATAAAATATGCACCAATTAAAATCTTAAATCAATATAATAATAACTTCTGTCATATCATAAAATAAAATATAATAATAATATATTCAGAGAAAGGCCTCTGAAATTACAATCAATAATCTACAAATACAAAACACAACTTACTACTGTAGTTTTCTAGAGCACAATAAAATTAAGTAAGTAATTTATACAAAATAGTCGGGGCTGAAGAAGTCCGGCGGATGGGCCTACTGTTGAGGTCTAAGGAAGAAGAATCTCCTGAAAAATCAATAACTAAGGGGAGTCAAACCTTTCTAAATGAATTGTTATATTATATATACATGCATCTCCTAATGTCATATGCAATAAATCATCCATATATAATAAATATATATACAAGAATTTCACACAGATGCTGAAGTCACTTTATATATAAATACTGAAAAACATTATTTGTTGAAGGATCAAATAGAACCCTATTTAAATTGCAACCTCAATCAATAATAACTCTCTAGCCATACAGGCTCACTTAATTCCAAATTAATTCACTTATTCCATTATGGATAGTAGACTGTTCCGAGACACTAAGTTAATCGAGCTCTAGCAGTCTCACTGTCAGTGTGATTAGCCCCGAGACACTAGGTCAACTGATCTCCAATAACCACACTATTCAATCATATCAAACTCAAATCAATCAATCAAATCATATCATTTATCACCTCAAGTGATTCTCACTTAACCCTAAATCTATCGCACCAGTACGTACACGGTCCTAGTGCTACCCACTGGGTAGCACGTTCTATCGATATCTTTCATTTAAAATTAAACATACATATAGGAAAATAAATGATGCATAATAATATTCATAATAATAAAATAAACCATATATATACTGGAAATATACCCAAAATAAACTAAGTATATTTCAAGTATATATGTTAAATAAATTCAAATCAACCATGAAAATATGCCAAATATAAACCAATAATATACTACAGACATTTTAAGTATAAATAAAAAATACAACATGCATTTATTTTGAAACATATTAAAAATATACTAAAAATATACCTAACATATACTAAACACTTAATAAAACGATTTATGAATAAATACATATTCAAAACATGTATATTTAAAAACATGCATCCTAAATGCAATGTATATATAAAATAACAACTTACAAGTTTACGCTCCTCGAGACTGATTCGACGGACTCGGTCCACTAGGTCTCGGTCTTGGCGCAACTAGAAAAAAAAATAATAACAACAAAAATCAGAATAAAGCTAACTTATACTTCTAAAGAAACTCGATCTAGGAATACATAACTCAGATAAAATAAAAAACTCATGATCGATACGATGTCATGTTTTACGAAAATTTTATGAAAAATTTGACAGAACTTCCTTTGTAAAATGGACATCTCTCTACTAAAAAGTAGAGTCGGTCCTGCAAGAAAACACACTTCAAATCACGGAATATTCAACGCCTTCGGTTGGGACCCCGAACTGCACAATTTTTCAATCGAAGTTTATAATTTCACAAAAAATACATTTAATATAATAAATATATTAAAAATCAATAAATTCCACAAATATCCTCAAAATATCAAAATATAGCATATTTAAACATTAAAACACTCAATATAATTATTTCACAATAATTAAATAAAAATCCCAAAATAATAATATAATATTATTAAAAAATCAAAATTTTCAATAATTCAATATTAAATAGTAAAAATTCACTTTTACATATTCAAATAGCTTAAATAGCCTAAATATATATTAAAAGTTATTAAAAATCCATTTAATCACCAATTTAGTAAATAATATATTATTTGAGAATAATATTCAAAAATTAGTATTAATTAGTTAAAAATAGTAAATAATTTATAAAAAATCATTTTATTACCTTAAATAATTATAAACCATTTTAAACACAATATTTAACTATAATTTTAACAAAAACTCACAATTAACCCAATAATTCAAAATACACATAATACTAAATAATTTCTTCAAAAATTATATAAAATCATTAAAATTATTCTAACAACACATATTATTCTAATATTATCTAAAACACATAATTAACCAATAATTTCAACAAAAATACACATTTAACCTAATATTTATATATATACATAATATAAAAATATTCCTAAAAATTATATAATATTCTCAAAAACTATTTTCTCAACACTAAAATTAATATCAACTTATAATAACACTAAATATACCAAATTTATAATTTAAATAATTAAGTTACGAAAATTCAATAAATAATAATAAAATAATAAAAAATTCATCAAAATTCAAATAAATTCCAAAAATTAAAACACAAAATATATTCATGGAGATTATGCTACCAAGATCAAATTTTGTCAAGGGAGTTTCCAAGAATCAACCAAAAATTAACCTAAAAAAATTTTAAAAAAAATCCTAAAATCACAAAAATAAAAATCAACTAAAATTCACAAACGATCGACTTCAAGCTTGAAAGGAGCTTGGCTTCGGCCTCCTTGAAGCTCCAAGAGTTGAACGGTACCGCAACACTCAATTTGGTGGTCGGAAGAGTGATCAATGGTAAGACACACCCAATTGCCATTGTTGCTGCTTCTTTCTTCTCCAACGACGCTCTGACGTACAGACAGTGACGAAGAAGATGGGGGAGAAGAGGGAAGAAGATGGTGGTGGTGAGAGGCAGTCCAACATAGAGGAACGGAAGTAGAGAATGGAACAGTGCGGGAAGATAAAGAAATATGCTGTGTTTGATCTTTTGTTTTGTATATATATATATATATATATATATATATATATATATATATATATTATAACTTTATAATATAATAAAATTTTATCTCTTAAATTAACCTCCACCACTCATAATATATTCATATATATATATATATACACACACACATATATATATAGACATACACTTAAACTAACAATAATATACACAGTATTTATTAAAAACTAACAATAATATACACAGTATTTATTAAATAATTTAATAATAATAAAAATAATGTAAATTAATAAAATAATAATAGAAATAATAATGCACTAAAATTAATATTATTAAAATAATATTATCCAAAAAATAACAATCAATCATGTAAATTAAATATTTAAAATAATAAGTTTCTAAAAATAAATATTTATGTAAAAAAAGTATATTTTATCATAAAATGATAATTATTAATCACAAAAATAAAATAAATAAATATAATTTTTAAATTTTTATTAACACTACATATGTCAATATATATTTAAATAATTTAAAAATAATAGTTACTACATGAGTGCTATACCAAGTGTTAATTTGGAAACAGTGTTTATATGTAATGTGTACGGGAATGACATGTGAAAAAAAAAAAGCAGCTAAGATAGCCACAATTTGTACGAGAGTTGCTATAAAAAAATCAATAATGAATAAGTAATTAAATTTCAAGTTTTTTATTTCAATTATATTTTGTCTTTTATAATATAAAATGAGATTTACGTGTTTCTTTCAGTATTATATTTACTCTTTAGCAATTCGTAAAGTAAATCACTTTATCAACCATTAAATTCGCTAATAAAGAATTATTTTCACTTAAATAATATTTTGAATTCAATTCGTGATATATGCAGTTGTATTAAATTAATTTTTAAGATACTTTTATTATTTTTATGGTCTTACTAGAATCGAACTAGATTAATTAACATTTAAGGAATTCTAAATATTGGTAGGTCAAACAAAAAAATAAAAAAAATAAAGGAATTGAAATTTTAGTTTTACTAGGAAAAAAATAGTTTAACGATCACTTTTTTCAATGACATATGAGGTGTAAAATTTGAATTTATAGAATTAATTTTTACCTAATTTAAAAGTAAGGTTATGTAATTTATTGTGTAATTTCTCTATTAATAAAAAATAATTTTTTTCCTAATAGATATTCATACGGCAAAAATTGATAGTTTTGTCATGAAACTTGCATTAATTTTAGCTGTTAAAAACTTACTTATTTTATGGTTTTTTTTGTTTTTCCCTTCTAACAGATTGCCCAATAAAACAGGTTTAATACGAGTTATTTTGGTGCTCATAACACATCACAAAGAATATCATATAGGAAGTAAATAAAAGAAAAATGGAGAGTAAAATTCGGTGGACTGGCACAGATATGGCAGTAGTAGTAGTAGTTATGGTGTTACTAATATTAATATTGTCAGGGCCAGCAGTTGGTGATAATATGGATTTATGGGACAGGATCGATGATGAGTTTCGAAAGTGTTATATGGATTGTTACATGAAAAGAAATAATATGGAATGAAGAATAGTATTTTTTTTATTATTCAAAGCAATAAAAGATTACATATATATATATGCTGATTGTGATACATTAGGTTCTTTTATACTACCTATAATCATGTTTAATTATTTTCAAGTCGGGAAACAAATAATTACATATCAATCTTCAATATTTGATAAAGTTTACAGCTGATTTTGTGCTTAACTTCCTTTAACCCCCCCCCCCAAAAGTTGGAGTGTATGTTAATGACACCCAACTTGCTAAGTAGAATTTCAAATTGTGCAGTACTCAATGGCTTAATAAACAAATATGTTGATTGGGTTGCACTTTGAATATGGGCTATGAATATGGGATGTTTGAATCATTCCTTCTATATGACAATCTATTTCTATGTGCTTAGTCCATTCATGAAAGACTGGGTTTGATGCTATATGCATGGCAACTTGATTATCACAAAATATAGTCACTAGTTATGTATGGCTTACCTTTAAATCTTTTAAAATATTTTTCAACCATGTAACCTCGCAATTTGTAGCGACCATAGATTGATACTCTGCCTCTGCACTTGAATGTGACATAGTTGTTTGTTTCTTAGTCCTCCAAGAGACCAATGCTTCACCACATAGAATACAATAACCTATAATAGACCTTCTTATGTCCTTGCAATTATAATATCCCGAGTTTTTAAATATTTTTATACTGCATCGGGATATGCAGTGTTAATAATTTTTGTATATATTTATGATATTTTATGAGTTTGTTGTTTGTTTAAAGCTAATTTTAATTATTTTAAGTACTTTATGTAAAAAAATTTTGGGAATTGTATTTTTAGGAAAATTGACACGTAAATAATTTAATACTATTTATTTTGACTAGTTTTACGAATTTGCATGAACTCATATATAATTTTAAAGTGCTAAAATAAATTGTATATATGTGTATTTATTTAAATTAATTAGGATTTAATTAATTACCTTAATTTTTATTATTTAGTTTTAATATTAATTAATTAATTTTAAGTGAATAAATTATTAAATATATTAAAATATTTATGTGGTGAGTATTATTTCTGTGTGGGAATATATATAATATTATTATATAAGGTGGACATATATATATATACATATATACATGTTTTTTTTAAACAAAAATCAAAGTTTGCTTTATTTATGATTTTGCCCCTCCCTGCATCTTCTTCCCAACGCAATTTCTTCCATTTTACAGCTGATTTTCTTGCTGTCACCGTGCCCCTCAGCCTTCCTTCTCCACCTCTAGCCATTTCTACCACTTTAAAACTCCATTTTCCAGTGTGTTTTGGCCGAAAAATCAAGTAGACACCGAATTTCATCTCAACTCCGATCAAGTCATTTCCGGCCACCGTTTTTGACACCATCACTCTCTATCTTCTCCTTGAGCTCTGGTGAGTGTGATTCTAAGCTTTGTTTCACTTGACTTGGTCTATAATTGCTTAGGTTTCAATTTCTTCATTTCAGCCATTTTGGGTTTCAAATTTTTTGTAGCTTCAATTTGATTGATTCATGAAAACTTCCTTCACAAACTTTGTTCCTGAAAGCTTAATCTACATGTTGTAATTTTTTTTAGAATTTTTAGAATTTATTTTAATTTTTGTGAATTTTTTATTATTTTATTAATATTTTCTAATTTTCGAAAATTAATTAATTAAATTATTAAATTGTGTTTTATGGTGTTTATAGGAGTTGAAATGAATTATAGAAATTTATTTTTAATTTTTTTGAATTTTTATATATTTATTTGGAATTTATTAAGTTTATGTAAGTTTGAAAAATAGGGTTAATTATGTGTTTAATTGAAATAAATTGGTTAATTGAGTATATTTATTGATATTATGGAAATATATGTTGATAATATTAATTTTGGTGAATTTTTGGATTTATTTTAGTAAATTTATATATATAGGGGTATTTTGGTAATTTTACACTAAATTGGCTAAAAATGTAATTAAATTGGTTTTAATAGTTATTTAGGGTATAAAAATGATTTCTACAAATTATTTAGCATTTTTAACTAATTAAAATTATTTTTCGTAAATTATTTTCAAATTATATATATAATATACGATTTTTCTAAATAAATGAGTTTTTATCGGTTTTTAACGTGTTTTAGGGTTAATTACGTAATTTCGATTTATAAAATGTATTTTTATTATATAAGGGCATTTTCGGTATTTTATAATGATTCTGTGAATTGTGAACCTCGGTCGGTGAATTTTAGTTTGGAGTCCGACCGAGGGATTGTGGTTGTGAATTTGGTGTTATTCCGAAGTGTGTTTTCTTTGTAGGATTGGCTCTTCTCTTTGAGTAGAGAGATGTCCATTTTACAGGGGAGGTTCTGTCAGATTTTCGATAGAATTCTCGTAAAACGTGATGTCTGGTCAAATCCCTATTCTAATTTTGTGTCTAAAATTCTAGATCGAGTCTTTAGAATTTCTGTTAAATTTATTCTGATTTCATGTTGTTATTTGTTTGTCTAGCTACACCGAGACTGAGGCCTAACAGATCAGGCCCGCCGAGTTTGTCTCGTGGAGCGCTAACATGTGAGTTATTATATTGTATATATATGTATTGCATATAGGATGTATGACTTAGGATTTTTATTTTTATTATATGTTTAAACAGTAATTTAATTATAATATGATTTGGTATATTTTCGGTTTATTTTTAGTATATCTTGATATATAAATGTTTGTATATTTTCTATATACATTTAATATATCACTGGTATATTTAGAGTTTATTTTTGATATATGTATGTTAGATATTTAGGTTTATGTTTGTTATAATTTAATATTTATACATGATTTAAATGTGCATTGAATCATAATTATTTTATTAAATGATTAGTATAATTTAAGTTTATTATTAAATAATTGCATGTTATATTATAAACCTACACTTAAATTATTTTTAAGTTTATTTTTGGTATATTTTGATTTATTTCCAAATAAATACATGTTTTATTATTAAATTAAACCTAACACATTAGTGGTATATTTAAGGTTTATTTTTTATATATGCATGCTAGATAATTAAGTTTATTTTTAGTATATTTGTGAATATATGTTAAACCTAAACACATATTTAAATGAATATTTATATATAAATGTTTTATTAAATGATTTGTGTACTTAGGGTATATCTTTTGTATATTTAAGTATATTTTTAAGAAAATGCATGTTATATTATTGTTACTCATTTAAATTGTTTTTTTTACCATATTAATGATTTATCTTTAGTTTATTTCATATTTTATTTGACATATATATATATACCTGAAATATACTTGGTGTATTTTAGGTATATTTTTTGTATATATATATGGTTGATTTTGTTATTATGAATATCATTCCACATTAATTATTTTCAGAATAAATGATTTTTATAAATGAAGGATATCAATAGAACGTGCTTCCTAGTAGGCAGTACTAAGACCGTGTACGTACCGGTACGATAGATAAGGGTTAAGTGAAAAATAATTGTGGTGATTATAATTGATTTGATGGATTTGACTAAGATTAATGGTATGTTAGATAGAGTGATTGTGGGGCCAATCACATTGACAGTCAGACTGCTGGAGCTCGATTGACTTGGTGTCTCGGGGCCAGTCTACTGTCCATAAGTGGATTGAATGATCTATTGGGTTGATTGAGATGTGAGGTGATAGATAGTGTGATTGCTGGAGCTCGGTTGACCAAGTGTCTCGGGGCCAATCACACTGACAATCAGACTGCTGGAGCTCGATCGACTTAGTGTCTCGGGGCCAGTCTGCTGTCCAGTTTGGAATAAGTGTTCTATTTAGAATCAAGTGAGTCTGTATGGCTAGAGTGATGATGGGATTGTTTGAGGTTGCTATTATTAAGGTTTTATGGATCCTTCATGAATTAAAACAAACGTTTTCTACGTTTAGTATATTTATAAAGGCAGAGTTTGACATTCGTGTGAAATGTGTGTATATACATATATATATATATATATATAAGAATGCCTGATTGTTATGGTTTAGTTTGCATGTATATATAGTATAATAATTCACTTAGTGAGGTCTGACCCCCCTCAATTATTTTTTTTCAGGAGATCCCATATCGTCAGACCTTAGTTATAGAGTTCCTCACTGATGTTTTTCAATCCCGGCTATTTTATGCAAATGTATATTCTGAACTCTGATTTATATTCTAGAAATTGCAGTAGTTGTGTTATTGTATTTGAGGAGCATTATTTTGTTTGGATATTAAATACTCTGAGAATTTGTATTTGAACACTGTACGAATATGTATACATTTATGAAAGGATTTGGAGAATTTATTTTATATATTGATTCAAAAAATTTTAATTATATTGTACTTTTTATTTATTTATTGTATGATTTTATTTTCTTAGGCTTGCTACGGGTTTTGGATTCGAAAGAATTCCCATTCCCTAGCGCCGGTCATGACTCCTAGTTTGGGTCATGACAGCAACAAGCCTAATCAACATCACAAAATGCTTGTAATTATAGTAAACCTGTAGATGGTCATAAGATACCTTGCCTAGGTGTTTGCTTGATGTATCTAAGCACTTTATGAGCTGCTTCCTAATGTGGTTGTCGAGGTTTGTCCATAAATTGACTCAACATATGAATAACATAAGTAAGGTCTGGTCTAGTTATAATTAAGTAGATTAACCTTCCAACTAACCTTCTATATACTAATGCATAATCTAAAATCTTCCCATCAAATTGTGTAAGTGATATGTTTTATTCAACATGGAATCGAGAAGGTTTGGCACCTAAAAATCCAATCCAATATTTCCATGGCATATTTTCATTGTGATAAACTTATTCCATGTCGTGACCTTGCAACCTCTATGCTAAGAAAATATTGAGTTGTCCTAAATCTTTGAGTTTGAATTACTTAGAGAAGAAAATTTTTGTGTTTTCTACATCCTGCAAATCATTTCTAGCCAATATTACATCATCAACATATACAAGTAGTGCCAATAAACTACCTTGTCGACTTCGAACATATAAGGAATAATTAGAAAGTGATTATTGGAATCCTGCAGCTTGGAGTGAATTAGCCAGCTCTATAAACCTTTGTTTGGAAGCTTGCTTTAATTCATATAGTGATTTATGAAGTTTACAAACAAGGTTCTCCCCCTTTCATTTGAAACTAGGAGGCAAGGACATGTATACTTCCTTATTAAGGTCATTATTCAAAAATGCATTATTAACATCTAACTGATGTAAATGACAACCACGCAAGGCTATAACACTGAGCAATGCCCAGACTGTTAAAATTTTGGCCACCGATGTAAAGGTTTCCCTATAATCAACCCCTTCAACTTGACTATAACCCTTGGTTACCAATCGGGCTTCATATCGTTCAATTGTCCCATCAGCTTTGTGCTTTATTTTATACACCCATTTACAACTGATTGGTCACTTATGAGATGGTAATGGCACCAAACTCCAAGTCCCACTGTTTTGCAATGCAGTGATCTCATGTTGCATAGCTTCATGCTAATTTGGATCTTTGACAACCTGTGAATAATTAGTGGGTTCCTTTAGAAAAGTTAAGTAGCACAGGCTTTATGGTTAGGACATAGTTTATCATAAGACAAGAAATGGGAAAGAGGATGAGCAGTACCTAAATGTTTGACTGAGTTTATGGATGATGATGGTTCGGACCTTAAAAGGAAGGCCATTTCAATATGGAAGTCTAGTAAGTGTTATGAAGCTTTGGTGGATTGATTACTATGATGAAGTGGTTGAGTGAGTTTGGTTGTAGTTGTTTCATTTTGTGTATGAGATGGTTATGAGGGTGGTACATCCTGTACAAATGGTAAATAATGCTTAAGTGTGGATATAGTGAGGTTTAATGATTCATTTATTTTGGTGAATGGACATGACTCTTATGGTATAATGGAAGTGGTAGGTGTGGATGGTAAATTAGATGTAAAATTAAAGTTTAAATTATTGTTTGGAAATAAAACCATTGGTGCATCAGAATCATTTTGACATGCAGTGGATTGTTGAGAAGGAAAAATGGTTTTAAAGAAAGTGACTTCTTTTAAAACTAGTACCTTTTTCTGGTTTACATAAAAAACTCAGTATCCCTTCTGCTTATATGGGTATTTAAGAAAAATTCATTTTAAAGCTTGAGGATCAAACTTACAACGATTTTGTACATGAGTGGAAGAAAAACACAAACGGCCAAAGACACGTAAATGAGAATAATTAGGAACCTTATTAACTAATTTTTCATATGGACTCTTTCCTTAAAAAAGAGGAGTGGGTGTTTGATTTATGAGTTATGCTGAAGTGAGGACAACATCACCCCAAAATTGATTAAAAAGACTAGCTTAAATGAGAAGAGCTCATGCCATATTTAATAAGTGTCTATGTTTTTGCTCAATAACTCCATTTTGTTATGGTGTGTTAACATAACTTGTTTAATGAATTATACCCTTTTGTGCATAAAAACTTTCAAGTCTGAATTCAGGACCATTGTCACTACGAATGATTTTTACCTTGGTGTTGAATTGATTTTCTGCCATTTAAATGAATTGTGCTTCATAAGGTAAACCTATGTGCATCTACTATAATCATTAACAATGGTAAGAAAATATTTTGCACTTGAAATAGAAGCAACTTTATAGCCACCCCAAATGTTAATATGAATCAAATCAAAACAAAATACACTACTAATGGAACTTGAAAGAAAAAGAAGTCTTATTTGTTTGGCCAATGGACATATTAAACACTTGTTTTTATTATAAGCTTTACTCTTAAAATGGGAAAAAGGAAATAATAGTGTTACTTTAGTTGAAGGATGTCCAAGTCGTTGATGCCAAAGAGACGAGTCTGAAGTTTTGGTATGGTTACACCTTTCTTTCTTTGCTAGACCAAGATAATAGAGGCCCTTTTTTTAATTCCTATCCTAATCATCTTCGCCGAATATAGGTCCTAAATGAAATAATATTTATTTAGAAAGATGGTTATGTAAGATGAATCAAGGACTAATTTGCTAATAGAAATTAAATTCAAATGAAAATAAGGAACACATAAAACATCATCATCAATGAGATTAGGGGATAGAACAACTTTGCCAATATAAGTCACTTATGCTAATGAGTCATTTGGTAGTTCCATAGTATGATTATTAACAAGATTTGAATATGTGTTTAGTTTTGGATCAAAAATCATATAGTCTATATACCCACTATCCAAGATTCAACTGTTCCTTTTTTCCATTAAAGACATGAGAAAGCTTTACCTGAGAGCTCTTCATGAGTTGTGCAAGTACTAATATGATTGGTATAAGATGATTTAGCCTCTAACATGTCCAGTATTTATCGGCATTCTTTATGTGTGAATGGGAAATTCATCTTCTTCTTTTCAATCATGTGTAATGTTGCTTAATTCCCTTTGGAAATTATTACATTATGTTCAATCTCGATTGCTGCCTTTTCCTTATGACAATATTCAGTCCTATGCCCTTTCTATCTGTAAAAACTACATTTAAGATGTGCATAGTAGTTCTTTGTAGTGTGGTTTATTTTGTTGCACTTAAAACACTTGTGTTCTTCTACAGGTCCTCGGCTCGAGTTCTTCACAGTAAAAGCAGCAACATCTAGCTATACATGAGCCTTTCTAATTATCACCTCTGATTATTTTTCATGACAAAGAACTAGTGAGCTTGCTTTGTTCACAATAGGTAATGGATCCTGCAACAAAGTGTTACTTCGAACACCTACATATGACTCATGGAGACCCATAAGAAACTTCATGGTTTTCTAAGTTTCTAAATATGCAGCCACTTCTTTAATGGAGCCACAAGCACATGTAGGAAAAGCATAAAGCGAATCACACTCATCCCATAATCCCTTTAATAAGATTTGTGAAATAAAATGCTATAGACATGTTACCTTGCATGCAGTTTTAAATTCATTCTCAACATTGAATAATTGAACCATGTTCACATATAAAATCCACTCTTGTAATTCTGGCTATATCTGTCCAATACTCTTGCAATGTATAACACTACCAACAATTTCTTTAGACATTAATCCTAGTAGCCAAGTTTTGACTAAATTATCGCATCAATTCTACTATTGATGTTCATCTGAATTCTTCTCATCTGGTTCATTTATTAAACCGTTTATGAGCCCAATTTTATTTTTGACTATCAAAACCATAGTCATGGATTACCTCCAAGTGTTATAGTTTTTGTCTACCAAGGATTATGGCACAAGAATTGCACCAGGTTTATCTAAATAATGAATGTAGAACTGATGATTGGGATTGTCCCTTTTTGCTCCCAAAGCCATGCTTTTTAGTTTATCATCTCCCATGGAAGTTGGCTAAGGTATAATCTTTATATTTTATTCTAATACCTAGAGTAATGCTCTGATACCATGAAAAGAAATAATATGGAATGAAGAATAGTGTTTTCTTATTATTCAAAGAAATTAAAGATTACATATATATACTGATTGTGATACATCAGGTTCATA
The DNA here is from genome assembly GCA_947683625.1 of Mallotus nudiflorus. Classification (NCBI taxonomy): domain Eukaryota; kingdom Viridiplantae; phylum Streptophyta; class Magnoliopsida; order Malpighiales; family Euphorbiaceae; genus Mallotus; species Mallotus nudiflorus. The sequence goes on from CANTUR010000904.1 coordinate 674,377, forward strand.
TTCTGTTACCTTTAATCATGTTTAATTATTTACAAGTAAGGAAACAAATAATTACATATCAATCTTCAATATTTGAGAAGGTTGACAACAAAGTTTATGCTTAACTTCCTTTAATAACATATTTTATGCTTAATTTCTTTTAACATTATATGTCTTGCATCAATGACAAAAGGACTTTGATGCTATAAATGTGCATATATGAATGTGAAAATAGTTGTTCTAGACACCAACTCCATGCCAAATTCACCAATGGTAAATTAATTATATCCATCTCTTGCTTTAATTATTATTATGATTATTATTATTATTTACTAGAAATTGGCTCTTGCATTAGACATACATACAGCCTCATTGTTTCTTTATATGCATGACTGGTAAAGCTTAAGAACAAATGGTGCTTAGAGGAATGCTCAAAGACTATATATATATATATATATATATATATATATAGCAAAGGGAATAAAATGTGTGAATCATCCATGATAACTTCAATAAATAAAATGGGTGATGCTAAATATTATTAGCTAAATATGTGTTTGTTTCCATTTCTCATGCATAATAATTTTTGTGATATTAGATTTTTTAATTAATTATTTTCTGTTAAAATTTAAATTGATTATGATTAATTTATATTAAAATGGGTTCACTCACCTTAATCTGAATTACCAAAAACACTTGTAGCTATTGATGCTAAAGTAATTACCAAAAAAAGATATTCAAATAGCAGAGCCGATGGAGTGAAAAGAGAGAAAGAAAAAGAGAAAGAGAGAGAGAGAGAGAGAGAGAGAGGAATGGTTTTTTTACTTAATTGTTCATCTTTTTTTTTTTTTTGTCAAATGGGGAATTCATTCAAAAAAATAACACTAGATACAATAAAAAGGTCCTAAAAGGACAAGGACAAAATGCAATTACTTTTATGTAGTTCATAGCCATTGGGGCTGGGATGAATGGAGCCATATGTAAGTCAAGGGTAAACTTTACTGAACATACGTGAGTTCATCAGCTGACTATGACTGATAGAAAGAGATAAAGCTAAACAAAGAAGAAATAAGGACCTAATTCTATGAAAATAATCAAGAACTCAAGAAAGCAAACTTGTAAAACTAGTTGGATACAAACAAAAAGGAGTGTGCTAGAAACCTATTCTTAGGGATCAATCCAGGGGACAAACACCTCCTTCTGGGGGAGCAGTAGGATCTCTCTCCATAATAAGGCCCACTTTAGAAGGCTTAACAATTTCAAAATCTGAAGCTTTTTATTGAGTTGGGCTTAGAGTTGGATTTTGCCTTCTCTTTTAATTTGAATTTCCTAGTCTAATGCCTTTTGGTGTAAGGTTTAGTTTGCCATTCTTTGATTATCTTAGGCCCCAAAAGTGCCTCAATTGTCAGTGGGCTAGTTTTGAAATTTTCCTCAAGTCTGGCTCTTTTCCCTTTTAGCTCTTCAAAGTCCTTCTCTGTTAGGGTACCAACAATTAAGAATTGTTTTCTCCTACTTGCTGCATCAAAAACTAAATCACAAGCTTCTGATAAAAAATGAGTCGTCCTAGTAAGATTTGTAATATGAATACCTTTACGCTTTGCAGAGATATAAGGTGCCATTCTTGGATTCCATTTTCTAGTACCATGACTAAAATGAACTCCTGCTTTCATCATCTCTTCCAAATTTATGTTTGCCCTGGTAGATCTCTTTTTTATTTAATAAAAGTTTGGAATTGTGGGTTATTAATTGGTATAATACTAGTAAATCCAAAACTTTTTTAAATGATATCCAAGAAAAAGGTATTCTAGAAAAATTCATAGAATTTGAGGAACTCGTTTGCTTAGACGAAATGATAAAGGAATATCCGAAAACATATCTATAAGAGTTTCGTATCGGAATTAATTTGGCTTTTTATTGGGGGCTTAAGATCATCTACAAAGGTAAACTTTTTTTTTAGGATGTATTCTACTTTTCCCTTCTGAGCATCCTTGTTCACCTTTCCCAGTTCAACTTTCTTTGTGGTCTTGTCGTGGAAGATTTCTAAGGTTTCTTTCATGTTTTCCTTTTTGTTGATTGTTAGTGCTTTAAACCAAGGAATCAAAATCTCTATTGTGTTGGCCTTGGTTCCTGAGCTTTCACCGTTATTTTTTCTTTTATCCTTACTTAGGATCCCTTTAGTATCAATAGGTTCCTTTTATTGTTTATTGGGTGAACTTTATAGACTAGTGTCATATTTTATCCCACTTTTTCATTCTAATTAGAGTTACTACTGATGTCTAGTTTCTTCACCGGCATTGCTCGAGTCCAGTAGCCATACTCCATGTGGTTTTCCACTCTGTAGTTCCTTTCTTCTTCTATGGTTATGTTTAGGCAGTCGACTGTGGGATGATTATAGAAGTGACACCAACAACAAATAGAAGGGAGTCTTTTATACTGGAAGAACACCCATTGGCTTTTATTCCCTCTTTGATTCATGAAACCTCTAGGGAGAGGTTTTTCCAAATCCATAGTTACCTTCAATCTCATCATTGGTTCCTACTCCACGTTTCTGCACACAGCATTCTTTGATGACTCAGCCCAGTAAACATATTATTTATAATTACTTGCATATTCTTCTTTGTCATCTATTGAAGAGGTAGCCTATGTATGGGAACCCATAAATGTTCTTTGCTAAAATCTAATTCATCTATTATTTATTTCAATCCCCATTCTTTAAAGACCAATATATTATGTTGAATGGACTATGGTTTGCCTTTTACCACTCTGTTCTTTTCATTTTTCATTTTAAATCTGAACAGGAAAATATTTTGGCTAGGAAGTTCCTTTATGATTACATGGTTAAAGAGGGACCAAAGCTGAGCAATGATATGTGATAGGGTAGCTGTAATATATTTCTTAGTAGTGAAAATTTTCCCAACCAATGTTTCATTCTGCCTATGTATAACCTTTTCTAGAGTGTCATCAAGCTTTAACGTGGTTATTTGGTTACAAAGGTTTATCCTATCGGGGACCTCACTGGTCCGAGCGGTAGCTTCCATCTCTGATAGAGGTAAGGTAGTTAATGGATATTAGGCTTTAGGTGACTAAACTGATCTCTCCTCTAGAGAGCCTTTAGGGAGCACTGGATAACTGCTCTCTCTTAATTGTTCATCTTCTTAACACTTACAATTACAATTTATGATATAAGTATACTTTCAAAAATGAGCACAGGACCTATATTTTTCTGAACTTTCTTTGAAATGTTGCTCGAGTTTGGAGGCTCCATGGCACTTTGCATAGTAAAATTTTTTGCATCTATGTGCAGTTACTATCCTAATTGATAACTCCGAATTGATATTTTTGCTTGTGAAACTTGCATTAACGAGGAGAATGAGTAAAAGGGCAGGGTTTCCCCCATAAACACTCCGAAGCTTAAGTCAGTAATGGCATGAGGAAAAATATAATAAAGTGAATAGACATAATAGAATAGAGAATAAAGAATAAAGGAGTAAAGGATGATTGCTTGTAATGATGAGGTGATGGAATGATAGAATGATGTCTTGGTGATGTTGTATAATGAGAATGAGAACATGAATGATATGAGATGTCATGATATGTATTTATAGGAAAAGATATTGCTCAAACCGCTTAGGAATATGGTTCCTTAGTCTTGTAGGATTGTCTTATTTAGGAGAGGAGGAGACTTCCTTTGTAGAGTAGTCTTCCTAATTGAAATAGACTTCCTTATTAAGCTTTTATCTTATTCAAGTAATCCTCCTCTTTGAAGGAATATATCCCTTATTATAATAGGATAATAATATGAGTTATCAAGAGTTCCCCCTGAAAGTATGTTTAGATATTTATGTCCAATGTATCCGGGTCTATAAGATGATGAAAAACATCGTTGTATCTGCCTGGAGAGAGAGATTGCTTAAGTAATTACATCTGATATAGAAGGGTGAACTGAGGTGGCCAGCTTCAGTCACAGGAAAAGATAAAGCTCAGTACCGAGTTTTGAAATCATCATATTCAAACATCATTAAAGTGCCAGCTGAACTTAAGTGCACAAAACCTGTAATAAAAATGATTTGGGGTACAAGATTAACCAGTCGATGTGGAAACAACTTGATAGAACCAATCGTCACTGGAGTTTTGATGCTTAGTGCATTAAAAGCGTGACCCGAGTGTCGAACCTCAGTACTATAGAAGCAACCTAAGGGTGCCAGCTTCAATCACTGGACTAATGTGCAAGGCTTAGACGCTTGGTGCAAGGACTTGAGGCTTGCATGCTCGGAACCTCAATACTATAGAAGCGACATGAGGGTGCTAGCTTCAGTCATTGGACTTAATCTTGGTGCATTAGAAGCGCGACCCAAGTGCCATATAGTCTTGGTGCATTATAAGCGCGACTCGAGTGCTATATAATGTTACTTGATTTATGAACTTTAGTAACTCTTTTGATGGTAGCTTCCTAGTCAAAATCATGATTGATGTTGAGTCTGGACATTATTACTACAGATGTTTAATTTTTTGAGCATTTATTGGTGGTATTTTTGCAAAAGGTAGGATGTTTATGATCCTAATAGTGAGTCTGAGCCCTTTCAATTTAAGCTCCACAACATGGGATAGTATTTTAGTGAGGATTTTTGAAATGATGGAAGGTGAGTTATAAAGGACCAAATTTAGGTTTGCCTAATCTGAATTATAAGGTGAGCATTTGTAATTTAGGTGAAGGGTCAATGTTGCATCGCTTCTAAAATAGAGGATAGTGTGTGATGCTGGCTAGGATGTCTTGGAATTGCCCTTTGTTTTATCCAGCTGTGTGGCGGATATACTTGACTCCATTCTTGAATTTCCCTTATTAGATATTCTCTAAAATTTTCATGAACAAGGATCTGATGTAGAGTAGGATTTGCCTGAGTGTTATTTGATATGGCTTTGAACAGGAGCCACCATTTGTCGTCTGAGCATAAGTGAGTGCTTGTTCGCCTTAGTGTTGCCTGGCAATGTGTCTAATATCTTTTGACAATCTCTGTATATTGATGTCGAGTGAGATGATCAGAGTGTTCGATTGTTTGGATTGATGGGTGATTAAAGTAGCATCTTCAATAAATACGTTTTCCTTATCTATAGTGATAGATAAAAGAACAATAGTTTTGGGATCGTATAATCGATCTCTTTTGATGATCAGTCCTTATGTAATAAATATATCAAATGTAATTGATGTATATTTTGCATAAATAATAATCATGTATATATTGATGAGCATTTATGTGTAGATGTGTAAGCGTGCTTGTGTGACAAGCTATAAATATTCATATAAGAATAAATAAGATAAATAAATAATATCAAGAGAAACTAGAGAAGCTTATCTCCTGATGTACTCTTGTCCCGCCTTCAAATTCATGAATATTTATGTTCGTCGTTTGTTTTAATTGTTGCTTGAATGACCTTATCTTTGAAGATGCTACCTAAGTTTATGTGTATCCAATTGCATGAAAATATACTGCTCTAAAATTAACATCTGTTGTAGTGCTCATCTCCTTTTTTAATAGACAAATATTTATGTTCGTTGTCACTCAGTGGTTGTCGATGTATTTGAAGGTCTCTCCATGATTTGTGGTGTTGATGTAATTTGACTATCCAAGAATGTTTATGTTGCTGTCTAAGTTTTGAGTATGTTATACTCCTTAGCACCTTGTACTAATGTTGAATGTTATTGAGTTTCGAATGTAAATCTTTTTAGATTCAATGCTTGAGGCTTGTTTAGATATCCATAGTTGTAATAATAGAACCTCGGACGCTCGAGAATTGATAGGTTTTAATACCGTGGTTTAAACTCCGGATGTTCAGACTCGAATGCTTGGACTTGGATGCCTGGACTCCTTGATGCTTGAACTTGGATGCCTGAAATCTTTGATGCTTGGACTTGGATGCCCAAAATCCTTGATGCTCAAACTTGGATGCCCGAATTTTTAAATACTCAATCCCAGTTGCTCGGATCTTTAAGGCTTTGGTAGATAGTACTCAGGTTGTTCAGATGCTCGGTGAATAGACATCAGCATTACATTAGCATTAAATCTTTGTAAGGCTTTATGTAGTGTTTATCCGACGATGATTATTGTTAATCTTCAGTGTTAAGAGGCCCATTGCTTAATGGATGCCTAGAGCTTGGTAGGTACTTGTATCTTGAATATTAAAATGAATTATGACCATAAATGGCAGATCTAAAGTTTGAGCATAACTAGGTATCGAAGTGCTTGTTCTGAGTGTCCGACAATCTCCACATTTTAATACTTAAAATCTCGATGCTTTAAAACTCAATGCTCAGAAGCACGGTGCTTTAAAGCTTAGTTTATGCCTTGTTGTTTCTATGACTTATATAAAATATAACTTTAATTCAGACCAGTCTAAAACTTGATATTCAAGAATTAGATTTATTTCTTTAAGTTTTTTATGCTCAGTTCTTTGGTGTTGTGGTGTTTGTTGCGTCATTAGCTTCACTTTCAATGCCTGGTGATGGTGTCGATGCTCAGAGCTTGGTGGATGTTCGAATATCCAAGACTTTGGTACTTGGAGTGGCTTACCTTTGGTGTCCTCTTTTATACATAGCTTTTCGATTCTTGTCACCCACTAGTTCTTCACCTCAGCTCTCAGAGATAGCTTGCTCCCTTGAATCAAGTGTTTCGTGGGATCTTATAGGCTAAAGCTTCGATGAATGCTTGATGTTCAGAGCTCAATGCTTCGGTAAGTATTCTATAATCAAAACTTAGTTTCTGACCCAAGAACACTTCTTGTTCAAGGCCTTATTCTGTCTTTATCAACTTCTTTATTTTTTATACATCTTGAGCTGTAGGTTTTATTGAAGATCTAATTTTCGTTTCTTCCTTGCATTATAGCTTGTGAGTGGTTGAAAAGGATGGTCACACTAGCCATTCAAAGTTCTCCATAGATGACGTGATTGTACCATGAAAATCAATCAGTGGATACCAGAATCATGTGCCTTCAAGATTGTAGCTAACCATAAATCTTGAGGGTGCCAGAGTCAACTAGATTTGTAAATAGCAGTGTTTGTGTCCTGTTATATTAGGATATTTATCTCGGATTGAAAGCGAAGTTACTGAGCATTTACTCATTCAAAACTTGGTGCTTGATGGTATTCCATGTTTAGTGCTCAGAGCATGATGCTTGGTGAGTGGATATACATGACTCTCTTAATGCTCTATACCTTACGCTTTTAAAGCCTAAATTCTCTGAAGATGTACCTTTTTTTTTATATATGTATTATCGTCTGAACGCCTCGGATCTTGCAAAGGAATCGTCCCGTTTACCAACTTTAATCAATTCCACTCTAATTGTATTTTTAAAGCTCTTCCTTAGCTTTTGCAAGTTAAACTAAGTCTTTTTGTTTCTTCTTATTGATTTGGTTAAAGGTTGAGTCACGAAGCTAGGTTTCCAACAATCAAAGATAACTCAGATTTTTAATTTGATTATGCCTAGCTCTTGACTTTCTTATTTTGAAACAAGCAAAAAGAGCTAGGTTTCCCACAGACGGCGCCACTTGATAACTCTGAATTGATATTTTTGCTGGTGGAACCTGCATCAACGAGGAGAACGGGTAAAGGGGTGGGGTTTCCCCCATAAACACTCTGAAGCTTAAGTCAGTAATGGTATGAGGAAAAAATATAATAAAGCGAATAGACATAATAGAATAAAGAATAAAGAGTAAAGGAGTAAAGGATGATTGCTTATGATGATGAGGTGATGGAATAATGTCTTAGTGATGTTGTATGATGAGAATGAAAACATGAATGACATGAGATGTCATGATATGTATTTATAGGAAAAGATATTATTCAAACCTCTTAGGAATATAATTTCTTAATCTTGTACGATTGTCTTATTTAGGAGAGGAGGAGACTTCCTTTGTAGAGTAGTTTTCCTAATTGAAATAGACTTCCTTATTAAACTTTTATCTTATTCAAGTAATCCTCCTCTTTGGGGAAATATATCTCTTATTATAATAGAATACTAATATGAGTTATCACTAATCTTTTCTTTCACATTTGCTTGCGTGAATTGCATAATCATAATCAATGCCACTAGGGCTATGGCGAGTTGTATAATGTTTCCATACATTTTTGCTAGCTAATCTCACACAATCTATCCCATGTTTAATGCATTTCACACATACACTCACTTTAATGTTTAAACATTAGATAATTAATAAGGATAAGGCATAAATTGGAACAACAACTTTATTCCGAAGTTTATATTTGACCTTAATATTTTTTTAATATTTTTTTGGGTCCTGATTAAACCTCAACTTTTAAATATTGGATTATATTGAACCTTCTTAGAGAATTTTTGCAAATAAGTCCTGAAAATTAAAGAAAAGTTTAACTTTAACTTTAATTAATATAAACTTTATCCCAAAGGTTATATTTGACCTTAATATGTTTTTTTGTCCCAATTGAACCTTAACTTTTAAAAATTAGATTATATTGAATCTTCTTAGAGAATTATTGCAATTAAGTCCTGAAAATAAAAAATATTTAACTTTAACATTAATTAATAAAAATTAGTTTCAATAACTATGAGAATTGATAGAACTACTTTTAAAATATACATTTACAAAGTTTTTTAAAATTTTAAAATTTTTAAAACCTATTTTTTAATATTTTTTAAAAATTTAAAAAAAAATTAAAAATAAGTTTATTGATCTAAATTTTTTGAAAAAATTTAAAAATTTTATAATCAAGCAATAAGCATTTAAGAAAAAAAAACTAAAAATTTTCTATAAATTTAAAATTTTTAAAAAATTATTATGTATATAAAATTTTTTTAATTCTTTTTTCTTAAATGTACATTGTTTGATTATAAAATTTTTAGATATATACAAAAATATTTTTAACTTTTTTAAAATTTCAAAAAATATAAAAATAAAATTTTTTAAAAAATTTAAAAACTTCGTAAATATTTATTTTGAAAGTAATTTTATCAATTTACTTTATTATTTGAGCAAATTTTTATAATTTTATCAAATTACTTTGTTATTTGAGCAAATTTTTATTAATTAACATTAAAGTTAAATTTTTCTTTAATTTTTAGAACTTAATTATAATAATTCTTTAAAAAAATTCAATGTCATTCAATTTTTAAAAATTAAAATTTAATTTAAAAAAAATATTAAAATCAAATATAAATCTTAAAGGAAAGTTGAGGACCGAATTAATATGCATCTTAATCAACTTGTAGGAAAAGAACTGCTATATCTGTTTGAAAAAAAAAAAAAAAAAAAAAACTAACTGCTATATGAAAAAGAAAAGTAAAGGACATGCAACGCAAAAATCTGCATGTGATTTGAGAATAAATGATAGGCACTAATTTTTGCACAATGTTTAAAAAAGTTGCTCTAATTAAAACATTCCACATTCAAATTTTCTTTTAGAAAGATAACACTTTTAACTTTTAATAAAAGAAAAAAATGGCTAGTGGACACTGCACTGTTTTTTTTTTTTTCATTTGATTTTTTTTCTAAACCATTAATTTTCAAATTAAATAAATTAGTAAAAATTAAAAAATATTTCAACAATTAATTTAATATAATTACTGACTTAAATCTAAAATTTTACTTATAAATTTACTGTACTTATAGAACTCCTCAAACAATTACTATACATGTGGAATGTGGAAAAAGTAACCATGCCTTCGAGACTTTGTTTTATTTGTTTATAACAATCAAATCCCACATCAGGAAAATTATGACAACATTTCTTGGCTCATAAGTATGACATGTGATCTTCTTAATTAGCAATTTATGAGATGTTCCACACATATTATAAGTCTTATGATCAGGTACTCTTTTTCTTAATCTTCAAGTTTTTGATTTATTTGTTAAAAAAAAAAAAACCCTATTTACATATGACGATTAAAAACAAAAGCAAAAAAGCTATATACATACAAAAGGGCTAAAGTGGCAATTTATCCCCTTAACTATTATTTAAGGTGCAATTAACCTTAAAATTAACTTTTTGGCAATTCACTCCAAATTTCAGTTAGCTTAAGAAAGTGTAGTGCACTCTCTCATTAAAATATTACTAATTATTAAAATAAATTATTTACATTAAATAATATTTATTTAAAGCATTAAATTAAAAGATATAAAAAATTATTTGTCAATTTAGAAAATATTGTCATTTAGGATAGATGATCTATTATTCATGGTGAAACTTTGACACTTTATAGGGTTTAGAGGTTCAAATCCCCGCTTCCCTTTTCAACCTCCAAGTTTAAAAAAAAAAAATCTAGAGAACAATATTGCTCTTCTCATAATCGCCACCACAGTCGCCTCTCCCAGCAGCCTACACTGCCGCTTATCCTCTCACATAAACAAGCGTCGACTCTTCCCTTCCAGCGAACAAGGTTGACCCTCCTCCCAAGCAACAACCTTCATTGCCTCTCACAACTAATGCCGCTTTCTTTGGCTGCTGCCTCTTGCACAGCTAATGGTTTTGTAAACATTGTCTCCCATCACTGTCACCAGCAACGACACTACTGCTCTACCATTGATGAAGTTTATTGATTCTTCTTTTTCTTTCAAATTATCATTATTAACAAAAACTCAATCAAAAATAGATTCAATTGGATAACAAAATTATTTACCCAATTTATGTTGATTTCTAGTCTAATTTTTAGATTGATAAAATACTGATTTGTTGTTGGTAATAAAATTAATTTTTTTTTAATCCATCAACAAAATTTATTTAGCATGTTATTCTTTTACAATTATTTGTACCTTTTGATTTTTCTGAAAACATATATAAGAACAAATTTTGGGATGGGTTACTCAAATAATTGTTTATTATCACAGTAGATTTTGGGATTAATAATGATGCTAATGGTGTGATGATGAGAGTGCCATAGATTTGATGACACTGCTTTGTTGACGATGATGGTAATTTTAGACGAATATGATTAATTGTGATAACTCTGATTTTTAAATTATTTTATTATTTAATGAGATATGTAATATTAATAAATTTAATAGTTAAATTTATTTATTTTGTTATTTTATGATTAATAATTATTATTTTATGTTTAATAATATTTTCAATGTAAATATTTTATTTTAAAATTCATTATTTCGGATGGTAATATTTTAATAATATCAATTTATGTACATTACTATTTTATCAGCCTACATTATTTATTTTATTATTAAATTATTATATTATTATTATGGATATTATTATTTTTAATAAATTATATTATCATGAATAATATTATTATTATTCAATTATTTTATTAATAGTAATAATTTTAATTGTTGTTAATTTTATATATTGTGTATATTATTGTGTATGTGTGTGTACCTATATATATATGTATATAGATTATTTTGTGTGGTGAGCATTAAACCAAAGTTTAAATTTATATTGTGTTATATATATAGACATATATATGTACGCAAGCTTTAGAAATTGGGCCAGGATATTATTTTGTTCTTTTTCAACCATTCTTCTTTCCTTCAGTTTTTTTTTCCTTTCTTTCTTTACTTGGTCTTTTCCTTCTTTTCCACGACTGAACCATACCTCACCCCTCATCGGCGCCACCTGCACAATCACCACACACCACCATCACTTCTTCTCCTTCCAGCCATCTTCACCACCATCAGAAGAGCTGTAGAAGCCATCGGAAAACCAACAAGTGCAGCAGTGGCAGTAGCAAGGATCTTCATGTCGTCGGTGACTTCCTGACGGCGAGAGCTCGACTTCCTTAACTCGGTAGACTCCCTGAACTGTGGGGAAGATAGATCCCAAGTTCCATTCAAGCTTAAATCTGTTCATTTGTAAGTTTTTATTGATTTTTAGTTTATGTCAAATTTGTTCTTAATTTTTTTTAACTTGAGTTTAATTGATTTTTGATAATTTCTTTTTGAAATATTGATCTATGCATCTCAATCTACTCATATATATTTTTTGTTTATTTTTCTAAATTATTTTGAATGAATGGGTATTTTTGAATATTTTATTATTATTTAGTGAATTTTTGAAAATAAATTATATAAATTATGAATTTGGTTAAATTATTGTTATTATATATTGTTATTAATTTTGGTGTTGAGAAATTAATTTTTTGGGATTATTATATAATTTTTATGAATATTTTTAGTTTATGTAAATATTGGATAATTGAGTTAAATGAGTATTTTGATTGAATTTAAAGTTTAATTGTGTGCTTGAGTTGATATTAAAATGTTATTTATTAATAAAATAATTTTTATGAAATTTTATACAATTTATGTGTATTTTGGAATTATTAGATTAAATATGTATTTTTATAGAAATTATTGGTTAAATAAGTGTTTTGGTTGATATTAGTATATTATATGATGATTAAATAATTTTAATGATTTTATATAATTTTTGAGGAAATTATTTAGTATATTGGATATTTTATATTATAGGGATAAATGTGTAATTTTATGTTAATTATAGTTAAATATTATGTTTAGTTGATTTTATAATTATTTAAGGTACTATTTTTAACTGATTAATACTATTTTTTCAAAAAAAATTATTTTCAAATAATATATTATTGTTGTGAAATAAAGATTAAATTACTTATTTTGTTATAGAACTAAACTTGAATTTAGTAGTATTTAACTAGAAGAAAAATATTTTATAGTAGAATGATTTTGAGAGAATTTAGAAAGAGTTTGGAGAGAATTTAGAGAACTATAATATTGAAAGAATTTGGAGAGTAATCTATCTTTTCTTCTTCTTTATCTTAACCTTCTCATTAATGAATTTCAATCCCTTTATATAGAGATTTTATTTTCACTATTTGAGTACTATTCTCTCACAAGCAATATATTGTTCATTCACAAGCAATATATTGTTCATTCACATTCATAATACTCCCCCTTGAATAACAATATTTTGCAACTGCCTCGTTAAAACCTTGCTAAATAAAACCCAGTGGGAAAAACTTTAGCTTAAGGAAAAAGAGTACAGTGCATGATATTCTCCCCCTCAAGTTGATATGTATAATCTTCCTTCACATAGTATGTAGATGTCGCATTCCAATATCGTGAACGTGCTTTTTAAAGATTGCAGTTGGAAGTGCCTTTGTGAAAAGATCAGCTGAATTCTGGCTAGATTGAATATACTTGATATCTATATAATTGTCTTTTATTAGCTCTTGAGTGTATGAAAAGAATCTTGGAGGTATATGTTTGGTTCTATCACTTTTGATATATCCTTCCCTTAACTGTGCAATGCATGCTGCATTATCTTCATATAAAATTGTTGGACTTTTGTTGACTGGAAAACCACAAGATTCTTCAATATGATGTGTCATTGATCTAAGCCACACACACTCTCTACTTGCTTCATGTAGTGCAATAATTTCAGAATGATTTGAGGAAGTAGTGACAAGCGTTTGTTTCTGGGAACGCCAAGAAATTGCAGTTCCATTATTTGTGAACACATAGCCTGTTTGAGATTTCGCTTTATGAGGATCAGATAAATGTCCTGCATCTGCATAACCAATCAATTCTTGTTTTGAATTGTTAGAATAAAATAAACCCAAATCAACATTTCCTCGAAGGTATCGAAGTATATGTTTGACCCCTTTCCAATGCCTTTTTGTTGGAGCTGAACTGAACCTCGCTAATAAATTAACTGCAAAAGAAATGTCAGGTCTAGTAAAATTAGCAAGATACATTAGAGCTCCAATGGCACTGAGATATGGAAATTCAGGACCAAGAATTTCTTCATTTTCTTCACAGGGTCGAAATGGATCAGTTTCAATATTGAGTGATCTAACGACCATTGGAGTACTTAAAGGATTTGCTTTATCCATATTAAAGCGTTTCAAGATCTTTTCTGTGTAATTTGATTGATGCACAAATATCCCATTGTGCATTTGCTCAATTTGTAAACCAAGGCAATACTTGGTTTTTCCAAGATCTTTCATTTCAAATTCTTCCTTTAAGTATACTGTTGCTTCATGGATCTCATTTTCTGTTCCAATGATATTCAAATCATCAACATATACAGCTATAATCACAAATCCGGATATTGTTTTCTTAATAAAAATGCATGGGCAAATAATATTACTCACATATCCTTTATTAATCAAATAATCGCTTAAACGATTATACCACATGCGCCCAGACTGTTTTAACCCATATAAAGATCTCTGGAGCTTGATCGAATACATTTCTTTGGGTTTTGTACTTAATGCTTCAGGCATTTTAAATCCTTCAGGGATTTTCATATAAATGTCACTATCAAGTGATCCATACAAATAAGCAGTCACAACATCCATAAGACGCATTTCTAATTTCTTAGAAACTACTAGGCTAATCAGATACCTGAACGTAATTGCATCCATAACAGGAGAATACGTTTCATCATAATCAATTCCTGGCCTTTGTGAAAAACCTTGAGCTACAAGTCTAGCTTTGTACCTTATTATTTCATTTTTCTCATTTCTCTTTCGTACAAAGACCCACTTGTATCCTACAGGTTTCACATTTTTAGGCATAGGAATAATTGGCCCAAAAACATTTCGTTTGTTTAGTGAGTCCAATTCAGCCTGCATAGCATCTTTCCATTTTATCCAATCATGCCTATTTTGACATTCCATGACTGATTTTGGTTCAGGATCATCTTTGTCATTTATGATTTCACATGCAACAGTATATGACAATGTTTCATGACTTTCTTTATTTTCTATTTCGTCAGGGATATTTTCCTCGCTATCAATATGATTATCTACTCCCTTTCTCTTTCGAGGATTTTTATCCTTAGAACCAATTGGTCTTCCACGCTTCTGGCGTGTTTTAGACTCATGAGTGTCTTTATTCTCAGATTTTATTTCTGGAATTTCAATACGAGCAGGAGCATTGGCTACTGGTATATATGATTTAGTCACTCTTTTTGTATCAGTAAATGCATCTGGCAATTGATTTGCAATTGCTTGTAAGTGCACAATCTTTTGCACTTCTAATTCACATTGTTTTGTGTGAGAATCCAGATGCAATAATGATGGTTCATTCCATGAAATATCCCTTTTCACTTCTTTCTCCCCTTTTCCTAATGTTGGGAAAACAACCTCATTAAATTGGCAATCAGCAAAACGTGCTGTAAAAACATCACCAGTTAGAGGTTCAAGATATCTAATAATCGAGGGTGTTTCAAACCCAACATAAATTCCCAATCTTCGTTGAGGACCCATTTTTGTGCGCTGAGGTGGCGCAATGGGTACATATACTGCACAACCAAAAATTTTGAGATGGGAAATATTTGGCTCTTGACCAAATGCCAATTGTAGTGGGGAGTATTTATGATATGCACTAGGTCTGATGCGAATTAATGAAGCAGCATGTAGGATTGCATGACCCCAAACTGAAATGGGAAGCTTTGTTCTCATTATTAATGGTCTAGCAATAAACTGAAGTCGTTTAATCAATGATTCAGCTAAACCATTTTGAGTATGTACATGGGCAACGGGATGCTCAACAATGATCCCAGTAGACATACAATAATCATTGAATGCTTGAGATGTAAATTCACCAACATTATCAAGTCTTACCCTCTTGATTGTATAATCAGGGAATTGTGCTCGTAATTTAATAATTTCAGCAAGCAACCTTGCAAATGCAACATTACGAGTTGACAATAGACAAACATGTGACCATCTACTAGATGCATCAATTAATACCATAAAATATCTGAATGGTCCACATGGTGGGTGAATTGGCCCACATATATCACCTTGAATTCTTTCAAGAAACATAGGTGATTCATTTTGAATTTTAGATGGTGAAGGTCTCAAGATTAATTTTCCAAGAGAACAAGCTGTACATGGCATTTCATTTGATTGAGGAATTCTTTGCCCCTTCAAGGGATGCCCATGTGAATTCTCAATTATCCTTCGCATCATTACTGATCCAGGATGACCTAATCTGTCATGCCATAAATTTATTATTGAAGGATCATAAGATTTTTCTTTTACTGCCATATTTGATTCAATTACATGTATATGCATGTAATGCAATCCAGTAGGGAGTTTTGGCAGTCTTTCCAATACTTGCATTTTTCCTGATTCATAGGAAACTATATTTAAATATTTGTTACCATTTATAGTAATAGATTGGGTATCACACCCATTTCGATATATGTCATCAAAACTCAACAAATTTCTTGTTGATTTTGGTGAAAACAAAGCTTCATCAATTATAAACTTTGTTCCATTTGGTAACATAAATTTAGCTTTGCCAATTCCTTCAATCAGATCTACAGGACCTGATATTGTTTTTACAATTGCCTTTGTGGGCTTTATTTCAGAGAAATAATCTCTATTTTTCAAGATAGTATGTGTAGTACCACTATCTGGTATGCAGAGATCTCCAATATTGTCTTTATGTTGAGTACAATCCATATTAAACTTCAAAATAGATAAACACAAAATTAATCAATTAAGGTAAAAACATAAAATAATTATAAAGTAGGACATTTTATTTAATTTAAAAATAACATACATAACAATAACATATTCTTCAGAATCAAATAAGTAATAACAATATACTTAAAATTATAGATGTCTCAATTTCCATTGTCAGTAAAATCATCAGTAAAATCAGAAACATCTAAATGAGTTGTATCATTAACATGAGTATGATGCTCATTGAAGTTTATTTCCTTTTCTTTGCCTTTCAATGATGCCTTATAAAGTTGGCAAAGATGTGGTGGTGTTCGACAACTTCGTGACCAGTGTCCTTTACTACCACATCTGAAACACACAGTTTCAGACTTATATTGAGGCCTTTCTTGAACACCACTGATGACTGATTTTAACTTCTTTTGAGGTTGAGTCTGAGTTTGTTGTGGAGTATTACTATATTTATTTCCATGACCATGGCCAAAGAATTGACCTCTTCCACGTCCACGACCTCTACCTCTCCCACGTCCACGGCTATTATAATTTTTATATCTGGAATAATTTGTAGCATTTGCTTCTGGAAATGCTATTGAGCCAGTGGGACGGGACTGATGATTTTTCATCAAGAGTTCATTATTTTTCTCAGCTACTAGTAGGCATGAAATTAGTTCAGAATATTTTTTAAATCTCTGCATCCTGTATTGTTGTTGCAGTGTAACATTTGATGCATGAAATGTGGAGTAAGTTTTCTCCAGCATATCCTCATCTGTGACTGTTTGTCCACAGAATTTTAATTGTGATACTATTCTGAACATTGCAGAATTATAGTCACTCACTTTTTTGAAATCTTGAAAGCGTAAAGCTCTCCATTCATCAGTGACTACTGGTAGTATTACATCTCTTTGATGATCATATCTGTCTTTTAGATCCTTCCAAAGAACACTTGGATCTTTGACAGTCAAATATTCACATTTTAATCCTTCATCAAGATGACGACGGAGAAAAATTATAGACTTGGCCTTATCTTGCAATGAGGTGTTATTATTTTCTTTTATGGTATCAATTAACCCCATTGATTGAATATGCATTTCTACATCTAGAATCCAAGATATATAATTTTTTCCCGTGATGTCAAGAGCAACGAACTCAAGCTTTGCTAGATTTGTCATTATGATAACTAATAAAAAAAATATAACTCAATTAGAATTCATAAATTTGATGACTACTAAAAAAAATCAAACATGATCAGAATTTACTAATTAATTATATCATGAATGAATATTGCAAGAAATAATAGTGGTACAAAAAATGATACAATAATACTTGAAATTATATCAAATAGAAAATCATCTTCCATATTAATTATTCCTAAAACAATTATAATAGTCATGATCAAAACACAAATATAAATATACCAAATCATGTTTACAATTTAGAGTAAAGAGAGAAAGAGAAAATGTATGAATTTGTGTGAATGAATAACATTTATAGCTCATCTATTTATAATGAAAAATATAGCCGTTTATTACCGTTATATTACCGTTGGTAATAAAAATATAGCCGTTAGAAATTTTTTTTTTTTTTTTTAATATAATATATTGAGAAATAAATTGTATAAAGTAAAATCAATAAATAATGTTGATATGATTATTTATAGCAAGTGAATTAACATAACGATATGTATAAATATGGGGCAAAACCGTCCATTAATATAAAATGGGGTATAGCCTTCCATTAACATAAATAATAAAAAAAATAAATGTGCATAAATATAAATTGGTAGGAGGCATAGTCATCCATAAGGTTAGAACCATTTCTAGCAATATTTGCATCAATGGTGTAGTTAGTAAAACAAAATAAAAATAACAATTAATATAAAGTTAGATTGAAGAAATAAATATAAATATATAAATTAGTAGGAGGCATAGCCATCCATGATAATATATAATCAACTAATATATTCATAAATATTAAATATTAAGAAATATGTACCTTATTATTTTGATCGAGAGCTCCTCGTGCTGATAACGTGTTGTGAAATAAAGATTAAATTACTTATTTTGTTATAGAACTAAACTTGAATTTAGTAGTATTTAACTAGAAGAAAAATATTTTATAGTAGAATGATTTTGAGAGAATTTAGAAAGAGTTTGGAGAGAATTTAGAGAACTATAATATTGAAAGAATTTGGAGAGTAATCTATCTTTTCTTCTTCTTTATCTTAACCTTCTCATTAATGAATTTCAATCCCTTTATATAGAGATTTTATTTTCACTATTTGAGTACTATTCTCTCACAAGCAATATATTGTTCATTCACAAGCAATATATTGTTCATTCACATTCATAATAATTATATATATTTTTGTAAATAAATGGGTTTTTAGTAACTTTTAGTATGTTTATGGATTAATTAAGTAATTTGGATTTCTAAAATGAATTTTTATTAATATTGGTGTATTTTTTGAGAAATATCGATTTTTATTTATATTATACTATTATTAGGGTTTTTAATTAATTACGGGTAAAATAATTATTTTTGATATTTTTGATGTTTAAATTGTCATATTTTGATACTTAAAGGGGCATTTTTGGTATTTGTTGAATTTATGTATATTTTATTAGATTTGTGGTGAATTGTGGACCTTGGTCGGGGGAAAATTGTAGTTTAGGATCCCGATCGAGGAGTTGGGGAAAATTTGTATTCGAAGTGTGTTTTCTTTACAGGATCGGCCCTACTTTTGTAGGGAGATATCCATTTTACAGATGAGACTTTATCGAAATTTTGATAGATTTCTCGTAAAATGTGACAATCGGTCCGAGTCTAATTTTGAATTTTCGATTGAGTCTCTATAGTAATCCTAGAAGCGTAGAATTAGAAGTTATTCTAATTGTTGATGTTATTATTTTATTTTTTTTCTAACTGCGTCGAGACCGAGGCCTAACGGACGATGTCCGTTGAGTCTGTCTCGAGGAACGCACACCAGTGGGTTATTATACTGTATATATATGCATTTCATATAAAATGCATCACTTAGGATTTCTTTTCATTTTCATTATATGCTTTTAAAAGTAAATTTATTTATAATTGTTTATTTAAATGATTAGTATACTTTAGGTATATTTATAATATATTTTAGGCTTATTCTTAAATAATTGCATATCAAAATATTGATTTGTACTTAAATTATTTTTAAGTATATTTTTGGTATATTTTGATATATTTCCAAATAAATGCATGTTTTATTATTGATTTAAACCTAACATGTTATTGGTATATTTAGGGTTTATTTTTGATATATGCATGCTAAATGATTAGGTTATTTTTGGTATATTTGTGAATATATGTCAAACCTAAATGCATGTTTTAGTACATATACATATTTAAATGAATATTTATGCATAATTGTTTTATTAAATGATTTATGTACTTATGGTATATCTTTAGTATATTTAGGTACATTTTTAAGCAAATGCATGTTTTATTATTAAAATGCACTTAAATTATTTTTAATTATATTAATGGTTTATCTTTAGTATATTTCATGTTTTATTCGACATATATATACCCGAAATATACTGGGTATATTTTAGGTATATTTCTGGTATACATATAATTTATTTTACTATTATGAATGCCATTCAACATTAATTATTTTTCGAATGAATGATTTATTTTAAATAAAGGATATCAATAGAACGTGCTTCCTAGTGGGCAATACTAAAACCGTGTACGTACCGGTGCAATAGATTTAGGTTTGAGTGAGGAATTAATTGTGGAGATTACAATGTGATTGATATGATTGAGATATGATGTGATTGATAGTGTGATTACTGGAGTTTAGTTGACCAAGTGTCTCGAGGCCAATCATACTGACAGTCAGACTGCTGGAGCTCGGTTGACTTAGTGTCTCGAGGCCAGTTTACTGTCCATAATAGAATAAGTGACCTATTTGGATTTAAATGAGCCTATATGACTAGAGTGATGATATGATTGATTGAGGTTGTGATTAATAGGGTTCTATTTGATCCTTCATGTATTAAAATAAATATTTTCTACATTTATTATATTTATAAAAGTAGAGTTTGACATTTGTGTGAAATGTGTGTATATACATATATATATAAGAATGTCTGATTGTTATGGTTTAGATTGCATGTATATATAGTAAAATAATTCACTCAGTCAGGTCTGACCTCCCTCAATTATTTTTTTTTTCAGGAGATCCTATATTGTCAGACCTTAGTAGTAGAGTTCATCGTCGGTGTCCTTTCGTCCCGGCTATTTTATGTAAATGCATATTTTGAACTCTGATTTGTATTCTAGAAACTGCAGTAGTAGTGTTATTATATCAGAAGAGTATTATTTTGTTTTGATATTTAATATTCAGAGAGTTGTATCTGAACATTGTATGAATATATTTATTTATGAAAGGATTTGGAGTATTTATTTTATATATTGATTAAAAAAAAGAAAAATTTTAATTCTGTCATACTTTTTATTTATTTATTGCATGATTTTATTTTCTAAGGCTTGCTTCAGGTTTCGGATTCGAAAGAATTCCCGTTTCCTAGCATCGGCCATGACTCCTAGTTTAGGTTATGACATTAATGGTCCTAGCGATATGACTAAATGATGATGGTGTTATGTGGGGATAGTAAATTCTATCGGCAATGTTGTTAATGATAATGGTACTGGCAGTGAAGGTAAATTTTGGGTGGTGCTAGTAGTGGTTTTGATAAATTTAGTATGGTGTATGGTGGTGGTGCTGACAATGGTATTGAGTAATTAGTGTTATTGAATGGTAATGGTGGTATTATTGGACATGGTCGTGATTGATGATGTTATAGATGATGGTGGTGTTATGCGGTACTGGTGGTAGTGGTGACGTTCAATGGTGCCCGTGGTGGTAGTGGTTGTGGTGTTGAGTGGTGCCAACAGTGGTGGTATTGAATTGGTACAAAATGGTAGCAGTGGTGGGCAATTTTTAACTAAAATGAAATTTAATTTTAGGAAAAAAGAGGACAAAATATTTTATTTTATCTTTTCATTATATCTTACTTGCTATAGCATGTGTAATTCACTTTCTTAATTTTCAGAGTGAATTATCAAAAAATTAACGTCGTTTAAGTAATTTTTAACTCAAAATTTCAAAATGTAATAAATTTTATTTTATAATTCATCTATTACATTAAATTTACTTCAACTCATTACTTTATTTTCAACTCTAAAAAGAATATTCTCTACATATTACTATTCAATACTAATATTATATTATTTATACATTTTACATATTGCATCCATAATTTATTTAATACTTACCATATGCATCAATATATTTATTCATAATAAAATTTATTATTTGAATATATTTTAAAAATAAATAATATATTTTGAAAATAAATAATAAATTAGATGTATGATTTAAGGTATTATTAATTTTAATATTTTTGCTGACCGTTTTCTTAAATTGATTGTTAAATTAATGCAAATCTATGGTTGTTAAATTTTTTCTATCCAAATATTAATATTATTTAAATAAAAAATTAATATTATTTAAGTAAAAAATTAATATTATTTTAAATGACAATATTAATATTATTTAAGTAAAAATAATTAAATCAAATTTTTATGCATTTGGTAATAATATGATAAATATAATATAAATTTAGACTAAAGTGAACAAAGTCATTTGGATTATATTGAAACAAATAATAAAAATTAATAATTATTGAAATTTTTAAAAAATACAAATGCATAAGCTAAAAAGTTAGCTGCATATGTGCAATAAACTTTGCAAAATATGCAAATTGGCGCTGAAAGTGATGCTCCACTGAATCAAAATGCATCCCAACTAACTGCATTTTGAAATAGTTCAAAAAATTAATTTTGAAGTTAACTAGACCTTCAATGATAATTTTGGGGGGGCGAATTGCCATTTTAGCCACTGAACCATTAGATCAAGTGCACACTTTGGCTCCTATTAAAAACAAAAAAAAAAAAAACAAAAGTGCACATTTTGGCGTCAAGGCAAATGCTACTTCCCCTTAAAACAATGGCCATGGACCCATGGCCCCAGTTAAGGTTCTCGGCGGTTTGATTGGGAAAAAAAAAAGCTCATGATTAAACGCCCTACTGAAGGGGTTAATCAATCAACTGCACGGTTTATAAAAAAATAAAATTAAATTAAAGTTTTGATAATTAAAAAAACCACCATTTTTTTTATTATTATTTAATAATAAAAAATTTATTTCCACAAACAGTAATAAAAATATTACAACAAAAATAATAAAAGGACTTTCTTCCAGGTCTTCTTGTTACGGTACCACAAAGGCATTTTAAGGGTGGACCCATATTACTCGTGAGCAAACGTGGCAAAACCCCGTTGGTCGATAGTAGTACAGTTAGATTAAAAAAAGATTCACTTTATCATTGACAAAAAAAAAAAAAAAAAACCACATACGCACACATAACAGGTTGCCACATCATGTGACTCTCACTACGTAAGCATCATGTCTTTACGTGTTCAAATCCAATCCAACACCTATTAGCCTATTTCACGTGTCCTCTAACCGATCCAAATCCTTACAAACACTTCCATTTTTCTCATTTTACCCTCATTTATTTCTCTTAATTCCTCAAATACCCTCCTTTCTTCAATTTTCTCGCATTTTTTTGTTTCTCTCTATCTTTCCCCCTCTTTTCCCTCTATTTAACCAAAAAAAAAGAAATCCCTAAATTTATTATTTTTTGTTCTCTCTTTCTCTGTCTCTCCATGTCTCTTCAAAATCTAGGGTTTTCAGAAATTGGTACTTTCTAGATCCGAAACCCTAATTTATCCTCAAATTTTAGCTTTTTAGTGTTTCGATTTCTTCTCATTATATCCTATTTGGAACTTTTAGGTTTTTATTTTCTTTTTTTGTTTGATTCCAGTATTGGTTGACGTAAATTTCTTAATTTGGCTTAATACGGAAAAAGGAAGGGTTTTGGGGGGATTTTGATTGCGTGTGAGGGTATTTATTAATATTCGTTTATTTATGGTGTTGAAAGATTTGAAATTGACTTGGAGTATTCTGCAATTGGAGTTGTTTAACTATTTAATTGTGTGAAAGGTTGCCTTTCTTTTTTTTGGTTATAGCTTTTAGGGTTTTGTTGTTTAGATGGCGAAAGCGGGTGAAGATGAAGTTGATTATGAGAGTGATCCTGAGGAGGAAAAACGTTTACTTGGAATGAGAAGGCGTGAAGCGGCGAGTGATGATGAGGAAGGTGAAGTGGACGAGAAGCGTAGAGTGGATCGGAGAGGTCCAGTTCATTCTGATGAATCGGATGGTGAAGGTGGAGCTGCTGATTATGATGATGATGATGAGGAGGAGGAGGAGGAATTAGATGAAGAGGTTTATGAAGATGAAGAAGAGGAAGAAGAAGTGTATGAGGAAGAGGAGGAAATTGATGGGAATTTGGAGAGAGGAGGACGAAGAGATGGCACGGTTGAGGTTAGGGAGGAGGAGGTAGAGGGTAGGAAGGCGGAGGATGAAGTGCAGGCTAAAGGGGTGGACGACCATGTAGAGGATGGTGAGGTGCAAGGTGAAGAAGGGAAAAAGGAGAATGAACCATTTGCAGTGCCTACTGCTGGTGCTTTTTATATGCATGATGATCGTTTTAGGGACAATGCTGGTGGTCGACACAGGTATTTACGATACTTTTTTACTTTTTTCTTTGAATTGTTTGATTACCTAGCTATAATTAGCATATTGGTAATTCCAAGTGGGTTTTTGGCATTTTTGATCGTTAATTAAATTTAAATGTAAAGCTAATATCCATTTTCTTGGCTTGGGTGATAATTTGCCAAGGAGCATTTTTATTTTTTTGGTTTTGATGTAAAGTTTTTCTAATATTAATAGAAGGCCTGAGATTTTATATTATGTTTGTTATGGAATTCGCTCGTATTGTGTTTGTTTTGGAATTTTCTTGTATTTGTTACTGAATTGTCCTGTTCAGGTTGTGAATAAGAGTAATTAGAATTAGGAAATATAAGAATCTTCGTTCAGTCTGATATCATACTTATGGGTTTCTAATACATCTGCCCCTGCTTGTATTTTTAAGAAAGATCCTGAGACTTGAAGAACTAATTGTCTTGTTCGTATAATCTTGGCTACCCGTTCTACATCTGAATAAAGTACTGACATCCCTACCTGTATCTATCTGAATAAAGTACTGACATCCCTACCTGTATCTGTTTGGAGTTTGCGTTCTGTGTAAAAGATGATAAATGTGTATTCCTATGCTTGATCTCGTCTGTAAACTTTTTGAATGTTGATGGGACCTTTGAGGTTATATTCTTGGTGCAGAATTATTGTATTGTAATGGAATTTTTGGTATTTTCTTGATGAATGGTGTGTTTGAAGTTGAAGAACAGGCAACAAGATTTGAATGAGGGTGTCATTTTGCATCTCACTTTTGTATTACCTCGTATTCAAGTTGATTTAACGTTATCTTCACATAACCTGCTCTTATGGCATTGTTTAAATAGCAATTGCATTGTTTTAAATAGCAATGTTGCCTTTGCATTTTTAGCTGTACCTTGTTAATTGTTGAGTAAAAGTTAAATACAAAAGTAAATCATGCTTGGTTCAGGCGAACATATGGTGGGAGGAAGTTATGGGAGTCCAAAGATGATAAGAAATGGGGCCACGACAAATTTGAGGAGATGAATTTGCAGGAAAGGCATTATGACCACGTGAGTTTTGATCACATTTTCTGGAGGAGATTATCTATTTCTTGTATCTCCAGGTCCTATTTTGTTCCATCTTAATGAAACTGCTCTTTAAAATAATTTCAGGGAAGGAGAGGTTCTAAAGGGCATTATCAAGCTCGTGGTGCGAGAAAACAAGGTCCAGAGCGAGGATATGCCAGAAAAAATAAGTCTAAGACGTTCAGCAATGGCAACAATCAGAACCAGGCCCCAAAAGGTGTGAGAGGGAGAGGGCCTAAAAAGTATGAACCCAGATGGAAGAGGAGCAGTCAAGCACCTTCAACACAAAACAAACAGCCTGATAAGTCCTTTGAGAGAGCTTTACAGGGTAGTTCAGGAAGAGTTTTTACACCTGCATCAAATTCGGAATCTGATCAAGTACCTCCTGCAAGAAAAAATTCAAGCTTGAGTTCTGCTTCTCCTCCCTTTTATCCGTCTGGATCTTCAAATAATGATGCCACTTTGACTCAGAAAAGCAATGTGCAAGCTGGAAGTACAAGCAGGGGTCTTCGCACTTCTGTTGTAGCTGATAGTTTCTCTATGCAGCAAGCCAGTGCATTGATGCGAGGAAAAGCTATAGCTGATTCTGTTGGTATTGACAAGCTTTACATTGATGATTCTGTTAATTCAACTTCTGGGAAGCCCTTAAACAGTATTCCAATGCAACCTTCTGGATCTTCTTTGGTCAATACCATGCAGTCCTCTCAGTCTAGGTCTCAAGGAAGGGGTGTAGCTCTTTCGGGACAAATGACTTATCAATCTAACTCTATGCAAAATCAAGTCAACAGAGTCTCATCTGCAACACAGCCGCATCCTGTTCAGCGGAATCCTGCTCAAAATCGTGTACAACCTTCTGTTCAAGCTCCTGGTCAGCAGTTAGGCCAGCGCTCTGGAAGTGGGTCTCAAGCTTCTTCGCCACCAAAAACGGCTTTGTCGATAAATTCTTATGAACCTGTAGATGCAGAAACTAGTTTAGAATCAAGTAAATCTAGAGGTGCATTGGTTGGAAAAGGAAAAGGAACTATTCAAGGAAGTGGAAGAGGCTCTTTTATGTATGGGGGAGCACAGGTAATGGGAGCCACAGGAAATATGGGTGTTGGTCATAGTGATCAAAACTTCCCGGGAACTCCAGCCTTCTTGCCAGGTATAAGTTTTTATGTTCATCTATCTAGATCATTCAGAAAATTCTGAAATTATGCAACATTAGAAGTTTTCATTTAGATATTTACCGTCTATTAAATGACTTGAAAATTTCCCTTTGCCATTTTTTTTTGGTTATTTTATTGTCCTATTTTACATTTTTTAAAATATTTGCCTTTTCTTTACATTTTGTTTATATTTCTGTGTTTTATGTACTGTTGATTAGTAAATTGCAGTTGATTTTGTGCCATAGTACGGTTATTTGATTCCTTGTTCATTAAACTAAAATAACAAGTATTGTATTTGTGCTTTGGATTTTTTCTTATTACCTGTTTCTGCAATGCAGTTATGCAATTCGGGGGCCAGCATCCTGGTGGTATTGGTGTACCTGCTGTCGGCATGGCATTTCCTGGATATGTTGCTAACCCCCAACTTGGTTTAGGAAACTCAGAAATGACATGGTATGCTAATTCTTCTTTCAGCAAGTACTTATTTGTTTTGTTAAACTCTTGGATCTTTTATGCTCTAGGAAGTTGATGTCAATTATTGATAGCAAATGATGCTTTCTGTGCGATCCTTCCTCGTTATCAGAATTTTTTTTAGTTTCTATCTGATTGAATGGAGTCCAAGTAGATTCTATTTTTGCAATGCAGTTACTAGTTAGCATATAAAACATGGTGATTCTGTAGTGGAAGAAGTTGTTCTTTTCAGTCTTTTCTTAACGGAATTCGGTAATATTGGTGGTAATAATTTTATGATGTTTAGGCTACCATTTCTGGCTGGCGCTGCGGGAGCTTTGGGAGCTACTTATTGTTCACCTTATATTGCTGTTGATGGTGCTTATCATGCTCGCCCATCTGGACAGACATCTTCTGCAGGTTCTTCGAGGTTTGTAGCTCATTTCACAATTGTTTTGGTTATCTGCAATAGTCCATTAAAACTGTCTTTTGAGTGCTTGGTGCATGGGGTATGTCCATTATTCAGTATGCTTGCTTGAAATGAACAGTCACTAGGGTCTTGAACCTCTTGGTTCTTACTGTTTGCCCTGGGCCGAGCTATTAGAGAATGCATACATACATTTGTTAAGACGCTATATGTGGATGCAAATTAAACATTTGTGATTTTGTATTATTTTCTATTTATGGATTTTCTTAAAAATTTTGTAAGGATGTTTGTGTATAAGTTATTGGAATGGAGCATGCTGTTAAAGGCAAGTCAATTATTTGTTGTTTTTGTTTGTATGAGAGTTGCATTTTTTGGGTGCTAACAAGTAGCTTGGTTTTTATGCCAAATGGTATTGATTGCTGCAAATTGGGGTCGATTGTTTTAGTAGTTGCCTGGTGAAAGTTTTTTATTTTCGAGTCTTAATTCATATCTTTGTTTACCCCCATCAATACATGTTCATCATCTGATCAGTAATTTCTGTGTCATTTGTGAAGGCCTTGGTTTGCACGTCTCTCCTATGAAATTGGATTTCTTGATGAATGTATTACTTTCCAATGACTTGTCATTGTCATGTTTTTAGTTGCCTCTGCAAGTTGCCATGTTAGTCCTACCAGAAGTTGAGGCTTTATTGCCATATCATTGGCCCAAGTATGACAAGTTTTTTTTTTTTTTTGGCTTTGCCTTTTCTGGTTTGCAGCAAAGAGAATAATACTAACAAGTCTAATAGTGATTGGAAACCTTCCCAGAGATCTGGTGAGAGATCTTTTATGCCTTTTTTACTCTAACCTTGTTGACTTAGTTCAGAACATACATAGGCATTACTTTTTGTAACTATAGGGAAGCTAAATTGTCTTTTTCGCAGACCTTGCAAATGATGAGTTGGGGCAGCGACAAAAGCCTCGCAGGCATGTTATTTTTCTCATTTTCTTTTCAAAGGGAATTGCTTTTTTGTTTTTGCTAGATATGTCGCTTCTTTAGATAAGGTTTGGGATTTATATATATATATTTTTCGCTTCACAGATACTCAGAGATGGATTTTAAGCAGCCAAGTACAAGTACTTAGATAAAGATGAATCATATTTTAATAAGCAGATAAAGGTTAAGTTCTGCTCATTGAAGCTTTTTATCTCATTTGAAGATTGCAAAATTCTTAGTTGTAGTTTTGTGGTAATGCAGGCCCTTGATCAGGCCCTTTGTGTTCTCCAGCTTATTTTCTGGAGTGCTTTGGGCAGCATTATGTTCCTGGATATTTTAGGTAACTGCATTATTTAAACTTATAAAGATCATGTTTCATGAAGAATCGAAGTGGTTTTACTTTGATTGTTTAGGCTTTTATGTTGTGGAGGATTTAAAACTAAAAATTTTGTGATCATAACTATTGATTAAGTTCATGATTACTCTTTTGGCCTGCCATAGTAACATTTCGTTTGGGAAAAGATTGAGGAAAGTAAAATGAGGGAATAATGATGACTGATGTGGAAGCAAATATTGCTTTCTTTCAAGTTGTTTGAATAGGAAGATAAGAGAAGGGGAAACGAAAGGGACAAACTATTTAAATGGAAGAAAAAGGTTACAATTTTTTACATCTTACCTTAAAAAAAGTACAATAATGGAAGTTGGGCAAGTACATTAATCTTACCATCCCTTTCACCCCAATGTATGGTGAAGACATTTACAATTTTGCACAGTTGTGCTTCTCTCAAGTCAACCCTGGCTGTTGTAGTATGTATATAACAAGAAGAAATGAAGAACCAATACTCTAAAGATGGAGTTTATCTCTTACAGTTCCATTGCAACTTGTTAGATCCAATTTATTGATGATAGGTTAGACAGAGGAGGTAGAGGTTGGGGAATAAACTGAGAGAATTAGAGGCAGGGAGGAAGAGAGAGGTAATGGTGTTATGTTAAATAGAGACATAATTTTATTGCACTCAAGTAAATAAAACAATTGGCAAAAGTGACTGTGTAAAGGTTTTTGGAATTTTTTATCAATAGACCCATTTTCAATTTTCTTTATACGCAATTACCATCGTACTCTGCCCTTCTATTAAATCCTTGTTCTTCTAATTCCACTTCTTTCTCTGCTGGTTGCAGTTATACGTAACAAACACCTGTTCATGCTGCAGTCAATTTGAGAACATAATTGTGGCTTGACGGGTGGTAGTTTCTTGTTTAAATGTGCGGTATGATCTTTAGATATTGGTCCTATGATGAATTAATTTATGAAGGCATGCTGGATAAGTTTATATATCTTTTCCTTTTTTTTTTTTGTTGTTTTCAGGTTTTTCTTGTGGCTTGGTTTTTTAGTGAAGCTTGAGAGAAATGTATGCAGGCTTCTCCAGAAACTATATACTAAAAAATTTTCAAAAAGAACAAGAACTATTGTGCAGAAGCTGTTTGCTCGGTGACATTGAGTTTTCCTATTTATGTAAGTAGATGGTGTTTGAGTATTTCCATCCGACTTTGATGACGTTAACTTTGTGGCTGAGTCTGGTTTCGAGAGTACGGTTTTATATGTGGGATTTTTATTGAGACAAGGTCTGCAGGGTAGAGAATTTATTTGTTCAATGAAACATGTATTGTGTTAACAGATATATATTTTTTTTAAGGTATGGAATTTGGCTATGATTTATATAATTCAGCCTGCTTATTATGTGACGTTAAAATAATGGCAATAAATTCTGTGCAATATTTTTTATTGAGTCGGATTGCATCCACCCTGATGCTTTGTGACATTGCCCCTTTTAGATGCTTTCTGAATTCTGGTTTGTCAAAATTGCAGTAGATTTTAGCAAACTATTCTGTAGGGTGGAAGGAGTTTAGCAGAATGTGAGCAAATATTACTTGCTGAATTGGGAGAAGCTTTTACCCTCTTGTGGGAAAGATAATAGTCCCTTCAATACGATTGAGATTGAGATATTGTGAAAAAAAAATAAAGCAGTTTTCTTAAGGTCATAAAAGCGATTTTGTTGTGCAGATAAACTTGTCTTTTTGATTTGGTAAGCCATCAATTGGTGATGTGGTTTTTGTTTTGTCATCTTTTTTTCTTCCTATAAATTCCATTAGAAAATTGTCTCTTAAAATGGTCCCAAATTGTTTATTTAGGATACTGTGTACTGTTGTGGAGTATCATATAATATAAGATTTCCCTCCTTATATTCATCAAATTATTAGTAGTAGTTGAGCTTTTTTGTTGCCAACTGCTTTGACAACATATTATATTCCAACACTAAATGCCACTCTCTTTGGTTGAGGTGAGAAATTGACAGCTATTTCTTAATAATTCAGATGATTCCTTCCTTGTTAATAACAACGATAAATGCCAAATTTAAAAAAACAAAACAAACACCCTCATTTTTGCTGGGGAAAAAATATTTAAATTTCCAAGAACTTAAAATTACAAGAAAAATAATATACGTTAGTGAACAATGTATTTCTTTTACTAACAGTTATATGTATGTCTTGCTTGTCAAAACAAAAATAAAGTCGTTCATAACATACCTTGCTCACACTAATGGCCAAACCTCATTTGACATTCAAAATTTTATATAACATGTTTTAGATTTTGAGTTCAAATTAAATATACGTTGAATTGATTATCAAAATATCACGAAACATCTATTCTATCTAGAATTGAATTTTCTATCTTTATAATAGTGGTAAAAAAAATTAAAATTGATAAATGTTATCATGATGTAAAAAAAAAAATTATACATATTGGAGACTTTTAAAGAAGATATTATATTACAGTTGAGAGATGATTTTCTTTGACGCTTTTGCTTTTTGTATTTTTCCTTTAAAGTAAATTATTCCATTTTAATTTTAGTCTATTATAGAATCAAATAACAAAGTCATACTTGGTTCAATCCAACGGCTACTATGTGCTCAACTTGATCAATAACACCGATCATGACATTATTGACATCAACAGATCAACGGCCAAAATCAACCAGCCGACAGCATAGTGGGACCAGAAAAATATTAGCTGGAAAATTTCTTCAACTATTCTCAATAAAAGAACCAATGTGATTTTGCCACGTCAATTTACGCAAAACAATGACCAAAACAGTTGCCCCGTACTCTATAACAGCCTACTCCAGATTGCCGCGTGTACACTCGCGCGTGCGATCTATCTTTTTTCAAAAAAAAAAAATCATATTTCAGACACTTCCCTGAAAAAAAAAAAAAAAAAAAACTCTCAACTCTGCAACTGCAAGCACTGGAAGAAGAAGAACCCGCAGCAGCAGCGGAAGATCAAAATCGAAACAGTAACTTTGCGGTCTTCTTTTATAAGGTTAAATGCTTCTTTTGAAGCTTCAATGTTCACTTTCTTTTTTTGGTTGCTTGCTTAAATCTTGTTGAGATGGACAGTTCTTTAATAAGTTTGGTGATTTATTAAGCAAATTCGTTTTGTGTTAGGGTTTTTCTATGCTGTTGAAGTTGAGTGTTCAACTTTTGACTAAAAAAGATCAAGAATCTTTAAAGATTAGCTTCTTGTTGATTTTCTTGAGGAGTTCTTTTAAGTATGTTTTTGGTTTTCGCTGTACGAAGCTTTGTTTGGTTGATGAGAAATGTAGGAATTTTAGTGGAAGCAACTGATTTATGGAAATGTGTTTAAAAGAACGGATTTTTTTTTGTTCATTGAGCTTGATTGATTGATTGATTATTACTGTGAATATGCATAGAAACATAGTTCAAGATTATAATGATTTCTTGATTTTTTTGTTGTGATTCTTTTTGGTTGCTGGAGAAAGTGTAGTTTAGTACTTTATGATGTTTTTGGCTTCAGAAGGAACTGTGTTCTTTTGTTATTATGTTGAGCTTTCTTGGGTTGCAGAACGAAGTTTAGGGGAAAAATAATAATAAAAGAACATGTGATTCTTGAATTTATTGTTTTAGAACTAAGAATACGGCAATCAACAAAAACATTGGGAATTTGAGGAAAAAAACAGCAAATGTGAGAAATGTCTGTAATTTCTAAGAAAGCAAATAAATGTGTGAAATTTTGACATACTTGATTGTTTATGCTTGAAATAATAGGCTTAGTTATTTCTTATTGCAGGTAAATCTTTTACAGTAGTGTAATGGGTAACATGTGGATTAAGCTTTCTGCTTCTGTGATATAGTTGAAGAACCAAATGGAGGACGTAGTAAACAGAGGAGATTTGCATGTAAATGTTGTTAGACAATCACCATTAAGAACAGGTGGTAGCTTTAAGTCGGCATTGTCAGGGAGATCAACACCAAAAAACTCTCCCACTTTTCGGAAGTTGAATTCCAGTCGAACTCCACGGAGAGAGGGCAGAAGTATTGGAGTGGGTGTACAGTGGTTTCGAAGCAATCGGTTAGTGTACTGGTTACTTCTGATTACTCTATGGGCTTACCTTGGGTTTTATGTTCAGTCTAGGTGGGCTCATGGTGATAATAAGGAGGAATTTCTTGGGTTTGATGGTAAAAACAGAAATGAGGTTTCAGAAACTGAACAGAATACACGACGTGATTTGCTTGCCAATGATAGTTCTTTGGATGTAAAAAATGAGACCAATAAGATTCAGGCAAAAGATGGTAGAGGGATGGGAGTGGTTTTGGCCAAGAAGGGGAACAAAGTTCCTTCTAATCAGAAAAAAGCTTCTTCTTCTTCTAAGAAGAGGAGTAAGAGATCAGGACGAAGGTTGCGGAGTAAAACACGGGAAAAACAGAAGGCAACTTTACAGTATGAAAGTGATGATGTTGAAGTACAGGAACCAGACATTCCCCAGAAGAATACTTCCTATGGTTTCCTTGTTGGTCCATTTGGGTCAACAGAAGATAGAGTATTAGAATGGAGTCCTGAGAAGCGAACAGGAACTTGTGACAGGAAGAGTGACTTTGCTCGTCTTGTATGGTCTAGAAAATTTGTTTTGATATTCCATGAGCTCTCAATGACTGGAGCTCCACTTTCAATGATGGAGTTGGCAACAGAGTTTTTGAGCTGCGGAGCCACAGTTTCTGCTGTAGTTCTTAGCAAAAAGGGTGGTTTGATGTCAGAGCTTACTAGGAGAAGGATCAAGGTGCTTGAGGACAAAGCTGACCTCAGCTTCAAAACTGCTATGAAGGCAGACCTTGTGATTGCAGGATCTGCAGTCTGTGCATCATGGATAGGTAAAGCCATTTGGTTACTTTTGTACTAATTGTTAGTAAGAAAGCAATTGCATAAGCTGGATATTATTTTGACCTTTTTCAAGTACACAAAATGGAATCATATTAAATGAAAGAAGGGATCTGGCTTATATGTAATTCATTTTCTCTGTAAATAGGCTGAGCTAAATCAAACTAGTCATGTGCCATAATTGCTTATGTGAACTTGATCTTTATGGATCACAGATGAGAAATAGAATCCCATAGACTACACTGTTGCCTATCAATACATAACTTGGCTATCCAGAGAGTTCCACTGATGTGTTAGGTGTCTCTTACCCAGCATTATCTTGTTGTATTAACTAGTTAAAATGAATAAGATTGTTGTCTGGGTAGACATAGTGGATTAACAATTGCGCTGGCTTATGCTGTAGTTGTTTTTCCAGGGAAGATATTGTGCTACTATAATTTGTTAGTTCTGTTTTCTCGATTTGATTGTCAGAAAATGTCGGCCAGTGTGGATTCTCATGTTTTAATGATTACTAATCATTTCCTAGTTTTCATCACTCATGTTTTTGCATTTTCATACTCCTCTTTTCTTTTTTCACACAGTTTATCTGAGCTTTTTCTTTTGAAAGCCACAAAAAACTTTATTTACATTATTAAATTTACTTTGGTTCCTATGATTGGATAGTATATAAACATTTTGGTTTTTCTGTAAGTGTACTTGCTTCTGAAACTCTGCTAGGGAACATGGTCGAGTTTTGTCAGATATTTTGGACATTTTTTGCAAACACTGAAAGTGCTATAATCTGGCATACTAACTTTTGGTTTCAGATCAATACATGACCCGTTTCCCAGCTGGTGGAAGTCAAATTGTTTGGTGGATTATGGAAAATCGACAAGAATACTTTGATCGGTCAAAGAATGTCCTAGATCGAGTGAAGATGCTTGTTTTTCTTTCTGAATCCCAGACTAAACAATGGCTATCTTGGTGTGATGAAGAAAAGATTAAGTTAAGATCTCCACCTGCAATAGTTCCACTGTCTATTAATGATGAACTGGCTTTTGTAGCTGGAATTTCTTGTTCACTAAATACTCCATCTTCTAGCCCTGAGAAGATGTTGGAGAAGAAGCGATTGTTGCGAGATTCTGTTAGAAAAGAAATGGGATTGGCAGATAATGATGTACTTCTGATGTCTCTCAGCAGTGTAAATCCTGGAAAGGGTCAACTCTTACTTCTTGAATCAATACAGCTACTAATTGAAGGAGGACCTTTGCAGAAGTTAAGAAGTTCAGTGGATGTAGGTGAAGGCCAATCTACCATATCTGCAACACATCACTCAAGAGCTTTGTTACGAGATACCAATGAATTTTTAAATAGTACAGATCACTCCAATAAGTCTCCTCAGAGGGTGAATGAACCTAAGAAGAAAGGTTCACGACTAACTCGTCTTTTTAATAGAAGGCTCAGAAGAAGTAAAGTGGTGTCTAATCTCGAAGAGGAACGAGGAAACTATCTTAAAGTTCTTAAAGTTCTTATTGGGTCTGTTGGATCTAAGAGTAATAAGGTTCCTTATGTCAAAGAAACACTGAGCTACTTGTCCCAGCATTCAAACTTGTCAAAGTCAGTCTTGTGGACTCCAGCAACTACCCGTGTTGCTTCACTTTACTCTGCAGCAGATGTTTATGTTATGAACTCCCAGGTAATCTGATTCATGGTCTCTTGTTAAGCTATCTCTACTTGTGCAACCATTCATATGTTTACACAAAAAGGAATTCAAGTCTTTAAATCCCTGATTGTGCATCCATGGTTCAAATGCAATTGTTCCTTTGTTGTTTGAATTCTCTTTGTCAACTTTTAAGTTTTAGTTCCATGCGCAAGGTCTGCCATTATTATAACTACAATTTAGACCTTTGAACAATTTTTGTGAGGTCGTTTTTCTGTGTGAAAAGGTAGTCCAGTCACAATGTATTTGAGTTCTTCCAGGTCCCGGCACTGATATTTAATTACCATATCTGAGAATGCTCAAATATTCAGCAACATTATCTGATGGATTCTCTTTGTAACAACACCATGGTTTATTTTGGTTATTCTGTTTTCTCAATGGCCTTGGATACAATAATGAGAGGTGTTTGATTAAATACCATGCAAAACCACTGAGAAAAATCTAGTAGTATCAAGTGCGAAATTTCGGTCACTTCTTTAAAGTAGCTAGTTATATTTTATTTATGTCTGTTTATTTTCAACTCCAAGTGGGTTTTTATCTTTTCTTTGTAATGCCATGCTTCTAGAAACATGGAATAAATTTTCTTAGTTTAATAGGTAGCTACGAAGTTCTTACATGTGTATGTAGTTTTTCTCACCATGTTTTTAGTTGTATTTAAGTGGAAGTGAGTTTATCAAAGTTTAAGCAGGGTTTGAAAAAAAAAAAAAAAATTGAATCCTAAAATCGAGATGGTTGTGTTCTCTCTAAGGAGCTCTTAATTTGAAATCAAGAGTTCTTACTTATTGAGCTCTTGTACCAGACTGCAACAATAGGCTTGTTTTGAACATGTAACATTATTCTTTTTATCAGAAAAAGGGTATAGTAATTTGTGGTTTAATGTGCAGGGGCTTGGAGAAACCTTCGGAAGAGTGACAATTGAAGCAATGGCATTTGGTCTTCCGGTAAGCATTTTCTTTCCTGGTTCTTCCAGCGCACAGCATAGATGTACATGATATATTACTTGCTACTGTTCCTGCCAAAACTTGATTTTCAACTAATGCAAAAAAAATTTTAAATCATGTCATGTCATAGGCATTTGTCAACTCTGTTGAGTGAATTTCTGGCTGCCTTATTCCTGTGATAATAGATTGCAAAATATACTTCTACAAGCTGAGTTACTTCTGCATACGGGTATTGAGCATTTTTATGTTTCTGGTCAGGCGCTTCTATTATAAATTGCTATGCGTCCCATCTTCCATGTTTCTAATAAGCATGTAGATAGATTACAAATGAACTAGCTCTATTTTTTCTTTTTAAAGATATTTTAGGAATAATATTGTTCATTTTATTGCATGCCTAGTTGTTAGATCAGTCTTTAATATGTTTCACTGATTAAGCTTTAGAAAAGCTGTAGAAGGCATGAATCTTGCATCTGATGCATGGTATTTGTTGAATGCCTCAAGTAGGAGATGGCATAGCGTGTTAAATGATGGACCTCTTAGACAAAGGTGCCAAGGCATTTGGTCTATCCAAACGCATTAAGTGTGGATATTATAACGTTGTCCAAGCAAAACACGTAAGCAGCCTTGCAGGACTTTCTGCAATCATATGCCATACAATGTATTGTACTGTTTAGAGATTTACTTGAAAGAGACTTCTTGTGAAAATTTTGATGCTAAATGTTCACACCGTTGCCATGCAGAGCAAAATGAGCTCGCAAGTAATTTATGGGGGAAAGGTGGGAAGAGCTAAGCTCTGTAACTGCAGACAAATCTGCATGTATTTTATGTGATTTTACTCTCCTGTCTGAGAGATTGACCAGCGGTGTTTTAAAGTTGTGATGGAGTAAGTGTAGACTATCTGGCGTATATGTGCTAAGAATGACGGGCATATGCAACATAATTAGCATAAGAGGTAAATAAAGAGCAAGGAATGTGTAAAAAGGATTTGCTCTTGCAGAGAAAATGCTGCAGCTTTATGATCTGATTTTGCTTGGTGAAATGAACAAACCGTCTAATATTTTCCCCTTTCTGATGGTGCATTGGAGTTTCCGAATTTTTTTTAAAATTTTTTTCCAAATAAGACGTCTCTTCTTCTCATGTTGCATGAATTCAAAAGTATAACAGAGTATTATCTTTCTTAACCATGCTCTGTTGCAGGTACTTGGAACAGATGCTGGAGGCACAAAAGAAATTGTGGAGCACAATGTAACTGGACTTCTTCACCCAGTGGGGCATCCAGGAAGTCATATTCTTGCCAGAAATATCCGATTTTTACTCAAAAATCCATCTGTAAAGGAGCAAATGGGGATGAAAGCAAGGAAAAAGGTAGAAAGAATGTATTTGAAGCGGCACATGTACAAGAAATTTTCACAGGTTCTCTCCAAGTGCATGAGAGTCAAATGACATTTACAGCTAGATGGACTCATTCTTTAATTAGTTTCAATTTGAAGTGTGCAGCTGATATGAAAGGAGAAGGTTTATCAGATCTCAGGAAATTAAATGGTTTAGATTGATTAGAAACTGAGCTGTGGCTATATCATTTTTCTGGAATTTGGAACAGAGTTTATTTCCATGACCATGGTTCATGTTCTCTTTGGTGTACATACAACTCTTTTCTTGCACTCAATTGAATAACAAGCATAAAACTGATGTGGGTTTTTTTAGCAGTATTTTTTTGTATGTTTAATTTTAGAATGAGTGTTTAACCTCCTAGAAACACTAATATCATGTAATCTGCTTTTTTCTGAAGAATGCCTTTAACCTGAGGCATGCCGTTCAATTTCTGGGCATCGTGCATTTAGCGGGTCAATTCGTCAAAATTGAGTTAGATCAATTACGAACGAGACCATGTCCAGCATTCCATCTCTAGTCTTTACTTGCAAAGATAGGCCTCAATGAAACCAAAATCCAATGTTTTCTTCTATGATAATACAAAAACACATTGAAGGTTTCTTAAGAATTTCTTTGACTATTTCCGTGAAATTATTCATCAATTTTTTCTTTTTATGACAATACAAAAACAGATTGAAGGTTTCTTGAGAATTTGTTCAGTGAATTAATCATCAATTCTTTTTTAATTAATGAGAAGATCAAACTATTTAAATATTAATGAACTGCAAATCAATGATAACAAAATTTAAATTCTACACTTTATAATGTTTGAAGTTAAATTACCACTCAATCACTACTCTCTAGTTGACATTTTTTTTTA
The DNA here is from genome assembly GCA_947683625.1 of Mallotus nudiflorus. Lineage (NCBI taxonomy): Eukaryota > Viridiplantae > Streptophyta > Magnoliopsida > Malpighiales > Euphorbiaceae > Mallotus > Mallotus nudiflorus. Next base: position 712,666 of record CANTUR010000904.1, read on the forward strand.
GAATATACTCTCTAATTGACATTATTTATCAGTTTTCATATCATTTTTTTGGCCAATTACAATTAGAAGTGCAGAGGGGAAGAGAGGACTCGATAATAAATCTCCCACTTTGCCCATAACAGCTTGGCGATTAGATTAAATCTAGGCGAATTCATATCAATAAAAAATAATTTTGATAGGGTTATTGCAAAAGAATCATTTACCTTCTACTTGTTTAACTTTTTCTTTTAATACTCATAAATCTTGTTAAATTAAGCATATAGTGTGATATCTTGAGTTTTCTGGTACAAAGACTTAGATTCTTCCGTCATACCTAAAAATATTTGAAAATATGAATAACTAATACTTAATTTTTTTCTGGTATAAAGATTTAGATTTTTTATTGGTACTGTAGGCGGCGAGGTTTAGCGTACGCCCCAGTATTTGGTGATCACAGCACTGTGTGGGCTTGAGACCCACTAGAAAATACGATATAGGTCATGGGCCTATTTGGAGATGGAGTTACCATCCGGATAAAAGCCGGGACACACTGTATAGTAACTGGATCCCACGGAGGTTCCCACAAGCCGTCATTAAAGATCGGGTTCGGAAACTGGGTATGAGCGTTTGAATGCTTAACCAACCTTGCGGTTGGCCTCCGTTTGTGTTTTGCATTTTATTACCGTTTAATTATTTAATTATTTCATCATTTACCACAAGTAATGAAATTGCCTTCGGATAATTGCTAGATTTTACAATTAAGTCCGAGTTTGCACATTAGCCCAATTTCATGCCTTTAAGTCCCAACATTTAAAAAATGCAGTAAATAAAATAAATAATAATTTACAACCATACATTCAAAATTAAATAGGGGGAAGGGATTAAATTACAACGCTTTTTAACTAAATAAACGAAATAATATACAGAAAATAAACCAAACATATACCGAAAATAAATTATTAAAATAATATAAAGACATCAATATGCAAAGGATAAATAGCAAAAGTGATTGCTTGACGACAGAAATTATCAAGTAATTCCTGTAAATATCACACAATTAGCCTTTCTTCTTAAAAAAAAAAATGAAGTCACATATAACAATATTTACAAAGAGATCCTACAAAGAGGTTGTCACATTATGAGTTAAAGAAAATATCGAACAATCAAGATAGTCACCATTATACAATCCTATAGACATGTTTAAGGTCAAAAGGTGACATGTTAAGGCAGGCATCATAGTAAAAAATCAACAAAACAAAGCAGGAAATGGGTTAACCCTGTCAATGAAGCGGTCGCCTCATTAATGAGGTGATTGCCTCATTGAGATGAGGTGATCGCCTCATCAACAGGGCTTTTGCAATCTTGAGACAAAAGCTGGCAATACGCACACATAAGGTAAGCCCCCTAAGGGCCTGTCAGTGGGGCGATCGCCTTACTGATGAGGCGATCGTCTCACTGAGATGGGGCGACGCCTTTGTGAAGAGGCGTCGCCTGACCACTAGACCGACTCTGACTTCCAAGACGTGTAAACTTCTATTCTAAGCAAACAAAACATGCATATACACACTCTACACTCATCATACTACAATTACATGCGTAAATATTCAAAGATCCATCAATAAAATGAGATGTCAAGCACATATACTAGAGACAAACCTAGAATATGCTAAAGACTCAGTTACACACAAGCAAGAACATACAAAATGATGAACATATCAAGTTCAAGGTTCAAATTTCATACTAAAATTAGAGGCCCTCAGAGCTACTTTGATTGAGATCCTTGCTAAGATATGGTATCTCTCCTTAACACAAGTTTCTTCCTTCTTCTCTTATGGGGAAGTGGACTTCCTCTATTCCTTCAAGACGTTTTCCTTCTTTTTCTCTTCTCTCCCTCTGTCTTTTTTCTTTAGAGCTCTCTCCTCTTTCCCTTATTTTCTTCCCTTTTTTCTTCTTTCTCTCTCTTTTTCCCTTTTATCCCTTAGCTTACCCATCCCCCTCATCCTCCTAGCCCATTATGAGCTCCCCTAGCCTTTTTCCTTTCCCCAAAAGTCTTTTCCTCATGCAAGGAGAAAGTCTAGAGAGTGAGGCCCGCACCACTTGATTGCAGCTGCATTAAATGCAGCTGCACGCGGGCTGCCAGAGGGGCGATGCCTCATCGGTGAGGCGATCGCCTCATTACACTGAGGCGGTGCCCTTTTGGCCTGGGCCTGCGCTAGGCCGAGCGGGCTTGGGCCAAACTTGGGTAGTTGGGCTCAATTTAGGTTTTGCAGGCTTCTGGATTTTCAAGTCCACTTTCCACTTAGAGATTCAGGCTTCATCCTCATGTCCAAGTTCACATTCTCATCATTGGGCTTGATAACGGGCCGATCAAACTGAGCAACCCTAGTTCGTCCCCTAACACGGGCCGACTGAATCGAGTGTCTACAGTTTACCCCCTAATTTTTTGAAAAATCAAATGCATGCAATGACCATTTTTCAAAAAATCACATGCACAACAAAAAATAAACAATAAGGTAAGAAACGTACTTGACTCTCAGGTTTTACCCGAGAGACGAATTCTTCAATTCTGAAATGTGACCGTGATTCTCGTGTTTTCCTGGCCCGATCAGCCACTCATTAATATTTGATAGAGACATTTGAAAATTTCTAACCTTGGGTTTTCCTGGCCTGGCCCTTACAACATTTGAATTTGATTCTCGGGTTTTCCTGGCCTGGTCTTTACAATATTGAAACTTGATTCTCGGGTTTTCCTAGCCCGATCTTCGCTAGGGATGTGGTTTTCAGATTTTCCTGGTCTGATTATCACTCCTCTAGGGACATAGACTTCTGGGTTGTCCTAGCCTAGTTGTCCTTCGCTTCCGACTTTGGGGATACTACCCGAACAGTCATCTCGATCCTTGAGCTTCAAGGATTCAAACCTGAACAGCCCTGTCCTCTGAGCTTTGAGGATTCAAACTTGAACAGCTCTCTCTTTGAGCTTTGGGGATTCAAACCCGAATAGCCTTGTCCTTGAGCTTCGGGGATTCAAACCCGAACAGCCCTGTCTTGCGAGCTTCGGGGATTTAAACCTGAACAACCCTCTCTTTAAGCTTCGGGGATTCAAACCCGAACAGCCCTGTCCTCTGAGCTTCGGGCTCTTAAAGATCCTTTCTCTTAATTCCACCTCCCTAGTATACAGTACTAACTTCCACCCATCATTCTCATCACCGTCATTCATTCATCATCATTTTTTCATTCATTTTTTTTAGGGGAAACCCTACGCTCCTGCTTGCTATAAAAACACTCTTTTCCTTTTGTCCTTTCTCCCTTCCATTATATTTTTTTCTTCCCCTTTTTTCTTTTCCTCTTTTTCTTATACTTCTCATACTCTCTGCATCTCTCCCCACTTTTCAGTCGATGGAGAACGCCAGAACACCTCCTGTACCTCAGTGGGATCATATCCCGCCTCTTATTAGTGCTTCTAGGAGTCTGGGATTGACCCGTGGAGACTCGATTCCACTTCTGGCAGACCTAGGGTCTTACATCTGCTCTTCTGCATCTAGAGAGGTTAGTACCCTAAAATTCCCTGTAAAATTACATTGGGTTAGGGATTAATCTTGCATAATTATCGTTCTAGGACATTTATTTAATCAAACAAACCATAGAATTTATGCTTTATTACGTCAAGAATTTACACTGCCCCCATCTGTGCCGTATAGAGGCGATCGCCTCTTTGATGAGGCGATCATCTCATTATAAGGCGATCGCCTCATCGATGAGACGATAGGCTTATATGAAGAGGCGATTTCCTATCGCCCCTTAACAGAGCCAATCGCCTATTCGACAAGGTGATCGCCTCTATGATGAGGTGATCACCTCTAAGGTGAGGCAATCGCTTCATCAATAGAGAGGCACTTCACCATTTATATGTACATTCATTCTAAAATTCTCTCTGAGACCGCAAAATGTATAAATTTTACTTCCCTATCTTTTTATTGCAGCATGATGCTCAGACATTCAAGGGTGTTGGGAATTTCCATGGAGCCCGAGTCTCTTTCAGTGATTTGATTGACGAGCAGAGGGATCGGATTCAGGAGACAGGGTTCGAGGACTTCGTACTCTCACTTCCATCCGAGCAAGGGCGCACGAACTACCAGCCATTGTATGCCCTGATGGAGAGGTGGTTTGATACAACCCACACCTTCCACCTCCCATTCGGTGAGCTTACTCTAGACTCGATATCATTTGCTGCCATCATGGGGATTGCCTGTGTCGAGGATCCTTTTCCTTTCGATACGAGTCTACATCAACTGTCTCCGGATAAGGCTGCATATATAGAGCGACTTTTGGGGATGACTCCTGACATGAAGGGGACTCATACCCTTAAGTTGGACTCGATCAGGAGCTTTTTCACTCGAGACCAGGTCGCAGCGATTACCTCTTCCCTTGAGATTGACCAGGTGGTGAGGGCCTTCTTACTCTACCTGCTCGGTACCACTCTCTTTGCTGACACCGCCAGCTCTATTGATCTGATGTTCCTACCAGCCCTTCGGGATCTTGACCAGATTCCTACATTCGTGTCATGATCCAAACTAGGAGTCATGATCGGTGTTAGGGAACGAAAATTCTTTCGAATCCGGAACCCGTAGCAAGCCTAAGAAAATAAAATCATACAATAAATAAATAAAAGTACGACCGAATTAAAATTTTTCTGAATCAATATATAAAATAAATACTCCAAATCCTTTTATAAATGAATACATATTCGTATAATGTTCAAATACAAATTCTCAGAGTATTAAATATCCAAACAAAATAATACACTTCCAAAAATTATAACAATACTACTGCAGTTTCTAAAATACAATTCAAAGTTCAGAATATACATTTGCATAAAATAGCCGGGACTGAAGAACACTGGCGAGGAACTCTACAACTAAGGTCTGACGATATGGGATCTCCTGAAAAAAATAATTGAGGGGGGTCAGACCTCACTGAGTGAATTATTATACTATATATACATGCAAACTAAACCATAACAATCAGGCATTCTTATATATATATATATATATATACACACACACACACACACACATTTCACACGAATGCCAAACTCTGCTTTTATAAATATACTACATGTAGAAAATGTTTGATTAAATTCATGAAGGATCCATAGAATCCTAATAATAACAACCTCAACAACCCCATCATCACTTTAGCCATGCAGGCTCACTTGATTCCAAATAGAACACTTATTCCAATTTGGACAGCAGATTAGCCCCGAGACACTAAGTCGACCGAGCTCCAACAGTCTGACTGTCAGTGTGATTGGCCCCGAGACACTTGGTTAACCGAGCTCCAGCAATCACACTATCTATCACCTCACATCTCAATCAACCAAATAGATCATTCAATTCACTTATGGACAGTAGATTGGCCCCGAGACACTAAGTCAACCGAGCTCTAGCAGTCTGACTGCCAGTGTGATTGGCCCCGCAATCACACTATCTAACATACCATTAATCTTAGTCAAATCAATTAAATCAATTATAATCACCCAATTTTAACTCTCACTTAATCCTTATCTATCGTACCGGTATGTACACGGTCCTAGTGCTGCCCACTAGGAAGCACGTTCTATTGATATCCTTCACTTAGAATAAATCATTCATTCGGAAATAATTAATGTAGAACAATATTCATAATAGTAAAACCAACTATATATATATATATATATATATATATATATATATATATATATATATATATATATATATATATATATATACCAAAAATATACCTAAAATATACCCAGTATATTTCAGGTATATATATATATATATGTGTGTGTGTCAAATAAAATACGAAATAAACTAAAGATAAATAATTAATATAGTTAAAAATAATTTAAATGAGTAACAATAATATAACATGCATTATCTTAAAAAATATATTTAAATATGCAAAAGATATACTCTAAGTACACAAATCATTTAATAAAATATTTATGTATAAATATTCATTTAAATACGTGTTTGTGTTTAACATATATTCACAAATATACTAAAAATAAACCTAATTATCTAGCATGCATATATCAAAAATAAACCCTAAATATACCACTAATGTGCTAGGTTTAATTTAATAATAAAACATTTATTTATTTGGAAATAAATAAAAAATATACCAAAAATAAACTTAAAAATAATTTAAGTGTAGGTTTATAATTTAACATGCAATTATTTAAGAATAAACCTAAAATCTACTAAAACTATACCTAAGGTATACTAATCATTTAATAAAATAATTATGTCTAAGTGTACATTTTAAAACATGTGTATATTATTCAAATGTATTAAACCTAAACCTAATTGTTTAATGTGCATATATCAAACTAACATGTATAATTATTTAATATGCATATATATAAAAATGCAACCCTAGATATACCAAAAATATTATAATTTAAATCATTTTTAAAACATACAATGAAAATGAAAAATTCTAAATAATGCACCCTATATGCAGTGCATATATATACAATATAATAACTCACATGTTAGTGCTCCACGAGACAAACTCGGCGGGCCTGATCCGTTAGGCCTCGGTCTCGGTGCAGCTAGATAAACAAATGACAATATGAAATCAAAATAAAGTTAACGAAAATTCTAAAGACTCGATCTAAAATTTTATACACAGAATTAGAATAAGAATTTGACTGGACATCACGTTTTACGAGAATTTTATCGAAAATCCGGTAGAACCTCCCCTGTAAAACGGACATCTCTCTACTCAAAGAGTAGAGCCGGTCCTGTAAAGAAATACACTTCGGAATAAACACAGGATTACAACCACAATCTCTTGGTCGGACTACAAACTACAATTCACCGACCGAGGTTCACAATTCACAAAATAATTATAAAATACCGAAAATGCCCTTACATAATTAAAATACATTTTATAAATCCAAATTACGTAATTAACCCTAAAACATACTAAAAATCAATAAAAATCCATTTATTTAGAAAAATAGTATATTATATATAATTTGAAAATAATTTACGAAAAATAGTTTTAATTAGTTAAAAATACTAAAAATTTGCAGAAATCATTTTTATAGCTCAAATAATTATTAAAACCAATTTAATTATATTTTTAGCCAATTTAGTGTAAAATTACCAAAATACCCCTATATATATATTCACTATAAATGTTCCAAAATTCACCAAAAATTATATAATTACTCAAAAATTAATTTCTCAACATATAATTCAATAATATCAATAAATATACTCAATCTACCAATTTATTTCAATTAAACACATAATTAACCCTATTTTTCAAAATTACATAAAATTAATAAATTCCAAATAAATACATAAAAATTCACAAAAATTACAAATAAATTTCTATAATTCATTTCAACTCCTATAATCACCATAAAACATAATTTCATAATTTAATTAATTAATTTTCGAAAATTAGAAAATAATAATAAAATAATTAAAAATTCACAAAAATTAAAATAAATTCCAAAAATTATAAAAAAATTACAGTATGTATATTAAGCTTCCAGGAATAAAGTTTGTGAAGGAATTTTTCATGAATCAATCAAATTAAAGCTAAAAAAAATTTGAAACCCAAAATGGCTGATTTGAAGAAATTGAAACCTAAACAATTCTAGATCAAATCAAGTGAAAAAAATCTTGGAATCACATTCACCAGAGCTCAAGGAGAAGATAGAGACTAACAGCATCAAATTTGGTGGCCGAAAAGTGCTTGGTCGAAGCTAAGTCGATTTTTGGCTTCTTGATGAAAATCCGATCAAACAATGCCGGAAATGAGAGCTTGGGATGTCGGGAATGGCTGGAAGGGAAGGTGGCACACCGGAAAGTACAGTGACAGCAAAGAAAACCAGCTTGAAATGGCTGAAAACGTTTTGGGAGGAAGAAGATGAAGGAGGGGCAAAACTGTAATTAAGGTAATTTTTGTTTTTTTTGATTAAAATTTGTGTATATATGTATATATATATATGTCCACACTATATTATAGTAATATATATATTCCCACACACAAATAATACTCACCACACAAATATTTTAATTTATTTAATAATTTATACACTTAAAATTAATTAATTAATACAAAAATTAAATAATAAAATTAAGGAAATTAATTAAGCTCTAATTAATTTAAATAAGTACACATATATACAATTTATTTTAGCACTTTAAAATTATATATGAGTTCATGCAAATTCATAAAACTAGTCAAAATAAATAGTATTAAATTATTTACGTGACAATTTCCCCGAAAATACAATTTCCGGAAAAATTTTACGTAAAGTACTTAAAATAATATAAAATAATTAAAATTAGCTTTAAACAAACAACAAACTCATAAAATATCATAAATATATATACAAAAATTATTAACACTGCATATCCCGATGCAGTATAAAAATATTTAAAAACTCGAGATATTACAATTCGATTGGGGTAGTTGTGCCCTGGCGTACTTGTACCGGAGCATGGACGAGGTGGTCCGAGGGGCCAGGAGGTTTTGCGGCTTTTGGCATGCTGTTCTGGTACATCATGATCCTCTTCTTTTTTCTTTTGCTCTGACCCCTATTACTTACATTAGTTTTCTCAACTTCTCCTATTTCATTTTTCAGGTCTAGGCTTTGGAGCTAGAGTTGCTCGTGGGCGTTACCCGGGTGGGAGACCATTTTCCGGCCCTTGGCAAGTGGGGCGCTAGCCGCATTGTGAAGAGGCATCTGGCGCGGGTTCACATCCACAGGCAGCACTTGAACTCACTGAAACAAGATGCGGTACCTATAAAGCACAAACCTACTCATTAGTGAATTATTCACATTCAATTTACTTACATATTGACATCGCTCTTTTCCTGCAGATCCGAAATGACTTGTGGGGGTCCGAGGACACTTAGACCATTGAGATGACTCGCTCCAGGCCTTTAGCCCGGAAGAGGGTACTCCTTTGTGGCCCAGGGTATCGAGCTTGGTACTTGGGAGAGCAGGTCCTAAACTGGAAGGCAGACGTTAGGGCTAGGCGGGTCCCCAGGTCCCCTCCTGACAGTATGTTTTGGGCTCATGAGCTGGAGGGCGACGACCTCGCTCAGGCTATTGTGGGCTCACTAGCTGTGGACCACACAGTTTGCGTGAAGAGCCAGTATGCAGAGTTCATCTGCACCCACCTTCTACTGACGGTCCCCTTCTAGGCCGCTTCCACTTCTTAGGTAAGTCCTTGTAAGTCCCCATTTTCTTTGCAGATTCATTGGATTCTTAATATGTTCCTCCTGTTTTCGTCTTCAGGCTGCGCCTGCTAGGCCCGTAGCCCCGGTTAGGTCCTGAGTGTGGGAGAGAGAGCCCTTGAGGCGTCGATTGGATCCGAGCAGGGAAGAGACTTCTGCTGCCGGTGAGGGAGCCATACCGACTGTTGCCCTCAGTTCTAAGTTTGCCCCAGGCAGCTTCATCCATGTCCCTGACCCTTTAGCTCGATGTTGGGTTCCCCCCAGAGAGTTATCGTGCCGGTTTCTGGCCTTGGATGAGGACCTGACCCCTGTATGCACTCCTGTCGGTGCTACTCACGTATGTTCCTTTCCCTGACCTATTTTCACTATAATTCTAAAACCAACTGTTAGTTCTAATCTTTATTTTAATAATGTAGATTTCGCTGGAGCAGGGCCTTTATATGTACCGCATGATAGAGGCCTAGAGAGACTATATGCTGGAGGTCACCCAGCAGTGGAGGGTAAGAATTTCATTATTTCCTACATGTATGCATGCTTGCATGGTTTGCTGACCTGTGATTTGTCTGAATAGGATCGAGATGAGGCTAGCAGGGTGAGGATCGCTACTCTCGAGCATCAGATTGATGTATTCTAGATTGATGAGGATGACGAGGATGAAGATGAGAGCGGCAACGATGTCGGGGGAGAAGATGACCTTGAGGGTACGGGATCAGATGCTTGACGTTCCCATATTAAAAATTGTGTAATCTCTGAATAGCGAACACATAATTTTTATTGTTATTTTTTTTTGAACAAAATGCATGCAAAATTCAACATTTTCCTTGATTAAATTTATTTGTTTTACTTTTCTCATTCCTCCATATGTGAGTTGATTTCACTGCTTGTATGTGTAACATAACTGCTCCACCTGTTAGACTGTGCGATCTGAAGAAACACAATCAGCCTGTGCTGCTGATGAGGCGATCGCCTTATCGAACCCTGATAAAGAGGCGATCGCCTCATGCTGCTGAGGCTACCACCTCAACAGCAGGCGGTCCAACCCTTATAAAATCTTCATTTCTGCATTTGACCTAATTCTCGAATCCCTTTCATCCTCCCCTTTCTGTTTCTCTCTCTGAATGTCTCTGAAAATCCACAAACATGATAGAACAAAGTTTGAGGTCCTTACGATTGATTCTGAAAGGGTTGGACAACAAATCTTGGGTCGGTTTAGAGCCATTCCATCTTACGGTCTTCAAATCACTCTATACTAGGAGAATCAATTACCCTTTTCTCCATGCTATGGTTCAATTTTGGGATCCCCAGAAACACATTTTTTGGCTCAACATGATAGAAATATGCCCCCTACCAGAGGAATTCGAGGCAATTCTTAGTCATCATACAAATTCTACTTGCGAACTTGCAATTCCTGCTCCTGAAAATCCGGATTCTCGTTCCATTCAACAACGAATGGTGCGCATGTTCAATCTTCCACCTCGGTCTTCCTTCCACTGTATCTCCGACTCATAAATCAAATTGGAGTACCTCTTTGAAGTCATCATAATTGTGCACAAAGGGGAAGCTTACTGGCCCTGCATGTTAGCCCTCTATTTGTATGCTCCATTTCTGCTGGTTTCCCCCTCAGGGCATTGCGATATGAAGATCCTCTCCATCCTCGACCAAGTGGAGTCAGGGCTCAATCCCTTCCCTCTCATCTTAGCAGAAACCATCATTGGATTGGATGACTTCATAAGGACGCGATGATTCTCTGGAAGCCCCTTTTTATTGGAGGTAAGTTTCTTGTTGCCCCCCTTTTCTTTCAACTACCAAATACCACTTGTATCTAACCATTTGTAGTCCCATAGATGTGATTTTATGAAAACTGGGCTTGATCGAACTTCCCCAAGACATTAGGCGTTATCAAGCCAAACATTATCGAACAAGAAAACTACATCTCATCCCTGCGGACATTCACAGCTAGCTATCAACATTCCCTGATACACTGATTTGCTGGATATGTCCCTGGTGGGGCTTGTGGCATGTGACCCTCCGGTCTTATACGTATTGCGTCCCGATTGTCGATCTCCATTTTGCCACTTTCTACAATCCAGCTCGCCTCTATTGCCAATATGGTCATAAACAACTGATTATGGAGCCTGTCCACGAATTTGAGCTAGGGCCGCTTTCTCAAAATTTTCTGGACCACTTGGTGGCGACTTGGCCTCAAAGAGTCATCAAAAGAAACTTAAGCTACGACAATGATAAGAGCACCGATGATCATTACAAAGTGTGGGTTCGCTTACAACAGACAGAAAGAGATGATTTTATTAAATATACAAAGACAAGAGAATTACAAATGTTAAGTTCACAGGGTAGGCAACAAAAGAAAAAAAGGCAGAACTAGCTCATAGAATGAAGTCATCGTTTTCCTTTTTGTTAGACATAATTTCCCTTTTGTACTAGTTAAACGGCTTGTAATGGACACATTATGTAATGTTTAACGACAATTAAAGCAATCTATTTTATTTCATTTAAGCACAAAACGTATATACATTTCGCTTCTAGTACATCTCATGTTATTAGTTGGCTTGCCCTTGCAAGTTTTCCAACTAACCATTTTACGCCTCTCTCTCCCCTTTTATATGTCCTTAACTTTTGCTCGGACCGCCTCTTTCGAGGTTTTCAGTCTAGCAGGACTCCTTTTTTTTCTTTTTTTCTTTTTGGTCTCTAATTTTTTGCCTAGACAGCCTCTTTTCGAGGTTTTCTCCCTAGCGAGACTTTTTACAGAAAGTATTTCTTAAGTTTGTCTAAGTTGATGGGTTCTTTAAACTTGTTTCCCTCCATGTCAGATAAAATGGCAGCGCCTTTTAAAAATAGCTTCTTTACTATATATGGTCCCTCCCAGTTGGGCTTAAACTTTCCTCGAGGATCGGTCGTGACTGATCTTGTGAGTTTCAACACTAGATCCCCCTCTCGAATCTTGCTTGGCTTGATCTTCTTATTATAGGCACGGGCTATTCTTCTCTGATACAATTGAGAATGATACATAGCCTTCATCCTCTTTTCATCCAGCAGTGTCAGCTGGGCCAACTGACTTTCGATCCACTGATACTCGGGGAGTTTGGATTCCAAAAGGACTCTCAATGACCTTATCTCGACCTCTACGGGAAAAACTGCTTCACACCCATAAACTAAGGAGTATGGAGTGACCCTTGTCGAGGTTCTAGCAGTAGTTCGATACCCCCATAATGCGAATTGTAAGTATTCAGCCTAATCTCGGTAATTTCCAGCATCTTAGCCAAAATCTTCTTCACATTCTTATTTGCTGCTTCTACCACTCTATTTGCCTGTGGCCTATATGAAGATGATCTGTGATGCTCAATCTTATAGTCCTTTAGTAGCGTGGTCGTCTCTGCTCGAAACTGAACACCGTTGTCTGTGACTATATGGTGTGGCAGACCAAACCTGCAGATTATGTTCTTTTCGATGAATCTCAACATTTGCCTTGCCCCCACGGTGGCATAAGATTCAGCCTCAACCCACTTGGAGAAGTAGTCGATGGCTACAATGATGTACCGATGACCATTTGTTGCCTTTGGCCCTATCTTCCCTATGATGTCAATCCCCTATACAGCAAATGGCCAAAGAGATGTCATTCCTTGAAGTTCCATAGACGGTAGATGGTTAACATCATATGTTTGGCAACTGTGACATTTCTTCACACATCCAACACAATCCGCTTCCATAGTGAGCCAAAAATATCCCTGACGGGCTATTTTCTTTGCCAAGACAGTCCCATTCATGTGTGGCCCGCACACCCCTTCATGAATTACTTCCATGAGCTTCTGGCCTTCACTCTTGTCGACACATCTGAGGTGTACCCTGACTAGCATTCTTTTATATAACAACCCCCCATGGCTTATGAACTGTTGAGACAACATTTGTAGGGATATCCTTTCTTTCTTATCAGCGTCATCTGGGAATTACCCAGTTTCTAGATACTTTTATAAATCATAGAACCAAGGTTTCTCAATGACATCAACTGGCGTTACTCTCACCTCTTCATAACAGGGGGATAGAGACTTTGTGAGGATTAAGGGTCTGGCCTCTGGTTGCTTCCTACTTTCCCACATGGAGGCCAGTGTGGCTAAGGCATCAGCTACTTGGTTTCCTTCCCTCGGTAAATAGATGAATTTACATTGTGTGAAGGAGCACAGAATGGTGGTTAAGTGTTCCCAGTACAACCGTAATCTGTCTTCTTTTATCTCCCATTCTTTGGTGGCTTGTTTTATAACCAGCATGGAATCCCCGTAGACAGTGAAATTTTTCGCCCCTGCACTACACAATGCCTCTAAGCCAAAGATGCAGGCTTCATATTCTGCTTTGTTATTGGTTGCTTTAAATTTGAGCCTTTTTGCCATCGGGATCATTTCTCCTTCTGGCGTAACCAAAATTACTCCTATCCTAACTCCCCTATTGTTGATAGCTCCATCAAAGTACATTTCCCAATCTTGTATCTCTATCGCCCCTAAGTGCTCATAAGGGAACTCCAGCTTCCACTCTTGGGTGTCCCCGATCGGGCTTTATGCCAAAAAGTTTGCTACTCTGCCCTTCTTTTTACTGTCTTTTTGACCATATACTCTATATCAAATTCTGTGAGCAAAATAAGCCACCTAGCCAATTTTCCCGTAAGAGATGGGGTCTGTTGGAGGTACCGAAGAGGATCATGTTTGGAAACTGCTTGCACCTTATATGACTGGAAGTAGTGTCGGAGTTTCCTCATTGCCTAGATCACTGCTAGACAAGTCTTCTCTACTAAGCTATAAGTAGCTTCATAGGGTAAGAGCTTCTTACTTAGGTAATATACAACGTGCTCCATTTTCCCTTCGCCTTCCTGTGCTAGCATCGACCCTATTGAATCCTTTTCAATTGCCAGATACAGGATTAAGACCTTACCTGGTTTCGGCAGTTGTAATACAGGGGGATTCATTAGGTAATCCTTGATAGTTTCAAAAGCCTATTGACACTTCTCATTCCACACAATGGGTTGGTCTTTCTTTAGAAGCTTAAAGATAGGGTCGCAGATGGCTATCAGCTTAGTTATGAATTTGCTGATATACTGTAAGCGCCCTAGAAACCCTCGGACCTCTTTTTCATTTTTTAGTGCGGGCATGTCCCTGATTGCTCTGATTTTATCCGGATCCATCTTTATTCCTTTCTGACTGACAATGTGTCCCAACAGCTTCCCAGGTGTGACCCTAAAAACACACTTCTTCGGGTTCAACCTGAGATTATACTTTTCTGCCCTGGCTAGAAACTTATCTAGTTCTTCAAAATGCCCTTCCCTGGTTTTAGATTTCACCATCATATCATCTATATACACTTCGACCTCTTTATGGATCATGTCATGCAGTAGGGTAGTCGCCATCCTCTGATAAATGGCCCCCGCATTCTTCAACCCGAAAGGCATCACTTGGTAACAATACACTCCCCATTCGGTGATGAATAATGTCTTCAACCTATCCATTACTGCCATCATGATTTGATTGTATCCTGAAAACCCATCCATAAAAGAGTACATTGCATTGGAAGCCGCACTATCAATTAATGTGTCAATATGCGGTAGGGGAAAGTCATCCTTAAGGTAGGCTTTATTCAAATCTCAGTAGTCCACACACACTCTAACCCTTCTGTCCTTCTTAGGAACTGAAACTATATTTGCTAACCACTGAGTGTCCTCTACCACTTCTAAAAATTTTGCCTTCAGTTGCTTTTTGACTTCTTTCTTAACCAGAAGAGCCCATTCTGGCCTTAACCTTCTTTGCTTCTGCTTTATTGGCGCTATGTGAGGGTATATAGGGATTATGTGTTCCGAGATCTCCCTATCAATCCCGGGCATGTCTTCATAGCCCCAAGCAAATACTTTCTGTCTCTTTTTTAAGATTTCTTTTATTTTTTCTCTCTCACCATGAGTTAAACTAGAAGCAAGCAATATATTTTTAGGATTATTGTCTGTGCCTAAATTAAATGATTCGGTTTGCGTAGAATTAATGTCAAACATAAGTATGAAATGATCATCGCAAACAGAACAACCATTAGGGAATACATCACATAAATAAGCAAATTCAGATTTTATTGCATTTACTTTCGAAAAGAAAAGATCGTCAGTCTCAAACAGAGAAACAATAGAAACATCACAGTTAAAATAAAAGGTATCTATGATAGAATCGAGGATGTAAGTCTCAAAGTCTTTGTCTTTATTCTGATCATCAATGCCCTTCTGCCCCGAAGTAGCTTCATTCTCTTGAGACCCCTCTTCAGCCAGTACCAGCTCCTCAGTAGGGGCCTTTTCGATAGCAGCTTCCCTGGCTTTTTTCATAAATTTAGCAAATATCTTGAACCCTGGGATGACTTCCCCAGCCACCAGAAGAGGTTCCGGAGTCCCGCTATATGAATGCCCAGTGCCTTCCTTTACAAAGATTTCCCACAGAGTCTTCTTTCTAGCCTCGGTTTCCTCCTCCTTTTCTTTAGACCGGTTCAACATACCCATCTCTTTCCCAGCTTTGTCAACTTCTTTGAACCCTAACCCGTGCTTCAAAATAGGTACTTTATTCCCCACAAACCTTGAAGGTCCGCTATGATCTTTCCCTAATCCCATACTGGGCAGAAACTTCATATTGCGCATCATTCTCAGAACCCTTTCATCCATCTCGTCTTCATAAATCACATAGACTTAAAAACTAGGGCTAAGGGAAATCTCCTTAGGGATTAACTTCAGTGCAGTTATGGCGACTTCAGTTTCAGCTGAGATGGTGACAACCCTCCCTTCATGTGGAAACTTAACCTTTTGATGAACAGTGGATGGAACGCCACCCAGGGGGTGAAACCATGGCCTTCCCAATAAAATAGCAAAGGTTACCGGGATATTAAGAACATGCAAGTCAACCCAAACTTCTATAGGCCATATTCTGGCCAACGCCCTGAAAGTTCCCTCCACGGATCTTTTGGTGTCATCGTAAGCCTTGATAACTACTTTAGAAGGCTTTAAGTCAGCTACCGTCAGCCCCAGCTTTGGCAGAATCTTCAATGGACACACATTGATGGCAGAACCATTATCAACCATCACACAACAGGTCATCTTCCCTTTTACCTCGGCTTTGATAAACAGGGCCTTGTGGTGATCTCTCCCTTCTAGAGGTAAATCGTCATTGGAAAAAGTTATCATTCCGTGAGGAGTTTCCGTCAGTGACTGAACCATCTGTTCTGGAGTGAAACTAGTGGAAATTTTCCTTTAGTCTAGTGCTAGGACCAGGGCTTCCTTGTGATCCCTAGAATGCATGAGTAACTCCCAAACACTAGCAATGGTCTTTCTGTTTGGTTCTACCCCCTTTCCCTTCTCTGCATTTCCTCCCTTTTCAAGCCCAGTCTTGGTAGCCTCAGTTCCTTTTCCCTTCTCTTCGACCTTCCCTATGGACTGATTCTGCTTACACCTCTTGTTGTCCCATAGGTCAACTTGTTCTTTGCTTTCATCATCGGAACTCCATATGTCCAAGACTTACACCTCTAAATCTATGGGTTGTTTGATAGTTCTCGAGTTTTTGGGCCTGAGTTATTGGGAATCATGAGAGACATCAATAAAGGAGTTTAGGACTTATTCCTTTGTTAGGCCAGAGTTGACCATCAGAATGGATGGGTTAGGAGTTGGTACATTTCGATAATTGGGTAATGGGTTGGTTTGAGTGTTTGGTTTTCTATTTTCTGGGTCGGTGATTTTACCTGAGTCTATCAAATCTTGGATTTCATGCTTTAATCGGGCGTAGCTGTCCGTGTCGTGCCCGATGGTTTAGTGGAATTTACAGAAGAGCTTTGGGTTGGCTCCGGGCAAGGGTTGTTACAAAGGCAAAGGTCGTAACAGGTTCTTCTCAATGAGCTTATCGAGGACTTTAGACATAGGATGTCCCAAATTAGAAAATCTCCGGGGTTGTCTAACCGCACTGACTTGTACATTACTGCTCGGTGGTCGAATGACATGAATCTGAACATTACTGCTCGAGCTAGCTCCCTCTTTGCCCCCAGAACCTCTTCCAAAGAATTTCTTCTCTTGGGCCAAATCTAATTCTTTCTGGACCCCAAATCTGTATAACTCTTCAAAATTTCTGATCCCTAGATCCCTCAATTTCCTAGATAATGCGGGAACACACCCTTCTATTGCCAAGACCAACTGGTCAGACTCAGTTGGCCTATGCCTCATCAAGGACAATTTTCCTCTCTAACGAGTCAGGTAATCAGCAAAAGGCTCGCTAAAGTTCTGCTTGGTATTCTGTAAATCTTTCAAGGACACTTCTAGTTAGACGTTGAGACCATATTGCTTAATAAAAGCAGTGCACAATTCTTTCCAATCTGACTGAACATGTGGTTCCAAGGTGTAATACCAACGAATCGGTGCTCCTTCCAATGAAATAGGGAACTGCTTAACAATCTGGCTCTCAGTTAGCTCAGTAGCCTTCATGTATGTTACATATTGCTTTAAATGCAAATGGGGATCCTCAGCACCAGTGTACTTCTTCATGTCTGGGAATTTGAACTTACGGGGCAGCGGTTCATCACCCTTTTCCAAATTCAGATCGTAATCTAAAGGGGCGACCATACCCTTCTCCTTCATCATCATCTGCATTTGGTTCATCACTCTGGTCATATTCTTAGCCCACTCGGTCTGACCCACATCTTCAGCCTGGATGACGTTTCTTTGATTCCCCGGATTGGCCAATACCATTACATCATCTTCTTCCCTTCCCCTAATCGGTATTTCCTCGTCAAGGTCGACCGGATCGATTGGCGATGCATTGGGTTGCTGTGTTGGTTGACTTTCTCTGATGAGCTTAGTAATCTCCCCCATCATTTCCCTTATCATAGCCCGGGTTTTCGCTATTACTTCTTCTTTCCACCGTGCCCTAAATGTTTCTGGATCAAACCCTCCTGCCATTCCTAATTCTGAATTTCTGATCAAATGACCTGAACTAGTTCGGACCCACCCTGCTGAGCCTGAAGGATCTATGGCGCTGTAAAACAACTGGTTAGAATGATGTATGATGTGTATGCATGATATGCAAGTCCGTTATATTTAGAAACAAAAAGGTCACACACAAAAAGATATACAAGATCAAAACATGGAACTTAAGCGTGCAAACTTCCGCCCTTATTTCTCCCACACACGCATTCAAATGGTGAGTATCTTGTCCTAGGATTTTTGGCTTGGGTTTTAATTATCAGCAGGGGATAATAAAACCGATGTATGCAAGAAAACTATCAAAATGATTCAGACAAGTAATAGGTCTTTTAAATAAAGCCCGAGTCCATTTTCTATGAGCCAAAATCCATAGCACCATAAACTTGCTTGTCAAGGCCCATTTGAAATGGGTTATGAGTAGGCATGAGAGGCCTTTGTTGACTAGCTTATTTATAATGGGCTTTGGTTGGACACGAGGGCCCATTTTATTTTGGACTGCTTATTGATGGGCTGGAGATTTATTTTAAGGGTCCATTATATGGCATAATACACATGCATGTGGGAAAATTCCTAAGGATAGTTGCTAAGTCATTACATGGGCTTGAGTCTTGGGTAAAAAGGCTTCGGCTCCCACAACGATATACATCCATATACATCTCCCCACTCAAGGGTCAAACAACATGGATTAGTATGTGTCATGAGTGACAATAATCAAATATTCCACCACCAGGTTTGAGTGAAACGTAGGTAGCGAAGTACTGACTATTGTTGGGTTTATTTGGGACTGAAGTGCTCATTGTGTGCAAAATGTGTAGTGAATGCATAAATGCAGGAAGAAATAAGATAATAATTAAAGATGATAAAACGCAAAACACTGGAATCAGTTTCTCTATCCCCAGTGGAGTCGCCACTGTAGGCGACGAGGTTTAGCGCGTGCCCCAGTGTTTGGCGACCATAGCACTGTGTGGGCTTGAGGCCCACTAGGAAATACGATATAGGTCATGGGCCTATTCGGAGATGGAGTCGCCACCCGGATAAAAGCTGGGACACACTGTACAGCAACTGGATCCCACGGAGGTTCCCAGAAGCCGTTATTAAAGATTGGGTTCGAAAACTGGGTGTGAGCATTTGAATGCTCACCCAACCTTGCGGTTGGCCTCCGTTTGTGTTTTGCCTTTTATTACCGTTTAATTATTTAATTATTTCCTCATTTACCACAAGTAATGAAAGTGCCTTCGAATAATTGCCAGATTTTATAATTAAGTCCGAGTTTGCACATTAGCCCAATTTCATGCCTTTAGGTCCCAGCATTCAAAAAATGCAGTAAATAAAAGAAATAATAATTTACAACCATACATTCAAAATTAAATAGGGGGAAGGGATTAAGAATTATAACGTTTTTTAACTAAATAAACAAAATAATATACAGAAAATAAATCAAACATATATCGAAAATAAATTATTAAAATAATATAAAGACATCAATATGCAAAGGATAAATAGCAAAAGTGATTGCTTGACGATAGAAATTATCAAGTAATTCCTGCAAATATCACACGAGTAGCCTTTCTTCTTACAAAAAAAAATGAAGTCACATATAACAATATTTACAAAGAGATCCTACAAAGAGGTTGTCACATTATGAGTTAAAGAAAATATCGAACAATCAAGATAGTCACCATCATGCAATCCTATAGACATGTTTAAGGTTAAAAGGTGACATGTTAAGGCAGGCATCATAGTAAAAAATCAACAAAACAAAGCAGGAAATGGGTTAACCCTGTCAATGAGGCGGTCGCCTCATTGAAGAGGCAACGCCTGATCAACAGGGCTTTTGCAATCTTGAGACAAAAGCTGGCAATACGCACACATAAGGTAAGCCCCCTGAGGGCCTGTCAGTGGGGCGATCACCTCACTGATGAGGCAATCGTCTCACTGAGATGGAGCGACGCCTCTTCACAGAGGCATCGCCTGACCACTAGACCGGGTCTGACTTCCAAGATGTGTAAACTTCTATTTTAAGCAAACAAAACATGTATATACACACTCTACACTTATCATACTATAATTACATGCGTAAATATTCAAAGATCCATCAATAAAATGAGATGTCAAGCACATACACTAGAGACAAACCTAGAATATGCTAAAGACTCAGTTACACACAAGCAAGAATATACAAAATGATGAACATATCAAGTTCAAGGAGCAAATTTCATACCAAAATGAGAGGTCCTTAGAGCTACTTTGATTGAGATCCTTGCTAAAATATGGTATCTCTCCTTAACATAAGTTTCTTCCTTCTTCTCTTATGGGGAAGTGGACTTCCTCTATTCCTTCAGGACGTTTTCCTTCTTCTTCTCTTCTCTCCCTCTGTCTTTTTTCTTCAGAGCTCTCTCCTTTTTCCCTCATTTTCTTCCCTTTTTTCTTATTTTCTCTCTCTTTTTCCCTTTTATCCCTTAGCTTACCCATCCCCCTCATCCTCCTAGCCCATCATGAGCTCCCTTAGCCTTTTTCCTTTCCCCAAAAGTCTTTTCCTCATGCAAGGAGAAAGTCTGGAGAGTGGGGCCCACGCCACTTGATTGCAGCCGTATTAAATGCAGCTGCATGGGGGCTGCCAGAGGGGCGGCGCCTCATCAGTGAGGCGATCGCCTCTATGATGAGGCGATCACCTCATTGGCAACTGCTAAAGAGGCGATCGCCTCATTACACTGAGGCGGTGCCCCTTTAGCCTGGGCCTGCGCTAGGCCGAGCGGGCTTGGGCCAAACTTGGGTAGTTGGGCTCAATTTGGGTTTTGCAGGCTTCTAGATTTTCAAGTCCACTTTTCACTTAGAGATTCAGGCTTCATCCTCATGTCCAAGTTCACATTCTCATCGTTGGGCTTGATAATGGGCCGGTCAAACTGAGCAACCCTAATTTGTCCCCTAACATGGATCGACCGAATCGGGTGTCTATAGATACCTAAAAATGTCGAACTCATGCCATTAAATTATTGGCTCATAAAAATATTTGAAAATATGAATAATTAATAATAAAATTTTTGTAGCAAATTAAAAATACAACCACTTAAAATTTAGTAAAAACAAAAATATAATAAGTGTCAAGTTTATATTGATAGATAAGACATAATAAAATTAGTGTGAGGATGGTTTAATAGCCATTTTTTTTAATGATATTTTGAAATGTGAGGCTTGAATGTTGCTATCATCCACCATTTTATGATACATTAGTATTTAACTCATTTAATCTTGTTATTAACTTTAAAAAGACTTTCTAATTGCAAATTTTTTCTTCTTTAAATGAAAAATAAATAATAGAAGATATTATAACCTAACAAGATGATTTTAGCTTACAATATATTTCTCAAACCTCTTTCTATAACGTTTACATTTAGGGTGTGTTTGATATAAATCAATTTTATATAATTTTAAAGATTTTTTTTTATAAATTTAAGTGAATGTGTTTAATTTAAATGAAAATTTTATGGTGTTTATTTTCAATTTTGATTTTTTAATTTTTTAAAATTGCTTATTAATAAACAAAATTCTAAAAATTTTATTAAAATTTTTAAATAAATCCATTTCATAAACTATTTGTTTGTACCAAAACATTTTATTAATAAGAATTCATTTGAAAATAAATACTATTTAGAATTTATTTGAAAATAAAATAATTTTTTTTAATGAAATTATAATAAATAAGGAGTTAATAGGAGATGGCAATGCGATGGAAATTCCCCATTTTCTCAATATAGAATTTTACCAATTAACCTTATTGGTTAAGAGTACATATTGTTACTGGTTTATATATAGTAGCTCTTGGTAAATATATGTCACAAATTGTATCAAAAGCTGCATCATGCATGCAACTTTATTCTATATATTTTTTTTCTTTCGCTTTTTTTTTAGTTGCTACGGTCCTACGAGATAAAAAGTGTAACAATAGATTCAAGTATCATCACAATGTAAACCTTTCCTTTAAAAAGAGCCCATTAACATAAAATTTTTTTCTTTTTTAAAAAATCATCAATTTTGAACTGACAAAATAAATGATGCCAATTTAAAAAGTTCAATTTCCTTTCTCATCGAGCCAAAAAAATACAAAAAAAAAAAAAAAATATTATGTAAACAGGATATATATATCTATATCGATTATTATGGTATAATTTACTGAAATATATTTATATATGTTTGGCCAAAGAGTTGACTTGAATCTTCAATTATAGGCTAAAGATGACATTAGATCTTTATATATATATATATATATTTTGGTGTTTTCAGTAAGACTGTTTTTGGTGAAAAAAATAAAATAAATTTTATTGGACCTTTTTCTAAAGAAATTTACAATAAAGTCCTATAGAAAAATTTAATTTTAGTGATTGACTTACGAAAAATTAGTGAGACTGTTGGATCTAAAGAGTAATAAGGCTCCTTGTGTCAAAGAAATGCTAAGCTACTTGTCCCAGAATTCAAACTTGTCAAAGTCCTTCTTGTGGACTCCAGCAACTACCCGTGTTGCTTCACTTTACTCTGCAGCAGATGTTTATGTTATGAACTCCCAGGTAATCTGGCTCATGGCCTCTTATTAATGTATATCTGCATGTGCAACCATTCATATATATGTTTACACAACAAAGAATTCAAGTCTTTAAATCTATGATTGTGCATCCATGGTTCAAATGAAATCATTTCGAAATAGCGAAGTCTTTTTTTTTTCCCTCTTTGTTGTTTGAGTTCTCTTTGTCAACTTTTAAGTTCTAGTTCCATGTGCAAGGTCTGCATTATTGTATCAACAGTTTAGACCTTTGAACAGTATGAGGATGTTTTTCAGTGTGAAAAGCTAGTCCAGTCACAATATATTTGAGTTCTTCCACGTCCCAGCACTGACGTTTAAAGACCATATTTGAGAGTGTTCAAATAATCAGAAATATTATCTGACGGATTTCTCTTTGTAACAACGCCATGGTTTATTTTGGTTATTACGTGAAAATGTTGTTTTTCTCATTGGCCTTGGATACAATAATTTGAGGCCTTCTGCTAAATAGCATGTGAAACCACTGAAACAAATATAGTAATAGGTAACAAGTGCAACGCTTCAGCTATTTCTTTAAAATAGATAGTTATATTGTTGGGGAAAGTACAATAATTAAAAAAAAAAATACTCTTTTAACATGAGAGGCTTATATATATATATATGTTCACTTAAATGACCTGTGGTATATTATCGTTAGCATTTCAGTTACAAATTATGTAACACCCTTAAGTAATCTTACATGACATATAATATCATCTGCTAGTCGAGATGAGTTTTGACTAATTTAGACTTAGTTTGTTTACAATCATGCCGACCTCAAGCCGAACTTACTATATTACTTGATATTTATGAGCTGTTCACAAATTTAAACAAATCTAAACGAGTGTAAAGAAGTTTTAAAAAAATATGAACTATAAATTAAAATTATACATTAAAAAATTTAAAAAATTATTGACTAAATAAATTAGAATATATTTTATAAAAATTATGATTTTATTCTAATAATATATTTTTTAAAATAAAAAATATATTATATATCTAAAATCAAATTATTAAATATTAAAATTACAATTTGACTTGTGAGCTTCTATTTGGGATCTTTATGAGCTGAGTTTTATATAGTTTGAATTTGACTTATTTATTAAATAAGTTTTAATATACGAACTCAAACAAGTTTTTATTGAGCCGAATTCTGAACTCGCAAACAGTTCGGCTCATTTACACCCCCTACTACTATGTTTAATATAAGATTATTTAATAGCGTTATATTGTTTGTCACTGAAATATTAACAACAATATACTATAGATTAATTAAGTACAAAAATGGAAAAAAAAAATATAGAGTATTTTCTACACTTTTTTCTAGTAAATTTGGCTATTTTTTAAAAAATTGTCTCAAAATTTGTAATATCTTGAGTTTTTAAATATTTTTGTATTGCATCGGGATATGCAGTGTTAATAATTTTTTATATAATTATGATATTTTTATGAGTTATTATTTGTTTAAAACTAATTTTAATTGTTTTATATTATTTTAAGTATTTTACGTAAAATTTTTTCGGAAATTTTATTTTCGAAGAAATTGACACGTAAATTATTTAATATTAATTATTTTAAATAGATTTATGCATTTGCATGAGTTCATGCATTATTTTAATTATCGTATTAAAATATATACATATACATGCATATATATCTATATATTTAATAATCTTAGGGTTTATTAATTATTTTTAATAATATATATATATATATTGTTTATTTTAATTATATGTATATATATTGTTTATTTTAAACATGTGGTGTGTAATTTTTCTAAGTATAATATTAACATATTTTAATATAAATTATTAAAGTTATTAATATATATATACTTTCCTTAATTTACAAAACTTGCCCCTAACATTCATCACCATCACCGATCGTCCCTCACCTTACCATCCCGCTGTAACTCCGACCAACTACTGTCGGTGTGCCTCCCGGATGTCCACCCTTTTCCTCCAGTAGCTCCGCCACTCTCTTCCACCCTCTCCGGCGTCGGTGAAGCCGAGAAACTTGATTTGATCGAGAGTTGGTCTCTTCTTCCTCCCTCACGTTTCCGGCCACCAAAACCTATCATTCTGGTGCTGTTGAACTCCTTAGGCATCATAGAAGATGATTCTAAGCTTCCTTTAAGCTTACAACTCGATTTGGTAAGGTTTTTGTCTAGTTTCCAATTCGGCCATTTTGACTTCTTTGATTTTTTTAAGCTTTTCCCTTGCGATTCATGATAATTTCCTTAACAAATGTTGATCCCCTTAGCTCAATATACCTATGTGAATTTTTGTAGAATTTTTGGGATTTATTTTGATTTTTGGGTATTTTTGATTATTTTATTAATATTTTCTAATTTTCGATAATTAATTAATTAAATTATGAAATTGTGTTTTATGGTGTTTATAGGTGTTTAAATGAATTATAGAAATTTATTTGTAATTTTTGTGAATTTTTATATATTTATTTGGAATTTATTAAGTTTATGTAATTTTGAAAAATAGGGTTAATTATGTGTTTAATTGAAATAAATTGGTTAATTGAGTATATTTATTGATATTATTGAAATATATGTTGATAAAATTAATTTTGAGTAATTATATTATTTTTGGTGAATTTTTGGATTTATTTTAGTATATTTATATATATAGGGGTATTTTGGTAATTTTATAATAAACTGGCTAAAAATGTAATTAAATTGGTTTTAATAGTTATTTAGGGTATAAAAATGATTTCTACAAATTATTTAGTATTTTTAACTAATTAAAACTATTTTTCGTAAATTATTTTCAATTATATATATAATATACGATTTTTCTAATAAAATGAGTTTTTATCGGTTTTTAATGTGTTTTAAGGTTAATTACGTAATTTGGACTTAAAATATGTATTTTTATTATATAAGGGTATTTTCGATATTTTTATAAATATTCTGTGAATTGGGACCTCGGTCAGTGAATTGTAGTTTGGAGTTCGACCAAGGGGTTTTGGTTGTGAATTCTATGTATTCTTGAAGTGTATTTCTTTGCAGGACCGGCTCTACTCTTTGAGTAGAGAGATGTCCGTTTTACAGGGGAGGTTCTGTCGGATTTTCAGTAGAATTCTCGTAAAATGTGATGTCCGGTCGAATTTTGATTTTAATTCTGTGTCTAGTATTCTAGATTGAGTTTTTAGGAATTTCTGTTAGATTTATTCTGATATTCTGTGGTCATTTGTTTGTTTAGTTGTGCCGAGACCGAGGCCCAGTGGACCAGGCCCGTTGGACTCATCTCGAGAAGCGTAATAAATAGTGAGTTGTTATTATATATATATATATATATGTGCTCTAGGGTGCATGATTTTAGAAATCTATGTTTTATTTTGATTAAATATGTATAAATGATTTAATTAGTACTTAAGTTTATTTTTGGTTTATTTTTGATATATTTTAAATTATATGCATGCTTTATTAAACATTTATATTTAAAATGTTTTTAAGTATATATTTAGTTTATTTTATGATTATATTGGATTTATTTGACGTATATATACTTGAAATATATCTAGTTTATTTTTGGTATATTTCTAGTATATATATGATTTATGTTGCTGTTTATTTCAAATTCATGCATCATTTATTTTTATGAATGTATGTTTTATATTTAAAATGAAGGATATCAATAGAACGTGCTATTTAGTGGGCAGTACTAGGACCGAGTACGTACCGGTACGCTAATAGCATTTAGGCTATATTACTAACCTATTTGTGGATTGTTGATCGGATTGATTTGATTTGATGCGTGATGTGATTTGGGAGTTTGATTACTGGAACTCAGTTGACCAAGTGTCTCGGGGCCAATCACACTGATAGTCAGACTGCTGGGGCTCGGTTGACTTAGTGTCTCGGGGTCAGTCTACTGTCCAAATGGAACAAGTGAATATATTTGGAATAAGTGAGCTTGTATGACTAGAGTGTTGTCTAACACTGTTTGAGGTTGCGATTTGCTAGGGTTCTATTTGATCCTTCATAAACAATGATTTTCAGCAAAATATATAAATAAATGATTTTACTGCATCTGTGTATATTTGCGTGTATATATATTTATTATATATACTATTGACTGTGTGCATTGTCATATAGTATGCATGTATATATATTATAACAATTCACTCAGTGAGGTTTGACTCCCCTCCGTTGACTATTTTTCAGAAGAGTCATCGTCTTCAAACCTCAATAGCAGACCTATACGCCGGATTTCTTCCATCCCGGCTTCATTATGTAAACTGCTTGTCTAAGTTTTATTTTATGATCTAGACACTGCAGTAGTTGTAAAATTGTTAAAGGATGTTGTATTATATTTGTATGAGTTATGTACTTTAAATATTTCATATATTAAAAGATTATTAATATATGAAATAAGGATGTTCGATTTAATATAATTGGCAGATTATTTTAACTATGTTATTATTATTATTGCATGTTTTTATTTATTTTTAGGCTTGCTACGGGTTCCGGATTCAAAAGAATTCCCGTTCCCTAGTGTTGGTCATGGCCCCTGTTTTGGGTCGTGACAAAATTAAAAAAAATAGAATAATTTAGAAATTTATAGAGTGGTTAAGGCTAATGGCCTTGAAACCTACAAGAAGGAAAAAGAAAATGTAGAAAGGCATGTAAAAATCACATATTGCAGTAAGGTACAATGTTAATTACATAATCTCCATTATTGTTTGATTTTTTTTAATGATGTAGAGTGTGTTTGACATAATTATTGAAGTGTAATTGATATTTTTTCAGTTCCTAACAGTTTTGGTTAATTTTAATTTTTAATTTTATTTATAATTATTTAATTATTATTTTTTTTATTGACATAATTATTTAATGATCTTTATCTTTATTTTTTTCACCATATTTTTAGTTATTTTTTTTAAAATAGTAACTGATAATTGTTAAGTCAAGTTCACATTAGCTTTCATTAAAGTTTTTCATGAACGGTTATCATTTATTTAAATATAATTATTTTATTACCTATGTCTATTTAAATTAAACAAACTATTTTTTATATTTTTAAAAAATTAAATTTTTTCTATATTTTTTTATTAAATTTGTTGAACAATTTTTTAAAGACAGCCAAATTCACTTGAAAAAGATAAGTACCTTGTAGTTTTTTATTTTTATTTTTTGCATTTAAATCTGTGATATATTCCTATTAATATTTCAATGATAAATTAAGTAATGCGGTTAAATAGTTCTATATGGCAAATGACGTGGCATGATGTGTTAGATGCCATGCGACGTCATCTGCCACATATAATTACTTAATGACATTATATAATTTAGTTTTGAAATGCTAAAGGTAACGTACCACAATTACAAGGTACTTTTTCACACTTTACGTCTGTCTATTTTCAATTCCAAGCAGTTTTTTTATCTTTGCTATATAAATCCATGTTTCTGTAAACATGGAATATGTTTTCTTAGTTTTAGTAGGTAGTTATGATCCTTATCGTCTATGAAGTTTTTTCACCACGTTCTTGAGTTTGAGTGGAAATTGTTTGTCAAAGTTTAAGCTGAGTTTGAAAGAAAAAAAAAATCCTGAAACTTGAGATATCTGAGGTTCTCTTTATTTGAGATCAAGAGTTCTTAGTTATTGAGCTCTGATGCCTGACTGTAACAATTGTCTTGTTATTCTATTTTATCCAAGAAAAAAAAGAACTATAGTAATTTGTGGATTAATTTACAGGGGCTTGAAGAAACCTTTGGAAGAGTGAAAGTTGAAGCAATGGCATTTGGTCTTCCGATAAGCATTTGCTTTCCTAGTTTTTCCAGCTTAGCAAAGATGTACTTATATTACTTGTTGTTGTCCCTGCCAAAACTAAATGCAAATTTTTTTTAAATAATGTCATGTCATGTCATCAGCGTTTAGAGTGAAAATTTCTGGCTGCCTTATTCCTGTGATAAGAGATTATGAAATTAAAGCTGAGTTTCTTCTGCTTATGGATGTTGAGCATTTTATGTTTCTAGTCAAGCACTTCTATAATAAATTGCTATACGTTCCATTTTCCATGTGTCTACTAAGAATTCTATTAGATAGATTACTGAAAAGAAACTAGAATATTGAAAGGAAAAATCTGTCTTTTTTATTCACATTGCTAATTTATATATATATATTAGATTCCTAATTAAGGAAGGAAAACTATTCCTAAATAAGGAAGGAAAACTATTCCTAAAATATAGACAAGAAACCTTCTCAAACACATACATTTCCTAATACCCCCTTCAAGTTGGAGAGTGAATATTTAAAATGCCCAACTTGCAGTAAAAAAAAATCAAACCTGTCATTCCCTAAAGCTTTTGTTAATATATCAACAAGTTGAACTGAAGTATGCACATATGTAGTCACAAGATTTTCTGAGCTTATCTCATTACAGATAAAATGACAATCAGCTTTAATGTGGTTCATATGTTCATGATAGACTGGATTAGCAGCTATGTGCATGACTGCTTGACTATCACAGTAGAGACACATAGGCCCTGAATGATCAACACCAAGAGAAGACAACAAACTCTTCAACCATTTTAGTTCACAAGCTGTTGTAGTCATAGACCTGTACTCAACCTCAGCGGAGGAATGAGAGACTGTATATTGTTTCTTAGTTTTCCAAGAAATGGGAGAACTACCCAAGAAAACAAAATAATCTGTCAAAGATCTTCGTGTGAGTGGGCAACTAGCCCAATCAGAGTCATAATAACCATACAATTTCATATCACAATTGGAATGGAGAAATATCCCTTGACTTGGACTCCCTTTCAAATAACGAACAACACATAAGGCTGCCTCCCAATGTGTTCGCTTTGGCTGTAGCATAAATTGTGCAAGGGTCTGAACACAATAGGACAATTTAGGTCGAGTTATAGTTAAGTAAATAAGGTGTCCCACCAACCGCCTATACTTGACTAGATCCTTCAAATCAGTACTAATTGCAAGAGCCAATTTATGATTTTGTTCAAGAGGTGTATTCATTGGTTTAGCCCCTAACAAACTAGTTTCAGAGATAATATCCAATGCATATTTTCTTTGGCACAAGTAAACACCATCAGAATTCTGAGCCACCTCTATTCCTAGGAAATATTTTAATTTTTCTAAGTCTTTCATATGAAAACATCGGTTTAAATAATCCTTGAAATGTTGAACACCCATATCATCATTATTAGAAATAATAAGATCATCAACATATACTAGGATATTCAACTGAACATTCCCATCTTTAAAAACAAATAAGGAATAATCAGAGCTTGATTGTACGAACCCATATGTTTTCAAAGATTCTGCCAATCTAGCAAACCAACACCTAGGAGCTTGCCGCAAGCCATAAAGAGATTTCTGAAGTTTACATACCTTGCCTGAAGAGGGAGAAGCAAAACCCAGTGGCATTTTCATGTAAACTTCCTCGTCCAAATTACCATGAAGAAAGGCATTTTGTACATCCATTTGGTGCAAACTCCAGTTCTTCGCAATCGCAACAATAATAAAAGTGCACACAGTAACCATTTTTGCTGTGGGAGCAAAAGTTTCATGATAGTCGATCCCTTCCACCTGATTATTTCCTAGAATCACCAATCTAGCTTTACATCGTTCAATGCTTCCATCAGAGTTATATTTAATTTTATAAACCCATTTACTGTCGATTGCTTTCTTTTTAGGTGGTAAGTCCATTACTATCCATGTGCCATTGTCCTCAAGAGCTTGAATTTCTTTTCTCATTGCTTCTCTCCATCGATCTTCTTTTACCACTTCACTGTATGAGTTGGGTTCATGTCCTGTAATTATACTAGCTAAAAAGGAACGATGTTGTATAGACAACTTATCATAATTCATATAGTGAGAAATAGGAAAGCGAGTACCTAAGAAATTTGATTGGAACGATGAGTGTGCTGAGGGGCTTAACTTCAAGGTATTTGTCACATAATCTTTTAGCCGTATAGAAGGAATTTTAACTCGCTGTCCTTTTCCTAGATTTTTTATGGAGGCAACAATGTCGACCTCATCATTATTCTTCATGTTTCTCCCATCATAATCTTTCTCAATTTTGTTACCCCTCCTATCAACACATTCTTCTTCATTATCACTATCGAATTCCTCACCATCACCAGTGCAATTCTGATCTCCTTTTTCCTTTAAATCACTAAACATCTTTATCAGCATAAGGGAAGTTAGTTTCAATAAATACTATATCCCTGGAGAAAAAATATTCACAAGTTTCCAATCATATAGTTTCCACCCTTTTTGTCCAAAAGGATAGCCAAAAAATATACATTTTCGACTTCGACTAGCAAATTTATCCCTATCTCGATTCAAATGATGACTATAACATAGGCACCCAAAAATACGAATATTCATATATGATGGTTGTTGTCCAAACAGAATTTCATAGGGAGTTTTACCATTTAAGAGTGTCGATGGCGTTCTATGAGTTAAATAACCTATTGTCAGCATATATTCACCCCAAAATTCAATGGGCAACTATCCTTGAAATTGTAAAGCTCGAGCAATATTCAGAATATGACGGTGCTTCCTTTCCACCTGTCCATTTTGTTGGGGAGTCCCAACATATGAGGTTTGGTGCAAAATACCATTATCAACAAAATATTCTTTCAAACACATAAATTCACTACCATTGTCACTTTTAACAATTTTCACATCTTTCTTAAATTGTCTTTGGATCATTGCTATAAATCTACTAAGAGCAGGACCTACTTCATTTTTTCCATTCAATAAATATATTCAAACAGCACGAGAACAATCATCCATAATAGTCAAAAAATAAATTGCACCACAAGAAGAAGGAACTTTATAAGGTCCCCACAGATCACAATATATTAAATCAAAACATTCTTTAGCTTTATTATTACTAGAACAAAAAATTTCTCTTGTCTGCTTAGCGCGAAAACAAATATCACAGGTCTTATCATCATTATTATTAAAATCAATTACTTTAGGAATCAATTCTAACACATTGTAAGATGGATGACCCATTCGTTTATGCCAAAGCTGAGCAGATGCAACACCATCTATTTTGTAAGCATGAGCTAAAGTTCCTTCTTTGAGAAAGTAAAGCCCCTCACGCTCCTCACCCGCTCCAATCACATTCCTTGTACTTTGGTCCTGTATAACACAAAGTTTGTCAGTAAGCTGAATAACTGACTTTGAATCTCTAAGAAGTTGTGATACAAATATCAAATTGCATTTTAGTTTGGGCACAAAAAGAACATGTTACAACTTCAAATCTCCTCTAAGGGAAAATGTCCCTTCTTTCAATGCTATGGTCGTCACTCCATTAGGTAACCCAACTGGACATGGTACAATGTCTCTTGCATCCCTCATACATGTATACACACTAGTCATATGATTAGAAGCTCCTGAATCAATAATCCAAGGCAAAATTCCGTGCTTACCCATCAACTTGTCATTTATTCCAGCATTTTGAGAATTTAGTAATCCAAGTAATTTGGTCCATTGCTCATCACTCAAATCGAAAATACCTTTTCTGTTTTCATCGATTACTATACCTCTCCCACCATCAGAACCAGAAGCTTGAGTTACATTTGCTCTCTGATTTCCCACACAACGTTTACGTCCTCTGCCTTGTCCGAATGCAGCTGTACGTGGCTTGTTACCCTACTATTCTGGGTAACCAATAAGTTGAAAATAATAATCTGCATCGTGTCCTTCTCATTTGTAGTTTAGGCATATCAAAATTTTTCCCTTAGAGTCCCCCTTTGAATTTTGACCTCCTGCTTGCATTGCAAAGCTTATCGGATTCCCTTTTTCCTCTTTCATGTGAGTCACAGTTCGCACCCTTTCTTGTTGTACAACCATAGCATATGAATGATTCAAGTTTGACATCGGTTTCATATTCAGGATATTGGAACGACCTGTTCTATATCCTTCTTCATTCAGCCCCATCAAAAATTGATGAACCCTTTCATCTTCATGCTTTTTTTCTAAGTCAATCGTAAGATTACATTTGCAACCCATACAAGTACATACATGTATTTTTTCGTAATTGTTTAACTCATCCCAAATCATCTTGAGCCTACCGTAATAAGCAACAATAGCTTGCCCATTCTATTTACAGTTTGCTAGATCTAATCGTAATTGCTGCACTCGAGGTCCATTCCCAATAGAGAATCACTCTCTAATATCATCCCATAAATCCTTCACAATCTCCACATGTGAGATAGTTAAATGAAGTTTGGGTTCAATGGTGTTAAATACCTAAGACACTAGCATAGAATTAACTGTCCACCAATCTTCAAATTCTGATTCATCCTCAGTTGGTTGTCTAATTGTTCCATCAATAAATCCATATTTCTTCTTAGTACGAAGTGCAGTTTGCATAGCCCGTGCCTATTCATCATAATTCTCTCCTTTCAGTTGAACTTGGGTAATAATATTACTTGGATTATCATTCGAGGTGAGTGTATAAGGATTCAAATGTTTCTTCTCTATTCCAGATTTTTTTCCTTCTTTTGATGTATCAACCATCGCTTTGATACCATGAAAAGAAACCAGAATATTGAAAGGAAAAATCTGTCTTTCTTATTCACATTTCCAGTTTATATATATACATTAAATTCCTAATTAAGGAAGGAAAACTATTCCTAAAATTAGATTCCTAAATAAGGAAGGAAAACTATTCCTAAAATATATACAAGAAACCTTCTCAAACATGTACATCTCCTAATAATTACACATTGAACTAGCTCTTATTTTTCTCTTTAAAAGATATTTTAGGAATTATATTGTTCACTTTATCACATGCCTACTCCTTGAATTAATCTTTTATATATATATATATATATATATATATATATATATATATATATTTCACTGATTAAGTTTTAGAAAAGGGCTGACAATTAGTGATACGACCCATTTAAACGACATGAAGTTAGATGGGTTTGGAGGTTAAATGACTTTGAGTTATAAATGGGCCAATCCATTTAAAACACAATTAAAATCGTGTCTAAACTGGTTGAACCATATAACCCATTTAAACGTATATAAACACGTTTCTTAAACAAGTCACATAATTAACCTGTAACCCATTTAAACACATTTATTAAATAGATCACACAATTAACTTGTAACTCATTTAAACACGTATTAACACATTTATATATTTAATTTAATATTTAATAAATTAAATTTATTAAATATAATAAAAAATTATGTATCTATGATAAAATTATATAGTTTAGTACAATTGTCAATTATATTAATAATATTTAGTCTTCATATATTGCATTGTATATCCATGATAAAATTATAATTCTTTAAACTTTAGTATAAATTAGTATTGCCAATAACATTTTGTATTTGTTGTTAAAAAAAAAAACATATTGTATTTATAATAATATAGAATTGACATATATATAGTATTGATATTATTACATGTAATCTTTTTTTTTTTTTGAAAGATAATAGAATTAAATCTTTAAACTTTAGTGTAAGATAGTACTATTATTATATATAATAGAATTATATATTATTAGTATAAGATAGTAATGTTAATTGTGTTGATATGATTTCTATATACTTTTGGTAAATTATTATTATCTTAAACATTCATACTATTCTAACAATACCAATTGAATTGTATATCCAATGCTAAAATTATATATCTTTAAACTTTAGTATAAATTAAGATTGTGGATTGTATATTATATTAATAACATATAGTCTTGACATATATATAGTCTTGATATTGTTACATATAATAGAACTTCTTTCATCAATTATGTTAATAGAAATTTCGATATATACTAATATTGTTATTCATAATATATATTTATTATTTATACAAATTAAAGATAATTTAAATACTAAGTGGATGTTATATAACTTTAGTATCAACTATTATTAATAATAAAAAAATTCCATAAATTTAGTGAATTATTAACCATGTTGATAGAAATTTATATATAGTTTTAGTGAATGATTATAATCTATAAAAAATTATACTAGTACTATCAATTGTATTGTACATCCATAATAGGATTGTGTATCTTTGAACTTTATGTATTTACTATTTATACTAATTAAAATAACTTAAATACTAAGTGGATGCTATATACATTATTTAATTTAATATTAAGCAAATAAACGTATAATCTTGGTATTATTATATGTAATAGAATTTGTTTCATCAATTATATATGTTAATAGAAATTTTGATATATTCTAATATTGTTATTTATATTATGTATTTACTATTTATAGTAATTAAAGATATATAATGTAAATACTAAAGTTATATAACATAATGAAAATATTAAAGTTATATAATTTAGTATCAATTAATATAAATTTTGTATTTATAATTTAAATTAATATAATCTCTTAACTAAATAAAATAAAAATTATAAATATTAATATGAAAATTTGAATTAATAGATAAATGTAATTTAAATTATAACTACTTTTGAGTTAATCTAAATAACTAAACCTAAAATTCCTATTCTTATTTCTCATTTCCCTTCTTTTTCAGTAGCCACTACCAGCTGCCTTGACTCTCTGTAGGCTATAGCTCTTGACTCCTCTCATCTCTGCCCAAATCGTAGATTTGCCCATTTAGCCAAATCCCCAGTTCAACCCTTCACTCCATCTCGCACCACCTGTTCAACCAAATTGCAAATTGCACCTGTGCATGAACTTTCAGCTTCTAGCTTGACATCGCACCTGTGAACCAGTGATCGCAGATCGCACCTGTTTCACCGTGTGTTCTTGTTCTGGCTTGACAAGCTTGATCACAGGTACAAATTTTTGTTGATTTACTTATTAATTCATTTATTGTGACTGATTGCTTGCATCACTTCCCTATTTCTTATTGTTCTTTGTTTATTATTGTATCAATTTTTTCATAAGCCATTTATTTTGGTTTGGTTATCTAACACACAACCATACAATTAATTTCTCTTGTTTTGTGTCAACTAATAGTTGTTTACTTGTCCATCCATCAGTTCCTTGCTAGACCTTTATGAAGAATTATTTTTTATACAACTTGAAGTGATATGCATGCTAGACATTGTGTTAAACTCATGCTAAAATAACTTCTAGTTTAAAGTGTTTTTGCTACTTGATTGATGTAAAGCATGAAAAATTTAGTCCTCAGTATTGTTAATTTAGATTGATCTCGAATATTGAAAATCTGAAGTAGAGTACTAAGTTATTTCCTTATTGTTAGAGTTGCACATCTCATAACACTCACCTTACACATGAATATTTGAGTGGACAATATGATAATAAATGATCATAAAATACTTTTAAAGTTTTCCTGGAATTTTATGTTGTTGGTTTGCTATAGTGTGTTTCAATTGATTTTGTCAATACTTGAAGAGCCCTTTGGTTTCTTCTTTTGCAGTTTTCGAGAAGAGTTGTATACTACATTAATTCAAATTTAATAATTTTAAGTTGCATTCTTAGTGTGATGGCTTCTAAATTTTTAAACTATTGTTAATATAAATGTTAATGAAATTGCAGATGGATTAAATGATGTTAATATCAATCTTGAATCAAGCAATACAACGATTGTTGGAGATGATGATGTGGTGGGATCAAGAGCTTGAAGAAAATGGGAATTTAAGCTTGAAGAAAAATTATCATTATTATTTTATATGTTGTTGAATATTTTATATAAAGTTTAAAATTTTATAATTATTATTTAGGATTTGTATGTTTAATTATTATTTTTTCATATTTTGTAATTTGGTGTTAAACAGGTTAAATAGGTTAAATGTGTAAACAAGTTAAACGGGTTAAACATATTAAATAGGTAAACAGGTTAAATGTGTCTAAACACATTTAGACATGTACAAGTTAAATGGGTTACATGGGTCATGTCGTGTAACCTGTTACTTAATAGTGTCGTGTTTGGATTTATAGGTCTAACACGATTAGTTAACGGGTCATGTTTGAGTTGGCCATATCTGTATTATTATATTATCTTAACACGACCTGTTAGTGCGAATTGCCAGCCCTAATGTATGGTATCTATTGAATGCCCTACATGGGAGATGGCTTTGTGTGTTAATTATTAATGAATCTCTTAGAAAAGGTGCCAAGGCATTTAGTCCACCCAAAAGCATTACGTGTAACTATTATAACATTTTTCAAGGAAAACATGTAAGTAGCCTTATAGGATTTTTTGTAATCATATATTATGTGGTGTATTATATTGCATATAGATTTACTTGTAAGAGCCTTATCGTGAAAATTCTAGTAACTAAATGTTGACACTGTTACCATTTAATATTCCTCTTTTAGAAGGTGCATTCAAGTGCTAGATGGGCTTCTTTTACAAATGAAGATGACCTAAATAAAGATGTCATTGACATATAGGAGAGACAATTATTGTCACAGTAGACACAAGTTTATGAGGAAGACAAAGAGACATAAGCTCAAATAATCTTCCTACCTTGTAACCCCTCCCAAGAGTCTGACCCATCTATAAATCCAGTACCTGACAACTGGTAAGAGAAAAAAATTATGTTAAGACCTAAGTCATATAGTTATCCAACCGATTTAAAGCTAAATTAAGAATAAAGTATATATCAGGTAAATCAAGATTAGAAGTAGTTATATGGCCAATATAAGTGATGGACAATTTTGTGCCATTTGCAGTATAGATAGGTGGAAAAGAGGAGATTGATGTTTTAGTTGACAAATCATAGAGATTTAAGGTCATATGATTGTAATAGGCAGATTCAAAAAGTCAAGATTTACCTAGGGTGATAGATAAGGTAGTAGGAAAGAGAGTTTCAAAATCACTTATAGTGATGGCAAGAGATCCATAAGAGAGCAACAATAGTAAAAGAAGATCCAAATTGAGAAGAACTCTTAGATTTAGAAGATCCACCCCTAGATTTTAATGGGCGAGTAGGACAATTTTCAATAATATAACCATACTGATGAAAATATCTGCATTCAACAGTGGGAAAATTAGAAAAATTATAACCAATTTGGAGACGATTCTTACAAAATTTTTGCCTTGATTTTTGGTAATATGTTTTAAACTATGTAGTTATGAGAGCAGTGTCAATTTGTGGAGACTTATCAAAGTTAAGATGTGTCTCTTCAAAGATGATCTCTTGAACAATAGTGTCTAGAGTAGGAAGAGGATGACGATGCAATAATGAAGCCTTTACTACTTCATGTTCTAGGCAAAAAGCCATTAAAACTTGAATGAGATGGAGATGATCTTCACTAATTTTAACTTGAGGTAACTTATTCCAAATAGGTTGTACTTGGACAAGAAAATCATTCACGGATTGCCTTTGGTTCTTGTGTAAAAGTATGTAAGGATGTCCACAATTGGTAATAATGAGTAAGATCAGTGGCTTTAAATCAGTTAAATTAAAAAAATACCATATTTCCTTAGCAGTATCAAAATTAGCAAATTGAATATGAATGGAGAGAATAAAGGTGTTATAAAACCATATGATAATTTGGTGATTTTTGCACAAGTTTAATAATATCTCTAGTATCTACACGCTAGAGTTTATGCCCAATTAAGAAATTTTTCATACTTTAGACCTAAAGATTATAGTTTGATTCGATTAAAATAGTAGTAATTGGTTTGCAATCATCAATTTTTCCCTATAGCAAAATTTTCAAAAACAGATTTACAAATGAGTTTGTCAAGAATAAGAAAATCAGAAATAAATGAAGTAAAGGTATTGCTTTTGGGCAGAAAGACAAAAGAACGTAGGCAAAACCAACCTCTAATACCATATTATGAACAAAGAATATATTATTGAATTGTGTGAAACAAGAATAGAGCTAAAAGAGGAAAGAAATTTTATAATAGGAATAACCTTTGCAACAAGGAAAATCCATATAATAGGAGGAAATTAAGGAATAGTGAAAAGTCAAGTTCAAAATAAGAAAATTTTCACAATCCCTGTAATTATGCTAATAGTCAATTTTGAAAGTCAATCCACTACGATTAAAACATTACAAAAATTGGAAATTGTAGCTTGTAGGTTAGAACTTAGCTTTATTCAACAATGTCAAGTAGTGATTAAATGAGATTTATAAATGTAATATGAGTATAAGAACATAGAAATATGAATTTCTTATATATTGTTATTCATCAAATATAAGGATATATATACAAGTATAGGAGACCTAATTTAAGAATGAAAATCTCCTACAATCAGCCCTTATAATCAGCTTATATATTTACTTCATATTCTAAATATATACAGCTGTAAATGAGCCCTTATAATCAGCCTTTATATTTACTTCCTATTCTAAATATATACAACTGTAACAATAAATATGCCAATAATAATACGTTCAATCTTTTAGTTATACAAAATTATACTATATTTCTTAATTTCAATTTTACTTATTTAATTTATTTAATTTCTATTCATTCGTTATATTATTCTTCAATATGTTTACAAACTCTATCAATTTTATTGACATTTAGATAATTCATATTTTTAACAATAAAAAATGTGCAAAGTAAAAAATAATATTATGTATTGACATAATCAATCAAAACGTCAAAAAAAAAACATATATTTACACAAAAAGAAGAAGTTCAATTGAAAAGGACATTCAATGAAAAATATATTAATAAATAATAAATAAATTTTAACAAATAATATATAAATAAATAAATAATACATTAAACAATAAAAAGTAATAATAAATATAAACAACCCACACAATACACCAGTGTATGACTAGTTATAATTAAACTAGCCATAAATCTATACACTGCAAGAACTACATAAAATTAAGTTCAATAAAATAAAAACAGTAAATAACAAAAGATATAATATATCAAAATTGTTGTGAAATAAAGATTGAATTACTTATTTTGTTATAGAACTAAACTTGAATTTAGTAGTATTTAACTAGAAGAAAAATATTTTATAGTAGAATGATTTTGAGAGAATTTAGAAAGAGTTTGGAGAGAATTTAGAGAACTATAATATTGAAAGAATTTGGAGAGTAATCTATCTTTTCTTCTTCTTAATCTACTCATTAATGAATTTCAATCCCTTTATATAGAGATTTTATTTTCACTATTTGAGTACTATTCTCTCACAAGCAATATATTGTTCATTCACAAGCAATATATTGTTCATTCACATTCATAATACTCCCCCTTGAATAACAATATTTTGCAACTGCCTCGTTAAAACCTTACTAAATAAAACCCAGTGGGAAAAACTTTAGCTTAAGGAAAAAGAGTACAGTGCATGATATTCTCCCCCTCAAGTTGATATGTATAATCTTCCTTCACATAGTATGTAGATGTCGCATTCCAATATCGTGAACGTGCTTTTTAAAGATTGCAGTTGGAAGTGCCTTTGTGAAAAGATCAGCTGAATTCTGGCTAGACTGAATATACTTGATATCTATATAATTGTCTTTTATTAGCTCTTGAGTGTATGAAAAGAATCTTGGAGGTATATGTTTGGTTCTATCACTTTTGATATATCCTTCCCTTAACTGTGCAATGCATGCTGCATTATCTTCATATAAAATTGTTGGACTTTTGTTGACTGGAAAACCACAAGATTCTTCAATATGATGTGTCATTGATCTAAGCCACACACACTCTCTACTTGCTTCATGTAGTGCAATAATTTCAGAATGATTTGAGGAAGTAGTGACAAGCGTTTGTTTCTGGGAACGCCAAGAAATTGCAGTTCCATTATTTGTGAACACATAGCCTGTTTGAGATTTCGCTTTATGAGGATCAGATAAATGTCCTGCATCTGCATAACCAATCAATTCTTGTTTTGAATTGTTAGAATAAAATAAACCCAAATCAACATTTCCTCGAAGGTATCGAAGTATATGTTTGACCCCTTTCCAATGCCTTTTTGTTGGAGCTGAACTGAACCTCGCTAATAAATTAACTGCAAAAGAAATGTCAGGTCTAGTAAAATTAGCAAGATACATTAGAGCTCCAATGGCACTGAGATATGGAAATTCAGGACCAAGAATTTCTTCATTTTCTTCACAGGGTCGAAATGGATCAGTTTCAATATTGAGTGATCTAACGACCATTGGAGTACTTAAAGGATTTGCTTTATCCATATTAAAGCGTTTCAAGATCTTTTCTGTGTAATTTGATTGATGCACAAATATCCCATTGTGCATTTGCTCAATTTGTAAACCAAGGCAATACTTGGTTTTTCCAAGATCTTTCATTTCAAATTCTTCCTTTAAGTATACTGTTGCTTCATGGATCTCATTTTCTGTTCCAATGATATTCAAATCATCAACATATACAGCTATAATCACAAATCCGGATATTGTTTTCTTAATAAAAATGCATGGGCAAATAATATTACTCACATATCCTTTATTAATCAAATAATCGCTTAAACGATTATACCACATGCGCCCAGACTGTTTTAACCCATATAAAGATCTCTGGAGCTTGATCGAATACATTTCTTTGGGTTTTGTACTTAATGCTTCAGGCAT
Organism: Mallotus nudiflorus; assembly: GCA_947683625.1. Classification (NCBI taxonomy): domain Eukaryota; kingdom Viridiplantae; phylum Streptophyta; class Magnoliopsida; order Malpighiales; family Euphorbiaceae; genus Mallotus; species Mallotus nudiflorus. The sequence continues at coordinate 753,947 of CANTUR010000904.1, forward strand.
TTTAAATCCTTCAGGGATTTTCATATAAATGTCACTATCAAGTGATCCATACAAATAAGCAGTCACAACATCCATAAGACGCATTTCTAATTTCTTAGAAACTACTAGGCTAATCAGATACCTGAACGTAATTGCATCCATAACAGGAGAATACGTTTCATCATAATCAATTCCTGGCCTTTGTGAAAAACCTTGAGCTACAAGTCTAGCTTTGTACCTTATTATTTCATTTTTCTCATTTCTCTTTCGTACAAAGACCCACTTGTATCCTACAGGTTTCACATTTTTAGGCATAGGAATAATTGGCCCAAAAACATTTCGTTTGTTTAGTGAGTCCAATTCAGCCTGCATAGCATCTTTCCATTTTATCCAATCATGCCTATTTTGACATTCCATGACTGATTTTGGTTCAGGATAATCTTTGTCATTTATGATTTCACATGCAACAGTATATGACAATGTTTCATGACTTTCTTTATTTTCTATTTCTTCAGGGATATTTTCCTCGCTATCAATATGATTATCTACTCCCTTTCTCTTTCGAGGATTTTTATCCTTAGAACCAATTGGTCTTCCACGCTTCTGGCGTGTTTTAGACTCATGAGTGTCTTTATTCTCAGATTTTATTTCTGGAATTTCAATACGAGCAGGAGCATTGGCTGCTGGTATATATGATTTAGTCACTCTTTTTGTATCAGTAAATGCATCTGGCAATTGATTTGCAATTGCTTGTAAGTGCACAATCTTTTGCACTTCTAATTCACATTGTTTTGTGTGAGGATCCAGATGCAATAATGATGGTTCATTCCATGAAATATCCCTTTTCACTTCTTTCTCCCCTTTTCCTAATGTTGGGAAAACAACCTCATTAAATTGGCAATCAGCAAAACGTGCTGTAAAAACATCACCAGTTAGAGGTTCAAGATATCTAATAATCGAGGGTGTTTCAAACCCAACATAAATTCCCAATCTTCGTTGAGGACCCATTTTTGTGCGCTGAGGTGGCGCAATGGGTACATATACTGCACAACCAAAAATTTTGAGATGGGAAATATTTGGCTCTTGACCAAATGCCAATTGTAGTGGGGAGTATTTATGATATGCACTAGGTCTGATGCGAATTAATGAAGCAGCATGTAGGATTGCATGTCCCCAAACTGAAATGGGAAGCTTTGTTCTCATTATTAATGGTCTAGCAATAAACTGAAGTCGTTTAATCAATGATTCAGCTAAACCATTTTGAGTATGTACATGGGCAACGGGATGCTCAACAATGATCCCAGTAGACATACAATAATCATTGAATGCTTGAGATGTAAATTCACCAGCATTATCAAGTCTTACCCTCTTGATTGTATAATCAGGGAATTGTGCTCGTAATTTAATAATTTCAGCAAGCAACCTTGCAAATGCAACATTACGAGTTGACAATAGACAAACATGTGACCATCTACTAGATGCATCAATTAATACCATAAAATATCTGAATGGTCCACATGGTGGGTGAATTGGCCCACATATATCACCTTGAATTCTTTCAAGAAACATAGGTGATTCATTTTGAATTTTAGATGGTGAAGGTCTCAAGATTAATTTTCCAAGAGAACAAGCTGTACATGGCATTTCATTTGATTGAGGAATTCTTTGCCCCTTCAAGGGATGCCCATGTGAATTCTCAATTATCCTTCGCATCATTACTGATCCAGGATGACCTAATCTGTCATGCCATAAATTTATTATTGAAGGATCATAAGATTTTTCTTTTACTGCCATATTTGATTCAATTACATGTATATGCATGTAATGCAATCCAGTAGGGAGTTTTGGCAGTCTTTCCAATACTTGCATTTTTCCTGATTCATAGGAAACTATATTTAAATATTTGTTACCATTTATAGTAATAGATTGGGTATCACACCCATTTCGATATATGTCATCAAAACTCAACAAATTTCTTGTTGATTTTGGTGAAAACAAAGCTTCATCAATTATAAACTTTGTTCCATTTGGTAACATAAATTTAGCTTTGCCAATTCCTTCAATCAGATCTACAGGACCTGATATTGTTTTTACAACTGCCTTTGTGGGCTTTATTTCAGAGAAATAATCTCTATTTTTCAAGATAGTATGTGTAGTACCACTATCTGGTATGCAGAGATCTCCAATATTGTCTTTATGTTGAGTACAATCCATATTAAACTTCAAAATAGATAAACACAAAATTAATCAATTAAGGTAAAAACATAAAATAATTATAAAGTAGGACATTTTATTTAATTTAAAAATAACATACATAACAATAACATATTCTTCAGAATCAAATAAGTAATAACAATATACTTAAAATTATAGATGTCTCAATTTCCATTGTCAGTAAAATCATCAGTAAAATCAGAAACATCTAAATGAGTTGTATCATTAACATGAGTATGATGCTCATTGAAGTTTATTTCCTTTTCTTTGCCTTTCAATGATGCCTTATAAAGTTGGCAAAGATGTGGTGGTGTTCGACAAATTCGTGACCAGTGTCCTTTACTACCACATCTGAAACACACAGTTTCAGACTTATATTGAGGCCTTTCTTGAACACCACTGATGACTGATTTTAACTTCTTTTGAGGTTGAGTCTGAGTTTGTTGTGGAGTATTACTATATTTATTTCCATGACCATGGCCAAAGAATTGACCTCTTCCACGTCCACGACCTCTACCTCTCCCACGTCCACGGCTATTATAATTTTTATATCTGGAATAATTTGTAGCATTTGCTTCTGGAAATGCTATTGAGCCAGTGGGACGAGACTGATGATTTTTCATCAAGAGTTCATTATTTTTCTCAGCTACCAGTAGGCATGAAATTAGTTCAGAATATTTTTTAAATCTCTGCATCCTGTATTGTTGTTGCAGTGTAACATTTGATGCATGAAATGTGGAGTAAGTTTTCTCCAGCATATCCTCATCTGTGACTGTTTGTCCACAGAATTTTAATTGTGATACTATTCTGAACATTGCAGAATTATAGTCACTCACTTTTTTGAAATCTTGAAAGCGTAAAGCTCTCCATTCATCAGTGACTACTGGTAGTATTACATCTCTTTGATGATCATATCTGTCTTTTAGATCCTTCCAAAGAACACTTGGATCTTTGACAGTCAAATATTCACATTTTAATCCTTCATCAAGATGACGACGGAGAAAAATTATAGACTTGGCCTTATCTTGCAATGAGGTGTTATTATTTTCTTTTATGGTATCAATTAACCCCATTGATTGAAGATGCATTTCTACATCTAGAATCCAAGACATATAATTTTTTCCCGTGATGTCAAGAGCAACGAACTCAAGCTTTGCTAGATTTGTCATTATGATAACTAATAAAAAAAATATAACTCAATTAGAATTCATAAATTTGATGACTACTAAAAAAAATCAAACATGATCAGAATTTACTAATTAATTATATCATGAATGAATATTGCAAGAAATAATAGTGGTACAAAAAATGATACAATAATACTTGAAATTATATCAAATAGAAAATCATCTTCCATATTAATTATTCCTAAAACAATTATAATAGTCATGATCAAAACACAAATATAAATATACCAAATCATGTTTACAATTTAGAGTAAAGAGAGAAAGAGAAAATGTATGAATTTGTGTGAATGAATAACATTTATAGCTCATCTATTTATAATGAAAAATATAGCCGTTTATTACCGTTATATTACCGTTGGTAATAAAAATATAGCCGTTAGAAATTTTTTTTTTTTTTTTTTTTTTTTAATATAATATATTGAGAAATAAATTGTATAAAGTAAAATCAATAAATAATGTTGATATGATTATTTATAGCAAGTGAATTAACATAACGATATGTATAAATATGGGGCAAAACCGTCCATTAATATAAAATGGGGTATAGCCTTCCATTAACATAAATAATAAAAAAAATAAATGTGCATAAATATAAATTGGTAGGAGGCATAGCCATCCATAAGGTTAGAACCATTTCTAGCAATATTTGCATCAATGGTGTAGTTAGTAAAACAAAATAAAAATAACAATTAATATAAAGTTAGATTGAAGAAATAAATATAAATATATAAATTAGTAGGAGGCATAGCCATCCATGATAATATATAATCAACTAATATATTCATAAATATTAAATATTAAGAAATATGTACCTTATTATTTTGATCGAGAGCTCCTCGTGCTGATAACGTGTTGTGAAATAAAGATTGAATTACTTATTTTGTTATAGAACTAAACTTGAATTTAGTAGTATTTAACTAGAAGAAAAATATTTTATAGTAGAATGATTTTGAGAGAATTTAGAAAGAGTTTGGAGAGAATTTAGAGAACTATAATATTGAAAGAATTTGGAGAGTAATCTATCTTTTCTTCTTCTTAATCTACTCATTAATGAATTTCAATCCCTTTATATAGAGATTTTATTTTCACTATTTGAGTACTATTCTCTCACAAGCAATATATTGTTCATTCACAAGCAATATATTGTTCATTCACATTCATAATAAAAATACTTTTATGTTATAATTTTTATTTTTATAATTTTTTAATTACAAATAACATTAGTTGAGGGACAAATTATTGTGATAATTAAACATGATGAAGTTTTTTTTAATTAATATACTTAGTAAGACATTTTGATAAGTGTGAAAGCTTTATATTTTAAACACTACTTTCTATGGGATTAGAATCTAATTAGTTGCATATTTAATTAATTCTTAGATCTTTTAGTTATTTTTCATAATTTTATTTAGTTGCTAGGATTTTGTTGATTTTTAAGTTTAATAAGTTATTTGTTATTTAAATTTTGAATTTAGGATGCATTGGAGGGATTTGAAAGATTTGAACAAGTCAAGATAAGGATTTGGAGGAAGCACAAATCAAAATCTTAAAGAAAAGTAGAGTTTTAAAGGCAATCTATTCTTGCACAACCACGTGCCTAGGTGTACATAGCCATGCCTAATTACTGAGAAATCAACACAGCCACGCGCACCTTGCCGCATAGCCGTGCATGATTCAGCACATTTAAAAAAGACTATTCTTGCGCAGCCCTGTGCTTGGGTGTGCACAGCTATGCATGCTATTACAATAACTTTTTAAATTTGAATTTTAAGCTGATGATTTGGGGGGATTTCATGGCTTTTGAATTGTAACAAGCTTAAGAGATGTTGGGGGCTAGGGTTTATAAAAAGGAGCACCCATGAGAACATTATATCATATTAGATCATCCTAGAATAATCTTTTATCATTTCTACATTTCTTTTCTTAAGAATCAAAGTTGATTTTGATTCAAGTACTTGTGTTAAGTTAGGGAATTAGTTTTGAAGTTTGGAAGAAATAAGTCCTTCATTTGCAGTTGGTTAAGCAGTAAAGGGGGCTTTCTTTATTAAACTCTTTTGTACTTATTTTTTCTTGAGTAATAATGATTGGATTTTTCTTCTATTCTTCTTTTTCTTCTCTTTTCATTAACATGAGTAGCTAGATATATCTTTAGGGTTCTTATTTCAATTCAACCATGTGATTATTGTGATTGCATCTAAATCATTAATCTTAGTGCTTTGGTTGTTGTTGAACTTAATGTTATTTTAGAATTGATCACCCTTTGATTGCATTTACACTTTAGAACTTGATTGAGAGATAGGTTCTATTGGATTCAAACAATAACCTATTAATTATTTACTTAGTTGAGAGACATGTAGGCAATTAATATTAATTAAAAGTTGTGCTTAAGATTGAGTATGATGAACACTTAGCAAGTGGGAGCTGTAAAACTAAGTTATTTATATTCAATTAATTGTAGATTTGTCTGAGAGAAAAGTCTACAATTCTAAAGATACTTTCAAATTGAACTAAGTTAGATTTGACTTAGATGTTAATTGATCTTTGGAGGTTAAATTAATGATAAGAACCCTAGCTTTAAATTTTATTGTTAAATTAAGATTTGTTTTATTTGTTTCATTTGATTTTCAAACCAAAATTCGGTGTTTATACAAACAAACACATTTAGTATTTCAATACTTAGTTTGTAATTTTTGTGGGATGATATCTTATTTTACTACTTGAATGATTTCGTACACTTACGGATTTCACACGTCACTTTTATCAACAAAAAGAATTTAAATCCTAAATAACTTTTTTTTACTACACAATGTTGGAATTACCATAAATGAAGACAATGCTCTTAAGAAATTATGGAGGACTTTTAATTTGCTGGCTTGCATACACAATCTCTCCATCATGGGTTGTGAAGGCTTGACATCAATGAAACTATCGTCCTTGAAAATAATGAAGTATTTATCTAAGTTTGACATTCACATATGTGCAAGCTTGATAGAGTTTGAAATTGATTGGTCAATAAGGAAGATCATGAGGTCTAGACTACCGGTAGAGAATGCATATATTGTCAACCTTTAGCATGTAAAGATGGTAAATTGTTAGCCTTTAAAGGAACTCAGCTGGTTTTCTTTTGTGCCAAATCTTGCATCATTGTATATTGAAAAATGCATCCATTTTGAGGAAGTAATAAGCAGACACCATGAAAAAGCTATAAAGTTAGTTCCAGGTATATTTGTAAAACTTAAATCTTTATATTTAGAGAATCTTCCATCACTGGAAAGCATCAATAAGTTTGCCCTATCATTCCCTTACTTGGAGATGATCACTGTCTCTTACTGTCCAAAACTGAGAAAGCTCGCAATTGACTCCAACAGTGCAAAATACACTTTACAAATGATTAAAGGACACAAGTAGTGGTTGTATAATTTAAATAAGGATGATGAGATCACCATATCTGCTTTACTTCCTTATTTCATTTACATGAAGTAATATAAAATTAAGAGTATTCAGCAAGAACCATGGTCAGGTTCAACGCTTCATTAAGTTTATCACTTCGCAAATTTTTTCTTTGTTTCTCTCGAAGTTTTTGTTATTTTTATTCTCTTAAGTTGGTCATGTACCATTCAATTCTCTCAATGATTCTTTTACCTTTTCTGTTTTTGGTAAAAATAGGAAATAGTTCGCAAATAAAAGTTATAAGCCATTGTCGGATTTATAGAATACACTATCAAAGGAGCTTCATCAAGGGAAGAGTGCTTTGTATGTTTTTAGTGGCTATCGTCCTAGTATTATCAATACTTGGCCAAGTTTTCAAACAAAATTATGCGATAGGATCGGAATTTTCATGAACTAAAAAAGTGTTGTGTTTCTTTCTCCAGCTATGACAAGTGTTTAATGTTGCTTAATTTCCTGGGAATATTTTGTTAGATTTAATATTGGTTTGAGCATTTAAAATTAGTCTAAATTTGCTTTGCTATATTAAATTTATATTTGTCATGTTAAATTTAAATTCACATATCATGATTATTTACACTCTTTAGATTTAACAAATGATTTAATTTATCATCATAATTTAAATTTGTTGTGATAATTATATTTACTTAAACTTGTCATACTAATTTTATTTGCCACTCAACTCATAATTAGATTTAGATTTGTCATGACTGTTTTCCAATTTTTAATAATATTGGATTTTTAATAATTTTGAGCATCTTTAAAATAAGATAAAAATGAGTTTCAAATATATTTTAGATCCAATTTTATTTTAATTCACTCGGAGTTGACTCATTTTGGTAAAATTTGATCCATTTTGGTCAATTTTCACCAATTTTAACTTAATGAGAAGATATCATTATATATTTAATTTGACTTAAAATATTAAAATTAAGGTAATTTATTTTTTTCAACTGTAATTGAGGCATGTTTCATAGATAACAGTTTCTTTTTCTTTCATTTTGACTATATTTCTTTTAAGTGATATTTTTTCTTTTTTCTCTTCAATTTCTCTTAAATTATTATTTATATAATTTATACTAATACTATTGCTGTAATTTTTTCGTTAGAAGAGATATGTTGCTCTTTTACAACTTCCACTTCTATTGAATATAAGGGAAAAATTAACAATTGTAGAATATGGATATAGTAAACTAATGTCTTCTAGAATATGTTTTCAACTTGTTTCATTACAGTTTATTTTCATTTTTGTTTGTTTATGGTGAATTTGAAAACAATTATGAACAAATCTACATAGTGTTATGACCATTCAACATTTGGGCACACACTAAACTATACCACCTTCACATACCTAATGGATGTAAAGTTGCAGAGAATGGAGAGAAGTTCTACGTACAGTTAAATGCATAATTGGATAAACTACATGTGGAGAGAATTTGGCACATTTGAGAAAGATCTCATTACTTAATCCTACCATTCAAAATCTGAAATGAGTTAAGTACTCTAATTTATCAACTTTGATTCTCAATAAGAGTGGCGAATATGATTTCAAGCGACTTTCTTTTAAATGAAGAATTGGATAAATTATATGCGAAGAGAATTGGGCACATGTCTCATTAATTAATCCTACCATTCAAAATTTAATGTGTGTCAAGTGCTCCAATATATTAACTTGGATTCTCAAGAAGGGTATGGTGAATAGGATTTCAAGCGACTTTTTTAAAGTATGAAATTCTTGAAATTGTTGGACTTAGCATGGAGCACAATGCTCGGGTTTCAAGGTATTTTCATGTTAATTGCTTTCTAGTATCTTAATTTGTCACATTCTAACAAATCAAGTCTAATTGGTCTTGAAAGATTGAAGTTGCTAAGATTTTCAGGTATGAGTTATATACTAAGAATCTCCAAAAAATACAACTGGGTATACTTTCTGAGCTAATTTCTCAACATGTATTATTCTGATTTTAGTTTTGGACATAACTAAAAAATTTTCTTCTTTCAAGTAGGCAAAGCTTTGGAAGATGTGAGGAAGCTAAAATATTTAGGAGTTGGTAAAACTACTCTTCTAGCAAAAATTTATAATGAGCTATGCAACTAAGCCCATGGATTTGATGTGGTAAAGGAAAAGGTCCATTTTTGCCCTTAATGTATGGTGCGAGGCTCAATTAAGCCCCTAATCTAGTTTTTGGCTCCAAAATATACTTGTTATTCAATCCGGTCATTTAGCCCATTTTCAAATATTTGACATCTAGAAAAATTATAAACTAGTTCTTGAAATTGTTTTCGTATCAAAATATTTCAAGTTTTAATTTTAATAGGTAAAATTTTCCTTATTTTTTTACAAGTCATATAATTTTTAAGAAAAATATTCTACTTAGTTATCAATCTTTCTAAATTAAATTAGAAGTGTAATATATAATACTTAAATTTAAAAATAAAAATTTAAATTGAAATGCATATGTATGTGTGTTTGAATGCTTCACTATAAATTAGTTAAATAAAAATAAGTACATAAATAATATAATATTTGGAGTCTTTGCTCTTATTTAATAATGATATACTTTTAATAAAAAGCTTAATATTGAAATTTCTAAGTGTTAGTTCAGTTAAAATAAATTATTTTTTTTTATTTTTTAATATAAAAAATTATTTTCCAATGTTATATGTTTAATTTTTTTTACTAATTTAAAATGATATATATATACACAAAATAAAAATTTTCTTCACTTTGATTTACATTTTTAATTTTAATTATAATTTTAATTAATTCATATTATGCTAATAGTTTAGTTCAGAGAGATTGATAATTAAATAAAATAATTTCCTTAAGATTATACTATTAATAAAAAACAATCAAGGTTAATTTTGTATATTGAAATTTAAAACATGAAATATTTTGATAGAAAAATAATTCTAGGGACTAATTTATAATTTTCAGAGCTATCAAACCTTTTAGAAGGGGATAAATAACCTGATTGAATAACGTTATATGTGTTTTTGAGCCAAAAAATAGATTAAGGGCTTAATTGAGCCTCGTACCATACATTAGGGGCTTAATTGAGCCTCGTACCATACATTAGGGGCTAAATTGAACCTTTTTCTATGTGGTAATTAGGGTTGTGCATGGGTCCTAGATAACCCAAACCGTCCCAAAAAATCGAACGGAAAATATCTAGAACCGAACATACCCGTTGACCGTTTAGCTTTATCCTAACCAAACTAGTATGAAATTTTTTAATGGAGTAGGCTTGGAGAACTTGAGTTTCCTGAATCGAGAACTAAATTGAACCGTCCCAAATTATACCAAACTGAAGAATCGAAACCAGAGCCGATAATTTATATAAAGTATATATATATATATACGAGTTTAGTGCGTGCCCAAGTGTTTAGCGACTACGACATTGTGTGGGCTTGAGGCCCATTATGAAATACAAAATAGGTCATGAAGCCTATTCGGAGATAGAGTCACCACGCGGATAAAAGTCATGACACATTGTACATTAATTGGATTCCATGGAGGTTGCTAAAAGTCATTATCAGAGATTGGGTTCGAAAATTGGGTATAAGCTTTTGAAATGCTCACCTAATCTTGCAATTGGACTCTGTTTGTATTTCGTAATTTATCACTTTTAATTATTCGATTATTTCTTTATTAACATGCAAATTATAATTTCCTTCAAACAATTGGTCAATTTTTATAGTTAAGTCCAAGTTTGCACATTAATCCAATTTTCATATTTATAGTCTGACATTTAATATAAATAATAATTATTTACAACCATGCATTCAAAATGAAAGGAGAAAGGATTAGGGATTATAATGCTTTGTATAAGGAATAGGTAAATAAATAGAAAATAAACCGAAAGTAAACTACTTGGATTAAATAAAACCTCTCAAGAACTAATTAACAGGATAAATACTTGATGATTAAAATTACCAATAAACCACCTACAATAGACAAAATGTCAGTTCCCAAGGCACTTAAAAATCTTACACAAAAATCCACAAAGCTAGCTCATGAATTGGTTTAATAAAACAATAAAACAATAAAAGAAACTAATACCTAGACTTTAATTAAACAACGTAATAGGAAAATCATGCGAGATAGACTTAAGAATACTAAAGCATGAGTATTCTCAGGAATCATGCATAGGTATTCTTAGGAATCATGCATAGGTATTCTTAGGAATCATGCACAATTTATGAAAAAATCGAGACAAGGTCACGCACCTGTTAGTGAGGCGATCGCCTCTGTCATGAGGTGATCGCCTTATGGTAAAGAGTCGGTGCCTCTTTGCAGAGGTGATCACTTGACCAGTAGACACAGACAACTCCTAAAAGCAGTAATCTTCATTTTCAAGCAAAGATCAACTATTATAGATAAGTTAAACTCACAATTACACTTAAAACTCAATAAATCATGCTATGGACATAGCATATCACAAGCAATAAACACAAGAAGCAGGTAACTAAACAAGTAAGTAAAGAGTTCAATAACACTAAAGCTTCAATGTTAAAAGGAAGTAAGAATCATTATTGAAACAAGAACTTTTCTCAAAATGGTTAGCCCTCAGAGATAAGTATGGATTCTGATATTCACTTGAATGCCTTCTCAATAAAATGAACTTCCAAGCTTTCTTTTTCCTTTTTTGAAAGCATGTTTTTTTCCTTTTTTCTAAGAGTCCCTCCCTTTTCTTTTTTTTATTCTCGTTTCCCCCTCTCTCTTATCCACACTTTTTAATCCCCTCCTAGCCTATACCCCCTCACCATGACTCATCGTTGCTACCATGGTCAGTGGGGGTGGCCCACCATATTGGTTGTGCAAGTCAGTGGGTACATTATCTATGTAGATAAGTGAGGGTGGTGTAAGCATCCAATTTCAGGATGCAATTGTGCACAATTGTGACATAAGCCCCTATGATGAAATTTATTCAAAAATTGAACTTAGTTGTCGATTTTCTAGACTTTAGGGACTAAATTGTAATATTTTTTTAGGATTTGATTACAAATAAGTCAATTTTTCAAAGGTCTTTCGGTAATTAAAAGTAAAAAAAAAAAGGATCGGCATTAGTGTAATGTCATGCTGATCGGCATTGTGTAATGTCAAACAACATTAGGCAATGCTGACCGACATTGTGTAATGTCGAACGACATTAGGCAATGCCGATCGGCATTGCACAATGCCTATGCGTAAAAGTCCTTTTTTTCTCATATTTTTATCAATTTTTTAGTGTTTTGATTGGTTGAAAATTCAATTTTATCTTTATTATTATCTGATAAGGTTTTAAACGGGTAAATAGTTTTCAAAAATCAAAATTCTTATCAGGTTATTTTTGAAGAGATGAGCGTTCCTACAAACTGGGAAAGTCAATATGCGCAGACTCTGCTTTAAAAAGAAAAGATTCTGCATGCGTGAATAAAAAGAAACTTTCACAGAGGGAGACCAAGAAAAAAAACATTCACACAGAAACTTGACTGCGCACAAACCCTAAAAAACTAAGACATCATTGAGAACGCTGTGTGCACCAGAAAACTTCAATTTTTGTCAAAGCTCTTTTCTATACAATTCTTTCAACAAAAAAGGTCCAACATTGTTTTTTAAGCCTTTGTCCAGAATCAAATAACAAGTAAAAAAAAAATAATTGTGACAATCACAATTTGAGGGGCTATCTCAAAGCATATGCACAACATTCATTTTTTTTTCTTCTATTCTTTTTGTGATTTTTATTTTATTTCGTTAATTGTTCTATTATTTACTTTCACTACTAATCTGATTATTTGTTTTTTTTTTGTTTTTTTTGATATGTGCATGTGGATTGAGGAGGATACCGCCTATGTTTAATTGAACAGAAAATCCATGGAATGTCATGGATGAACCTGTACTATTTTTTAATAGTTCTTAGGATTTTAATCTTTATTTTGCATTTATGTGTTCTGTGTAGTTTATTTTTAATTTATGGTGTATAATTGTTTAAATTTTGTACGTAGTTTGTAATAGCCCCAGTACTGGGAATAGTAAAAGATTTAATTTTCTGCACTTTAAAATTAATTAGTAAAACTAGGTTCACTGGGTAAAATTAATTAAAATTAATGGTGGCTTTAGTTAATTAGTGAATGTATTTTGATTTGATTTTGTGATGTTTTTTTATGTTTTTTTTTTAATGTTTTTGGGCCCCAAGCCCATATTTAGGTTTAACCCATTTAAATAAATAGACTTAAAAATGGTTTAAGACTTTAAATAATTAAAATCAATTTAGGCCCATTAGGTTAATTAGATTTTAGGTCCACTTAGTTAATTAAACTTGTTTAGACTTAGCTCAGCTTACTTAATTTCATTTCTTTTAAAATAAATAGACCTAGGCCCGCATGTCACTTAAAATAAAACTAATTTAGACTTAGGCCCACTAATTTAATTTTTCTTTAAAATTAAATAGACTTAAGCTCATTTCTTAGAAAAACTAAAATAAATAGATATAGGTTTACTAATTAATAAAAATGTAGGCCCACCTTTAAAGTCCATTTCACTTGTAAATAAAATATGTAGATTTAGCTAACTTATAAAATAAGTTTAACATAGTTTAGACATAGGGACATTGCCTTTTTGATGCATTTTTACTTGTAATTTTATTGACCTATTGCCTTTTGGGTTAGATGGATGTTAATTAGGGTTTAATAAAATTGCATGTAATTAGAGGATGAAATGATCATTTATAAAATTATTCTAAATGAACACGAGATTAAGAGAAGTTAGTATTCCGTATCCAGAATCTCCTGGTTGTGGTGCTAGCTTTCTTTTAAAGAATTGAGTACCACCTTTTTGATTTGTCCCAGTTCTTACACTGGGTGGCGACTCCTCATCTCCACGCCATGTCTTTGTGACAGTGGTTAGTGTGTTCTTTAAGGCCTTGAGCCTAAATAGTGTCGTGGTTCCTAAAATCTTGGACGCGCGATAAACCCGACCGTCTACAGTGGTGACTCCACTGAGGATAAGAGATACTGATTCTACTTATGTTATTTAGAATTGTTTTATCGATTATTATTTCATTCTTGCATTCATTCTGCATGTCCTTACTAAACTGATGGCATTGGTTTATGATTCTGTGATTCCACTAGCTTCATGGAGTTGTAGATTGGCTAACCATCACTTTTAGCCTTAACTCGGTTCAAGAGAGATTACCGGGCTCATCTGACCAAAGTCTGTAACCCAAGTCCCTAAGGGGGGGTAATCTTCTCTCGAGTTGGTAAAGGATGTTGGGCCCCTCTGACCTTGGCTTGTAACTCAAAGTCCACAATGGAGAGCATATTCCTAAGGGAACCTTAACTTTTCACTAGACCTTAATCATATATAATGGCTTAGTTACTTCCCCTAGGGTCTTTACCCAAAATGCTTGTTTGTTTGAATTGCCACGAGGTATTTTTATTTATAAAAGCCCAGGCCTATACCTTTGAAGCTCATTCAGGCTAATAAGGATTAGGCTAGACCTTTATATTTAGAAATATTGCTTCTATGCTTTTTTATTTTAAGAGAGATTCATTATGCGCGTCGGCTCTTAATATCCCCTGTTGATATGAAGTCCAAGACCAAAAATCCTAGGAAAAGAAACTCGCCATTGAACATGTGTATGGGAGCAATAAGGTTGGAAGACTTATGCTTGCATGTTGCTTATTGATTGCTTCTTGATACTTGCTACTTATTAAGTGCTTGCCTGCCATTTGTTGCATAAACACATGCATCATGCATACATGCATACATATAGTCCATGCATCATACTAATACCTTATTTTACAGCCATCATAGATTCATTTAGGTCTTCTTATATCTTGGGATGAGGAGGTGGCAGATTGACCAGAGTTAATTTAAGTCCGGAGTCCATAGCTCAAAGCATTCTTCATAGATTGGAGAGACTAGAGGGGAGTCCAATCAATCTACTATTCCTAGAAGTTGAATCAGCTCTGACTGAACAGACTAAAATGGAACAATAACTAGAGATGTGGACCTTGGAGGACATTAAGGGAGCTTTGATGGATGACAGGAGAGCTATGATGCAAGATGAACTGAGATAGGCTTTGGTCAGACTAGTGCAACCTATTGGTGGATAACCACCTACTGTTGTTATTGAATAACAACCTGCTGCTACTATTGAACAACCACCTACTGTAGGAGCTCCACCTATTTCTGTAGCTCCTCCATCTACTACTGACAATGCCGGGGGGCAACCTACTCCTAGAAATGTGCCTGCTACTGATGTGAGAATGGAAGATATTGAAAACTACATGGTAGACAAGGAAAAAAGAGAATCACTTGAATTGGTTTAAGACCTTGAGTCCAAGCAGATGCAAGCACTGACTCAGAAAATGTCCAAGATGGAAGAGCTGATTAGAGGACAAGGAATAGGATATTCTTTTGACTTTGATGATATATTGCAATTGGAGGGTGACAAGTTGCCTGAAAAATTCAAAATGCCTCAACTACAGAAATTTGATGGGAGAGGAGATCGTAGAATTCATTTAAGCCAATACACAATAACCATGAGCACTACAAAAGCACCTCTAGCAGTAGTCACTAAGTTGTTTGTGCTGTCCCTGGAAGGAATGGTTGTGAACTGGTACCATGGGTTAAAGCTAACTGGAAGGAACTATGTATGGCATTCTTGAAGCAATATGATTATAACACTCGATTGGAAGTGTCAATTAGGGATTTGGAGTTGACTAAACAGAAATCAAATGAGTCTTTTTCTGATTTCTTAACTTGTTTCATGAATAAAGTAGGGATGATAAAAAATAAGCTTACTGAAAAGGATCAAGTTAGAATGATAGTTCGTAATGTGTCACCTAATTTGGTTAAGAGGCTACAAATGATGAATCCTAACATGTTCATTGATTTGTATGATGATGGGTTACAAGCTGAGGAAATTGAGAGTAAGAAAAAGAAAATTGCTAGAGGCATAGGAACTTGAAACTATCCAATTGGGGGCATACAATAAGGAAGTACTAGCTGAGGTGTAGAGGTACGTGCATTTTAGCAACCTAGAAGGTTCTCTAACTTCAACCAACCACTCTCCAAAGTCCTAGAGAGGCTAATCCAAAAAGGCTTGCTCTGACCCTTAACCTTTTCCAAACCCCTGAATCCAAATCTCCTTGATTATGATCCAAACAGTTATTGCAAGTTTCATCAAGTAGCAGGCCATTCCACAAATACCTGCATTCACCTAAAACACAAAATCCAAAACCTGATAGACTTTAGAAAAATCACCGACCCTGAGAAATCCAATTCTAACCAAACACCAGAAATAACCCTTTCCCAGACTACCGAAATGTTCCACCACCAGCCACCATGATGATCAACTTAGGGGTTAGCGAAGAAGAAGTGCTAAGCTCCTTTGAGGACCTCAACCTTATACCTAATGGAGAACCTTTCAGACAACTACAGAGAGGAGTAGAAGATTTACTGGGCTAGCCCTCAGGCAAGTTTGATTACAGAGTATTTTACTCGAAACCACCCTCTGCTGATATCCCTATTGAATTAATTGAGCCCTCAGGTTGGGAAGATGAGTTTGATGATAAGTCGGTAAAAGAAGAGCCTAAAATTCCCAAGCAATCACCAAAAGAAGTTGAAGATCTATTGGGATAACCTTCGGGCAAGTTCGATTATAGAGTACTCTATTATAAACCCGTTTCTGCTGACATACCCATGGAACCTATAGGGTAGGGTGATGAATTTAAGGATGAACCTTTGGCTCTTAAACAATCTCAAGAAGGAGTTAAAGATTTGTTGAATCAACATTTAGGTAAGCTTAATACGGAAGATCTGAAAGGGAAGGAAACATGCACAATGGAAGTGTGGAAATATAGGAAAAGAGATCGAATTATTAGAGTTATTGACATCTGGATTGACTCTAATGAGGAAACCATATGCGATTTTGATGTTTGGAGTGATGATCCTAAAGTGCATCATGTCATTAGAAGTGGGAAGAATTATAAAGCAACAGAAAAGAAAACAGAAAGAGAAGAAACAAAAGATGCAGAGATAGAAGAAGAACAGAAAGAGGATTTGATTTTGGAATAACTAAATAAGGCTAAAGTAAATGTCAGCATTTGAGAATTATTGATGCATTCAAGCAGCCATAGAAGAGCTATTGTCAAAGCTCTATCGAACACGAATATTGAAATGGCAGTTATGCCTGAGGCTATGGTAGCAAAGGTGATAGAAAAAAAACATGGGCTGGTAACATTCTCAGATGATGACTTGCCTTTGGAGGGAAGAAACCATAACAAGGCATTATTTATCCCAGCTGAAGTAAAAGGGAAGAGAACTAACTTTGTAATGGTGGATGATGGTTCAGCTATAAATGTATGCACGCTAAAGATCATGCCTAATCTGGGTTTGAAAGTAGATGACTTGATGGCTTCAAACCTCATAATCAGAGCTTACGATGATAATACCAGGAATGTGGAGGGAAAATTTTAGGCTTTAGTCAAAACAGGGCCCGTAGAGTTGATTGTTAAATTTACTATGCTGGACATCCCTGTCACCTATGCCCTGTTATTGGGAAGGCCATGGTTTCATATCCTGGGAGGAGTAACCTCAACTGTGCATCAAAAGATTAAATTCCCTTATAAAGGAGAAGTTGTGACCATAAAAGCTGGGACCAATGCTACTGTGGCATCCATATTGGATAAACAGAAACAAATGTGTGCACACCCTGGTTTCCAAATTACTAGGATATTTGATGGGACTGAAATGGATCTGAGAGCAGCAAAAATAATGGAGAACATGAATTACCAGTTTGGACAAGGCCTGGGGAAGAATGAACAAAGAGAATTCCTAAGATTCAAAAATCAAGATGACACAACAGGATTGGGTTTTACAGGGGAAGCAAAGCCAAAAGGTAGAAGGGCAAGGAAGAGATTCAAGGTAGAAAAGAGGAAGCTTTATGCAAAAGTTGGTCCTTTGAGTCAAAACTTCATCAGGCCAGGGGAAGGCAAATACTATCTGATAGCTAAGGAATCAGTCAGTGTTATTGGAGTAGATGTCCCTAGGTTTGAGATCTTCAAGGAGTAGATTGTGGAGAATATGATGAAGGACAACAAAGAGGAAGTGATGAAGTTGGCGGCTGAGAGGATGGGTAGTACTGTTGGTAAATAGTTGTTATGTCAACCACCTCAAGGACAACCACTATGAGACTCAACATCGCTAGCATTTAGAATAGAAAATAAAATTTCTCATTGTCTCATTGAATAAAATTTTAGTTTTTAGTGATCAATGATATAAATTCGGATTATGCTTGCTTATGTAATGTACATCTTAATAGTACTATGCATTATGATATTGATTACATCTGCTTGTTTGACATAAATTTAATTCAATTAAATTCATTTAGCATGGGCACAAATGCAAATTCAAAGAACATACATATATCATATGATGTAACTTCTGAAGATAGGAAATGTGAGAAAAATAAAAAAGAAAAAAAAAGAAGAAAAAAGAAAAAATAAAGAATAAAGAGAGAAAAAAAGAAGAGAAAGAAAGAACAATAAGGTAAAAATTAGAGAGGAAAATTCATGACTGACTGATAATAGGAGATATATCATGTGATGTAATAAATGTTCTCATTTTTACCCTAATGAATTATTAAAATTGAATTTTAAATTTTTGTTCAAACATTGCATATTGGTCTTTATCATACTGCATAAGTATCTGAATGAAAAAACAATACATGATGAAACCTAAATCAGAACTATGAGATTACTATTTTAGTTACGTTTTCTTTTTGCCATTTCTTTTATAATTTTCCTTGTAAGCCTAGCGTCCCCTTATACCTTAAGAATCCTAGTCACTTAGTAACTTGCCTTTCAACCTATACATTGTAACTGTTAGCATCAATTCTCATATTCTACTCAAGAATTCTTTGAAGTGCAAGTCCAATTGATTTCATCATCCAAAATTTGCTTCAATCAGTTTGCCCACTCCTATGCATCTCCAATGAATGAGATTGCAGCTAATAGGGTTAGTAAGACAAAGGGCCAATAACAATAAATGACCAAACTGAGTCTCTTGTGCATATGAAGAAAGTGATTGCTAGGATGAATTCAAAATGAAGCTGGGGGCAAAATGTAACTTCGGGACAAGTTAGAGGCAAAACAGTAAATACAACAGTAGACCTTCAAAGTTAGTGAAAATGATCTCAAGGCAGAAATGAGTATACTAAAAGCATACAGATATAACAGCTATCACACAGTAGAAGCAGTAACAAAAAGAAAAGTTCAATAGTGCATCGATCAATCATGAGCTCCAATGTAAAGCCATAGATCCCACTCGCTCGCTTGGTTATTTGTCCGATAGGCTATATCAGAAGATCAAACATTATAAGTACCAACAATGAAGCATTAAATGCTTAAACCTACAAGTTATTGATGAGGCATCTCGTTCTCACACTCCAAGCTACGAACATAGCTTTGCTCCAAACAGAAGACCTATTAGGATCATGCATGTTATGCATAACATGCATACACTTGCATACATTTGTTGTGAAATACTTTCTTTGCATAATAAAGTCTTTGAGCCTAGTCAAGATTATCCAAACACTTTACTACTAACGTTCGAGATTAGTGTTGTAAAAGTACAGGAAAGTAGTCAGAGTATTTCACAGGTAAAGCATCTGAAGGAATGAAAATAAAAGGAGTAACATTACCAAGAAGCATCATCCTGGTGACCTCAAGAGGTTGGATAAGACTTTCAAGCTCCTCAAACTCAGTATCCATCTCCATAGTCTCATCGAGAGCATCATTTATAATATCTCTCCACACCAGTTAGACCATTATAGGGTATGGAATATGGTAACGAGAAGGTCCAACATGTTAGCGATACATATGCTTGGCCCTAAAAAGGGAAGAATGCACTCTGAAAAATTCTTTGATTATGAAATAAAAAACCTCTAACTCCTAAATCTTTTATTTTGCAGGAAACATTGGGAAAGGAATAAGGCCCTCTACCATGGCATTAATAGAATAAAGCCACAACTTCGATGGCAAAATATCATAACCCTGTGACTAGAGACATCATCACCACAATCGAAAAGGGAAGAATGCAAAAGAATAACATTGCATTTTGATAAAATTTCTTCACTTACAAATAAACCATACTAACTTATGGTATTTTGTGCAGGGAAAATAAAAGAGAACGAAGAAGAGGAAAGGAATCGATACATCAATAAGAATGAGGATAGCAAATGTCAATCGCTAGTCAAAATCTCACTCTGTGTGACAAACACCTTGACAAATACCAAAGGGAAGTAGTATAACTCTATCTTTTTTTAATTCTGTAGTAAAGTACAAATTGAAAGAAAATTTGTAAAATTGAGAGTAAATTCATCCACTTCATGATATCATGTGCGAAAACTTATCTCATGACCTTTGATTTTAGTGGCTTTCTTTTATTATCCTCTCAGAATTCAGATGTCTTGTTGACAGTTCTATGCTGAGAGTTTCTAAAACGTTAATCAATCTAATGCTTACTTTACACCCAAATGAGGGGAAGAATATGCAAAGACAAAATCTATGGACTTGCAGTATAAATTAGTTGAATTTTAAAGTGTCATTTTAGTCTTTTGAATAATAAATGTGCATATAATCTACTCTAATGCTCAGAAATGAGTATGAGTACAAATCCCTCAACGATATCCACACTGAGTAATACGAGAAAGGTGGGGGAACACTAAGAGGAAAATCAAAATAAGAGCAAGCATAATGTACTCCAATGCCCAAAAATGAGCAAGAGTATCAACGTGAACTTCTAGCGGTATCCATGCTGAGTAATACAAGAAAGGCGGGGGAATACTAAAAGAGGACCCACATTAAAAAAAAATTGCTCTATTTACTCTAATGCTCTGTAAGAGTATGAGTATCCAAAGGACATTTCCAACGGTATCCACGTTGAGTAATATGAGAAAGGCGGGGGAATACTTGGATAAGGAAGAAAAGCACAAAAATAATTCAAAGACTATTTTGATACTCTGAATTCAATATTTTTATGCTTAATTTCCACAAGTTTTATTTAGTAAATTCTCCCTAAAATTAGGTGTGGAAGTAAGCTCTTCACTTGGTAAAAGATACAGTCTCAGCATAAGATGGTTAACGATGCCTCTGACCTTTGCAAATGGCAAATAAGTGACAGTCATGAAAATAAAAAATAATGAGATTCATTAAGTGCATTCTATCTCATTATAAAATGATGAATTTTTTCATAAATTTTCAACATTATAATGTACTTTTATCATGATTGAAACTAACTTCAATAAGTCTGTAGGAATTGTAAAACCAGAAGGAAGTGCACAGTGGAATTAAAATTAGTTAGCACAAAGAATTCAAAGCATTCGACTCAAACAACCAAAGATAAAAAGAAACAAGCAGTTATGGACTGTAGCAACATCAAAGGTGAGCAATGAAAGGATTTCAGTCAATTTGCAAGCAATTATAGATTGTAGCATCATCAATGATCAGTTATGGATTGCAGCATCATCAGTGAGCAGTTATGGATTGTATCATCATTAGTGAGCAATTAAAGGGTTGCAGCTAATCGCAAGTTGTTATGGATTGCAGCATTATCAGTGAGCAATGAAAGGGTTGCAGCTAATTACTAGCAATTATGGATAGCAGTACAATCGTATAGATCAATCAACACTACATGATTGAGTGTAGTGTATTCCACTTTAGTCTATTACTTTTGTGTGTATATGAATTCAAGTTCTTTCATTGCAATTTTGTCCATATTTGCATTCTGATTAGGAACATGTTCCTAATTAAATCATGGCATTCATCAAATTAATAATTCATTGAATTATTAAGACTGTATAATCAATCTGTGATTCTAAATTTTCTATCAAGTACAGAATACAGAACAAGATTATAAAATTCATTTTTTGCATTTTACATGCATCATTTCAATCAAAGGATTCATATGTTGCACAGTAGCTATGATATGAATTTCAAATGATTATGTTATGTGTTGCACAGTAGTCATAACCTTCATTATGTTATGTACTGCATAGCAGTTATAATATAAACTTTCAAATTCATCAATGCTAGACGTTCCATGGGAACTATAGCAGATTTTCAATTCAATATCACTAGACGTCCCACAAGGAATATAGTGTGCATCGTTAGACATCCCATAGGGAATATAACGAAATTCATCATTGCTAGACGTTCCATAAGAACTATAGCAAATTTTCAATTCAACTATACTAGACGTCCCACGGGGAATATAGTGTGCATCGTTAGACATCCCATAAGGAATATAACGAAATTCAATCCAACTACACTAGGGAATATAGTGTGCATCGTTAGACATCCCATAGGGAATATAACAAAATTCAATTCAACTATACTAGACATCCCATAGGAAATATAATGAAACTCAATTCAACTACACTAGACGTCCCATAGGGAATATAGTGTGCATCGTTAGACGTCCCACAGGGAATATAACGAAAGTTAATTCAATTACACTAGACATCCCACAGAGAATATAGTGTGCATCATTAGACGTCCCACAGGGAATATAACGAAATTCAATTCAACTACACTAGACGTTCCACAAGGAATATAGTGTACATCGTTAGACGTCCCACAGGAAATATAACGAAATCCATCATTGCTAGACATTCCACAGGAACTATAGCAAATTTTCAACTTATCATCGCTAAACATCCTACAGGGAATATAGCGAAAACTCATTTGCACAAAGTCCACTAGACATTCAGTAGGAAATATAGTGAGACTTGCCAAACATCATACTTTGCTCAGCAATTTAAGCATCAATCTATCACTTAGGATACAATCAAGTGTCCTAATTTCCTTCTTTCAAAATTGTGTGCTTCTATTGCTTTGCTACAATTTGTTAAGAAAATAGCGACAAAGGGGGGCAACTGTGAGCACCCAAGATGCAATTGTGCACAATTGTGACGTAAGCCCCTATGATGAAATTTATTCAAAAATTGAACTTGGTTGTCAATTTTCTGGACTTTAGGGATGAAATTGCAATATTTTCTTAGGATTTGATTGCAAATAAGTCAATTTTTTAGGGGTTTTCGGTAATTAAATTTGATTGCAAAATGTCGATCGACATTGCATAATGTCGACGCGTAAAAGTCCTTTTTTTTATTTCTTGCGTATTTTTATCGATTTTTTCAGTGTTTTGATTGGTTGAAAATTCATTTTTATCTTTATTATTATATGATAAGGTTTTAAACATGTAAATAGTTTTCAAAAATCAAAATTCTTATCAGGTTATTTTTTAAGAGATGAGCATTCCTGCAAACTTGGAAATTCAGTACGCACATACTCTGCTTTAAAAAGAAAAGAGTCTGCATGCATGAAGAAAAAGAAACATTCATAGAGGGAGATCAAGAAAAAAAATATTTACATGCAGAAACTTGATTGCGCACAAACCTTATAAAACTGAGACATCACTGAGAACGCCGTGTGCACCAGAAAACTTCAATTTTTGTCAAAGCTCTTTTCTATACAATTCTTTCAATAAGAATGGTAAAGCACTATTTTTTTAAGCCTTTTTCCAGAATCAAATAAAAAAAACGGTGATAATCACAATCTGAAGGGCTATCTCAAAGCCTATGCATAACATTCGTTTTTTTTCCTTCTCTTCTTTTTATGATTTTTATTTTATTTTGTTAATTGTTTTATTATTTAATTTCACTACTAATCTGATTACTTTTTTTTATTATGTTTTGATATGTGCATGTGAATTGAGGAGGATACCGCCTATGTTTAATTGAATAAAAGATCCATGGAATGCCATGGATGAACCTGTACTATTTTTTAATAGTTCTTAGGATTTTAATCTTTATTTTGCATTTATGTGTTCTGTGTAGTTTATTTTTAATTCATGGTGTATAATTGTTTAAATTTTGTAAGTAGTCTGTAATAGCCCCAGTATTGGGAATAGTAAAAGATTTAATTTTCTACACTTTAAAATTAATTAGTAAAACTAGGTTCACTGGGTAAAATGAATGGTGGCTTTAGTTAATTAGGGTTTATATGTAATTAAATTAGGTTTTTTAGAAATCATATGTGAATGTATTTTGATTTGATTTTATGATGTTTTTTTATGTTTTTGGGCCCTAAGCCCATATTTAGGTTTAACCCATTTAAATAAATAGGCTTAGAAATGGTTTAAGACTTTAAATAATTAAAATCAATTTAGGCCCATTAGGTTAATTAGATTTTAGGCCCACTTAGTTAATTAAAACTTGTTTAGACTTAGCTCAGCCCACTTAATTTCATTTCTTTTAAAATAAATAGACCTAGGCCCACATATCACTTAAAATAAAACTAATTTAGACTTAGGCCCACTAATTTAATTTTCCTTTAAAATTAAATAGACTTAAGCTCATTTCTTAGACAAACTAAAATAAATAGATCTAGGTTTACTAATTAATAAAAATGTAGGCCCACCTTTAAAGTCTATTTCACTTGTAAATAAAATATGTAGATTTAGCTAACTTATAAAATAAATTTAACATAGTTTAGACATAGGGACATTGCCTTTTTGATGCATTTTTACTTGTAATTTTATTGACCTGTTGCCTTTTGGGTTGATGGATGTTAATTAGGGTTTAATAAAATAACATGTAATTAGAGGATGAAATGATCATTTATAAAATTATTCTAAATGAACACAAGACTAAGAGAAGTTAGTATTCCGTATCTAGAATTTCCTGGTTGTGGTACTAGCTTTCTTTTAGAGAATCGAGTACCACCTTTTCGATTTGTCCCAATTATTACACCGGGTGGCGACTCCTCATCTCCATGCCATGTCTTTGTGATAGTGGTTAGTGTGTTCTCTAAGGCCCTGAGCCTAAATAGTGTCGTGGTTGCTAAAATCTTAGACTCGCGCTAAACCCCGTCGTCTAGAGGTGGCCCACCATGTTGGCTGTATATGTCACTTCTACATTTAATACAGAGGTAAGTGGTTGCTGAAGAGGTGACACTTTTACAATGAGGTGATTGCTTCATCACCTTCTTCCATAGAGGCGATCGCCTCTCAACCTTGGCCCTGCATTGGGCCAAATGGGTTGAGGTGGGCTGGAGTTGCTTTTGAATGGGCTTGGGCTGAGATTTTGAGCTTTAAGATTTAGGTCCATTTTCAAGAAGGTTTTGGGCTTCTTTCTTGCATTCAAACCTTGCATTTCTCATCATCGAGCTTTATGACGGGCTGATCAAACTAAACATCCACTGTTTGCTCCCTATCTTAGGCCAACCGAACCGGGACTCAACAATTTGGCCCCTGATTTTTTGAAAAACCAAATGCATGCAATGATAATTTTTTTGAAAAAATCACACGCATAACAAAAGAAAACAATAAACAATATACCTGACACTCAAGTTTCACTTGAGAGATGAATTCTTTAATGTGAGCATGATTCTTGGATTTTCCTAGCCCGATCAGCCACTCATTAATATTTGGTAAATTATCTGAAAATGATGATCCTTGGGTTTTCCTAGCCTGATACACCACTTAACCAACATATAATTCATGGGTTTTCCTAACCCAATTCACCACTCAACTGAAACACAAACTCTCAGGTTTTCCTAACCTGATTAGTACTTAACTGAAGTATGAACTTCGAGGATACAATCTGAACAGTCCTTTCTTGTTCACGGGCTTTGAGGATATTACCAAAACAACCCTTTTTTAATTATAAGCTTCGAGGATACTACCCGAATAGCCATTTCTTGATCACGAGCTTTGGGGATACAACTTGAACAACCCTTTCTTAATCATAAGCTTCGAGGATATAACCCGAATAGTCCTTTCTTAATCATGAGCTTTGGGGATACATCCTGAATAGCCCTTTCTTGATCACGAACTTTGGGGATATAACCCGAACAACCCTTTCTTGGTCACGAGCTTCAAGGATACAACCCTTTCTCTCGAAACATAATCCTTGGGTTTTCCTAGCCCACTACATTGCTTAATTTTCTTTTAAAAAATTGACTATAACACTTTCATCCCATGACCTTAACCCTCGAGATGTATCCGAGAAAATATATATTTTTTTAAATCACAATTTCCTTTCTCGAATTTTCCTTTCTCGAGATTAACCCCTTAATTCTCCTATTTTGTTTTCTTATTTCTCTTCAAAGAAAAACTTAACTCAAACCCTCTTTCACTATAAAATCTCTTTTTCTTTTCTTTTTCTTCCTTTCTCTTTTTTCTTTTCCTTCTCTTCTCTCTTTTTTCTTTTTCCTTCTCATCTCTTCTCTTTCACTTTTTTCTTTCTCGTGCCCGCATTCTTTCAAAATGGACAAGAAGAGGACACTACCCGAGCCTGAGTGGATCACATTTCACCATCTGTAAATGCCCCATGCAACCTTGAATTATCAAAGGGAGACTCAATTCATCTTTTAGTGCATTTGAGGAGCCACATCTATTCATTAACATCCAGAGAGGTTAGTATCCAAATCTTCTTTTATTTTTCTACAAATCATATTGGTTAGAGTGCATTCATGTCTTTTTGCCATCTAGAATTAGAAATAAGATTAATTAAATATGAATTTTGCAGATTTGAGAGAAAAGATTGGAAACTGCCTGTTGTTCTCCAACATACAGAGTCGATTACCTCTTCATTGAGGTAATCACCTCATTACTGGGGCAATTGCTTCTTGTCGAGAGACAATCACCTTTATGTTCTAGAGGCGATTGCCTTATCCATGAGGCATTATGCTTCTCTCCCTTCTTCATTTTTCTTTCAAAAAGAAACAAATCATGTTATATTAATTCAACTTCCTTTGTTTGTTTTGTAGCATAATGCACAAATGTTCACAAGCACCAAAAACTTCCACGAGGCCCAAGCTTTCTATAATGATCTGATAAAGGATCAAATCCATGACACTAGGTTTAAAGACTTCATCCTCTCACTTCCCTCAGAGCAGGGTCGAATAGACTACCAGCCACTCCATGCGCTGATGGAGAGATGGTTTGACATGATGCACACTTTCTACCCCCCCTTGGGGAGCTCACTCTGGATCCCATCTCTTTTGTTGCTATCATCGGGATTGCATGCACCAGAGATCTTATTCCCCCTAATATGAGCCTATACTAGCTGATCCCATATAAGGTTGCCTATATTAAGCGTCTTCTAACTATGATCCCGGACATGAAGGGGACTCATACCCTCAAGCTTGATTCGATCTAAAGCTTCTATACCCAGGAGAGAGCTGCATTAGAGTCACCCCTTGCGAGATTGACTAGGTGGTGCGAGCTTTTTTTATTTATCTTCTTAGTACCACCTTCTTCACTGAAATTGCCAACTCAATGGACTTAATGTTCCTACTACCTCTCCAAGACTTGGATAATGTGTCTACATACAATTGGGGTAGCTGTGCTCTGACTTATCTATACCGGAGCATATATGAGGTGGTTCGCAAGGCTAAGAGGTTTTGTAGCTTTTGACACGCCATCTTGGTATAATCTATATCTTTCTCTCTTCCTCTTAATTTATTTTAATATGTGTTCACTAACACCTGATATCCCCCTTTCTTTTATAAGTTTGAGCCCTAGAGCTATAGTTACTCATTGGCGTGTTATAAATGGGGAACAATTTTCCCACTATCAATAGTTGGGGTAGTAGCCTTATACTGAAGAGGCATCTGGCCTGAGTACATATTTATCGATAGCACTTAAACTCTTTGACGCATGATGCGGTACCTACACCAATCACACTCATATTAGTAATGTTATAAATTTGATTCACTTACCTGTTGGTGCTTTCATTGCATATCCAAAATGACTTGTGGGGCTTTGAGGATAGATGGAATATGGAGATGACTCATTTTAGATCATTAACTCAAAAAAGGGTCCTCCTGTATGGGCCAGGCTATCGAGTCTAGTACATTGGTGAGTGAGTCTTGAACTGGAACGGGGGTGTTAGAGCGAGGTGCGTCCCTAAATCCCCTCTAAGGAGCATGTTATGGACTCATGACCTAGAGGGTGCTGAGCCCAATCAAGATATTACTATAGAGCCCACCATGGATCATACTGTATGGATCAAGAGATGGTACTTAGAGTTTGTCCTGACTCACCTTATGTTGATAGTCCCCATTTTCATTGCTCTTACCTCTTATGTAAGTGTTTGGCATTCTCTTTTATATCTGAGATTATCATATCACAACACAGTTTTCTTTTATTTTCAGGTTGTAGTGACCAGACCTACACCCCCCACCAAACCTCAAGTGTGAGAAAGAGAGCTTTAGAGATGTCGTCTTGATCCGAGCAGAGAGGGGACTTCAGTTGTAGTTGAGCATATGAGGTCTCTTACTACCTCCAGCTCTTAGTTCATCATTGGGAGCTTCACTCATACCCTTGATCCCGTGGCTTATTGTTGGGTTCCTCCTAGAGAGTTATCTCATCAATTCCTGACCCTAGATGAGGACCTCGCGCCTACATGTACTCTTAGGGGTGCTACTCATGTGATTTTTCTTTTAACCTGCCTCTGGAATCATTTTTTATATGTTTATCAGTTCTAAAATTCTTTTTAATAATGTATATTTCTTTGGAGTAAGGCCTCTACATGTATTGGATGATCGAGGCTTAGAGGGACTATATACTGGACATTACCCAGCAGTGGAGGGTAACAATCTCTTCTATTTCTATATGTTTGCATGTTCATATGATTTACTAACTTATAGTCTGCTTGAACAGAATCGTGATGAGGCTAATCAAGCAAGAATTGCCACTCTTAAGCACCATATTAAAGTCCTTTAGATCAACAGGGATGGAGACAATGATGGCACTAGAGGAGGGGATGATCGTGAGGGCACCGAGTCAAACACTTGATAGATTAGGGCACATGAACTATTCTTTTTTATTGTTGCTTCTCTTCACCTATTTAATTCTGATACTTGTGTATTTTTTAACTCTTGTTGATCAGATGTTTATGGAATTCAACCTTTATTTCAATCAATTTTAATTTTCTCATACAATTTAGCACTAATGATTACATGAATGCCATTTTAAGCTGCTAAGCTTTTCAACTATTACTGTGGAGAAGCGATTGCCTTATGGCCTTCTGTTAAAGAGGTGATCACCTCTTCATACTAAGGCTATGCCTCATTATTGAGGAGAGGCGATTGCCTTATGGCCATCTACTAAAGAGGTAATAGGCTCTTCGTGCTAAGGTAATGCCTTTTCGATGAGGCAATCACCTCAGCTTTAGGTCAATTTCTCTTTTTTAAAATCCCTAATTCTTTACCTTCAATCCCATTTTCAGATATCTCCATCCCAAACCATAATTTTCTCTCTTTAAATATCCCCAAAATCTTGAATTATGACTTAAAAAAGCCTTAAATTACTACAACCATTATTGAAAAGCTTAGATAACGGATCATGGGCCAGATTTGAGCCATTCTACCTCCCAATCCTTAAATCATTACATGCCAGGAGAATTAATTTCTCTTTTCTTCATGTTATAGCCCAGTTTTGGGGTCCTCAGACACATGTCTTCCAGTTTAATACAGTTGAACTATGCCCTATACTAAAGAAATTTAAGGCCATTCTCGATTACTATATGGATTCCACTTATCCGCTTATAATCCTTAACCTTGTGATTCCAAACCCTTATTATATCCATCGTCAGATGGCTCGGATGTTCGATCATTCACCTCAGTCTTCATCTCACTATATTCTTGACTCAAAAATTGCATTAGAATCCTTCCTTAAAACTACTATGAGCATAGACATGAGAGAAGCTCATTGGCCCCGAATGATGGCCATTTACTTGTATGCTCAATTTTTGCTCATTTCCCTTTCTAAAAATCGTGACTCAAAAACCCTTTCCATCCTCAATCAAGTGGAGGCAAGGCTCAACCCTTTGCTTCTCCTTCTAGCAGACCATTATTTGATTGGACAACTTCATAGAAATAATATAATTCTCTAGAAGTCCACTTCTTTCCTCTGCCTTGAATTCTTATTCCTTTATCATTCTATTATTTCATCCATCTACTTATCACTTTGCAAATATGGCTTCATGAGAAACTGGGTCTACTCGAACCTCCTTGAGATGTTGTGCACTATAAAGCCAAACATTATTGAACTAGAAAGCTGCAACCCATGCCAGAAGATGTTCAAGGCTGGCTATCAACATTCCTTGACACTCTGATTCAATGGATGTGTCCATGGTGAAGGTTGTAGCGTGTGACTATTTGGTCTTACACTTACTGTGTTTTGATTGCTAGCCTTCATTTTGCCACCTTCTATAACCCTGCTTGTCTCTGTCGCCAATACAGACAGAAGCGACTGATAATGGAATTAGTGCATGAGTTCAAACCAGGACCCCTCTCCCAAAACTTCTTGGATAACTTAATAGCTACTTAGCCTCACATAATCATTCAAAGGAATATAGACTACAATGGGGATCTGACCATTGATAATAATTACAAGGCGTAGATTCGATTGCAACAAACATAAATAGATGAGTTTATTAGAAATAAGAGAATAAGAGAGTTACAAATGTTAAGTGCTCAGGATTTTTAACAAAAGAGAAGGTAACAAAATTAGTTTATGAATCGAGTCATCATTTCCCTTTTTGTTAGATAGTATTTCCTTTAGTAGTTAAACAATTTGTAATAGACACTTAACGCGATGTTTAACAATAATTAAAGCAATCTGTTTAATTTAACTTAAGCACAATCTGCATATATATTTTGCTTCTGACATATCTCATGTTGTTAGTTGGTTTGCCCTTGCAAATTTTCCAACTAACCATTTTTCCTATCTTTTTCTTTTATATGTCCTTTCTTCACCTTCAACCCCTATTTTCATATATCTCCATCCCAAACCTCCATTTTCTCTCTCTAAATATCCCCAAAAGCTTGAATTATGACTTAAAGAAGCCTTAAATTGCTACAACCATTATTGAAAAGCTTAGATAACGGATCATGGGCTAGATTAGAGCCATTCCACCTCCCAATCCTTAGATCATTACATGCTAGGAGAACCAATTTCTTTTTTCTTCATGTTGTAGCCTAATTTTTGCATCCTCAGACACATATTAGTTCAATACAGTTGAACTATGCCCCCTGCTAGAGAAATTTAAGGCCATTCTCGGTTACCACATGGATTCCACTTACCTGCTTATAATCCCTAACCTTATGATTCCAGATCCTTATTAAATCCATCATCAGATGGCCCGGATGTTCAATCGTTCACCTCAATCTTCATCTCACTATATTCTCGACTCAAAAATTGCATTAGAATCCTTCTTTAAAACTACCACGGGCATAGACATGAGAGAAGCTCATTAGCCCCGAATGATGGCCCTCTGCTTGTATGCTCAATTTTTGCTCATTTCCCTTTCTGAAAATCATGACTCAAAAACCCATTCCATCTTCAATCAGGTGGAAGCAAGGCTCAACCCTTTCCCTCTCCTTCTAGCAAAAACCATTATTGGACTGGGCAACTTTATAGAAACAAGATGATTCTCTAGAAGTCCACTTCTGTTGGAGGTAAGTTCCTCTGCCTTGAATTCTTTTTCCCTTATCATTCTATCATTGCATCCATCTACTTAACACTTTGCAAATGTGGCTTCATGAGAAACTGGGTCTACTCGAACCTCCTTGAGATGCTGTACACTACAAAGCCAAACATTATTGAACTAGAAAGCTGCAACCCATGCCAGAAGATGTTCAAGGCTGGCTATCAACATTTCCCGACACTTTGATTTAATGGATGTGTCTACGGTAGCGGTTGCAGTATGTGACTATTTGGTCTTACACTTGCTGTGTTCCAATTGCAGGCCTTCATTTTGTCACCTTTTATAACCTTGCTCATCTCTGTTGCCAATATAGATAGAAGCAACTGATCATGGAATTAGTGCATGAGTTTGAACCAAGACCCCTCTCCTAAAACTTCCTGGATAACTTAATAGCTACCTGGCCTTACAAAATCATTCAAAGGAACATAGATGACAACGGGGATCTGACCATCAATGATAATTACAAGGCATGGATTTGATTACAATAGACAGAAAAAGGTGAGTTTATTAGAAATAAGAGAATAAGAGAGTTGTAAATGTTAAGTGCTCAGGATGTTATGAATCGAAACAAAATTAGTTTATGAATCGAGTCATCATTTCCCTTTTCATTAGACAACATTTCCTTTAGTAGTTAAACAGTTTGTAATAAACACTTAACACGATGTTTAATAATAATTAAATAATTTCTTTTATTTAATTTAAGCACAATCCACATACACATTTTGCTTCTGACATATCTCATGTCGTTAGTTGGTTTGCCTTTGTAAGTTTTCCAACTAACCATTTTTCCTCTCTCTCTCTTTTATATGTCCTTAACTTTTTACCTGGACTACCTATTTCAAGGTTTTCAATCCCATAGGACTTTTACAAAAAGTACTTCTTTACCTTGTCCAGGTTAATAGACTCTTCAAATTCATTCCTTTCTATGTCAGATTGGATAGCAGAACCCTTTAAAAATAACTTTTTCACTATATATGGGCCTTCCCAATTCGGGTTAAATTTTCCTCGCAGGTCGGTCGTGATTGGCTTTGTAAGCTTCAATGCTAAATCTCCCTCTTCTTGGCTTAATTTTCTTATTATAAGCCTATGTTATCCTTTTCTAATATAGGTAGGAGTGATACATAACTCTCATCCTCTTCTCATCCAGCAATGTCAGTTGCGCCAATTGACTCTCCACCCATTGGTACTCAGGGATCTTGGATTCTAAGAGAACCCTTAGCGATTGGATCTCAACCTTTATTAGCAACACAGCTTTGCACCCATATACTAAAGAATACGGAGTGACCCCAGTTGACATTCTGGCAGTAATTCTTGAAAGAGTGCTAAGGGGGGGTGAATAGGACTCTCAAATAAAAATAAGAAATTAAAGGAATTCTTTGTAAGAATTGAATAAGAGTTGAGAAGAAAGAAGAAAGAATACAAAGATTTAAGGAGTTCAGATTCAGTAACAATCCTACATCTCCACCTAATTTATCCCTAAGTTAGGATTTTTAATCACTCACAATCTTATTCACAATAATGAGATTACACATGAGTTTTGTGGCTCACTTTTACAATATTACAACTTGAGTTTTCAAGACTCACTCAAAAACCAAATCCCAAGTGTTTCAATGGACAACACTTAAACCAATTCATTTAGACATAAATCTCACCTCCCTTTTAATCTATCCCAAGATTTAAGATGAAGAGAAATTTTATTTCTAGCACATAACCAACTCTCACAAGAGTTACATAAATACAAGAAATGTTTAAAAGAGATTTTGAGAACTTTAATTGAATGCTTTGAATGTATAAAATAAATGATCAAGTTTCTCAACCTCAAAAAAATCTTCAAAGGTCTTATTTATACTTGAGCAATCCAATTATAGTTGTTGGAATCATTGATTTTGTTACCATTATTGTCCAAGTTCATTTAAATTAAAATTTGGACTTTCGAGTTGCATTTTGTCAGGTGCAAGTTGAGATATCCTCAATCCCGATTGGGACTAGTCTTAAATAGCCATTTCAAGCCATTACATTTGAAATCTTATGATGATCCCAATTAGGATGGTCATGTCCCGATCGGGACTACCCTGTCACAAACAATGTCCCGATCAGGACATGCACCTAGGATGGGTACTGTTATTTGAAGAAATTATGCTCCTTTTGGTCCTGCTCGGGACTACTTTGGTCCCAATTAGGACTTCACCTAAAATTGTAACTTTTTATGCAATTTAGTCCCTATGATGGGTCCGATCGAGATAATACTTATAATGACTTTCCGGAATCATTTTTGACTTCTAAATTGTCTTTAACTTACACACACTTGAAGTAAAAACATTAGTTGCTCAAAATTAAGTTTGTTAATATCAAAATCAAGATTGCTTTACTTGCTAAGGTCAATAATCTCCCCCTTTTTGATTTTGACAAACTTTTTTTTGAGTTGATAAATAATATAAAATAAAATGTGTGAACAATTTATGATAATAATGAATATGTGAAATGAGACAAATATATTTCTTTATTTCTCCTCCTATGTATATGGATATGATAAGAAATATAATTTATTAAATGACATACAATATATAATGATAAAGATTATGGTCCTTCAAAACATATAAGAAAACAATTTCAAACATATGTAATGCATCACAAAATAGTACAAACATGAATGATCACATAAAGCTTAGCTAGTCAATGAATCATGTGGCACTTAACATATTACATTCATAAGCATTAACCCTAAATATCATAGTGTTTTATCTCACCCTTTATTAAACAATAAAAGAAACAAAAGACCATAAACCAAAACAATGAAATAACAAAGATATATAAAATCTTTATGAAATAGATGTGTCAAAAAAATGATATTAAGAACACACTATCATATATCATTTATACAAACACAATTTAAAAGAAATTAACTAAGTATACATGCAAACTTAAATAAAGATCAAAACAATTCATTAGGAATTCATTTCATAAAAATATTTTGCATGTATATTGAAAATTTTTAACATACCAATTGAAAAATTTTAAATATTTAATTTGAAGAACTTAAATATTTAAATATTTCTCCCCCTTTGTCAAAATTAAAAAGAATAAACTCAAATAAACACATCCAATTTTAAAAGGAAAATGTCATTATAAAGACAAGATACCAAAATAAACTAAACATAAACTAGGACAGAATGACCCTAAAAGAAAAATAAATGAAAAAGTACAAAATTGGTCTATTCTTGAGGAGGAGGATAGGTGCATGTGTATCCTTATTATTCATAGATATGATGAACATCATATTGAAGATGATCAATGTTTGCATCAACTTGATTAAAGTGCATATTGAATTTAGTCTCAACTTCATCAAAATATGCATTGAAGTTGGTTTCCATGAGGGACATGCGCTAAAAAATTTGGTCAACCCATGATGGTTCATCCTCTTAAGCTTAAGCACTCAAGGTTCCTTCACTCCTTGTTCTCTTTCTCGGAGGAGAAACTTAAGGTTGAGGAGTTTGTTATTCTTCCTCTTGACCCTCTTAATCTTTTAAATCTTAAAACATAGCCTCAATATTTTCACTAGCACTAAGATCATGTTTCCAAACCCAAACTCCATTGATATAAGTAAATTGTTTGGAGTTTCGAATAAAATTAGTATCAAGAAAAAGAGGTTTGGTAAAAGGAAGAGAATCAAGATTAATATTGAAGATTTTAGCTAATTTTGTAACAATCCTACCAATTCAAATAGCACCGGTTTGACTATCACTAGTTAGCCAAATTCTTCATTATAAGAATCTTCCTAAAGTAATACTCTCATTATTATGAAGACAATATAGAATGAAAGGTCATCAAGAAAGATTGCTTCATTAGAGAGAGCTCTTCCATTAATAGAATATGTGAGAAAATGATGTATATAACAAAGTGCTTTGGATTTGATGAAGGATGCTTTGGTATGTCCGGCAGAAAATTAAGGAGCAATGGGAGACTTAATGTGATCCCAATAGGAGGTGGCGATCCAATAAGGGTTAACTTGAATGTGACCCTCTTGAGGAAATTTGAAAAGAGTATCAAACTCTTGATAGGTCATAAATTGATCCCTCCTCCCTAATTTAAATCTCATAGAAAAATATGGGTTTTCATTATCAAATTTTGTGGAGTGAAGAGTAAAAGATGAGAGAAATTCAATGATGAGGGTAGGATAAAAAGGAAAAGGAGAAAAAGCAAAATAAAAAATCCCACATTTAAGGATAAGTTCTTTAACTTCATCAAAGCAACCAATGGCTTTAAGAGTGTCTTCATGCATATAATGTAAGGAAATGAAAGCCTTTTTTTGGAATAAAAACATTCTCTTCTTGATTTCTTATGAAGAATAAGAATAAAAAAGAGTGAGTCCTCTTAGGTTTGTCCTTTTTTAAAAGAGAAGGAGCTTGAGAAGATGAAGGGGTTTTGCTAGGTTTCTTTGGAGCCATTAGGAGAGAATAAAAGTTGAATGTGTAGAGAGAAGAGATTTGATTTAAGATGAAAAATCAATGAAGAATAGGATGGTATTTATAGGTATGAGACTTAGGATTAGAAGTAATGTAGAATTCAAATTTGAATTGAATAGCAACCTTAAAATTCATTCTTATTTCTTATTAGAGAGTTAAAAAGGTAGAAAAGTTTGATTTCCTAATCTTGCCAGGAGCATTGTCCCAATCAGGACATGCTCTCATCTTGATCGAGACATGTAGTCCCGAGAGATTCTGATCAGGACATACGTTAGGGATTAGTTCTGCGTAAAAGCACATAATTGAAGAATCATGTCCCGATCACGACATGACTTGGTCTCGGGTAGGATGAAGGTCCCTTTTCAAAAAATTTTGGAAAATGTTTTAATTATGTCCGTAATGATTTACAATTAAGTCCTTGCAATATAAACTTGCATAAATTGGACAAAATTGATGATTTGTGAAGGAAATAAATGAGTAAAAGAATTATACTCATTTAGGGAAAGATTAAAATAATTAACTTAATGAAAATTTCATAAATTAATGATTAATTTTGCAAATAGAAGGAACAAAAAGAATATCAAATAAACATATATCATATACCAAAAATAAATAGCAAATATACTTAAGGTTCTATCAAATTCATGACACACTAGAACTATCAATCATACCAAGTTTATGCTTAATGAAATTCAATCTCTCTTTATTTCTTGGTTTGGTAAAGATATGTGCAAGTTGATTATTTGTATCAACAAATTCAAGTGAGATATCATCAATTTGTACATGATCACGTATGAAATGATATCTAATGTCAATATGCTTAGTTCTAGAGTGTTGAATGGGATTTTTGCTAAAGTTAATAGCACTTGTATTATCACATTTGATTGGAATGTGATAAATTTTTATACCGTAGTCCAAAAATTGTTATTTTTACCACAAAACTTGTGAACAACAAAGACTTGCTATAATATATTTAGCTTCTGTAGTAGATAAGGCAACTGAAACTTGTTTCTTACTAAACCAATAAACTAAACACTGTCCTAAAAATTGACAAATTCCATAAGTGCTTTTTTATCTAGTAAACTACCGACAAAGTCTAAATCTGAATAACTAATCAAGTCAAAGGAGGAACTCCTAGGATACTAAAGTCCTAAATGCATTATACCACAAAGATATTTAAAAATTATTTTGATAACATTTAAATGAGAATCTCTAAGACTTGATTGAAATCTAGCACACAAGCAAATAGCAAACATAATATCGGGTCCACTAGCAACTAAATAAAGAAGGGATTTGATCATGCCTCTATATCACTTTTCATCAACTGGTTTGCCATTCTCATCCTTGTTAAGTTGGTTATGGTGATCATTGGAGTTTTTCTTGATTTAGCTTCATCCATATGAAACTTATTGATAATGTCTATTTCATATTTGGTTTGATTGATGAAAATCCCATCTTTACATTGCTTAATTTGAAGTCCAAGAAAGAACTTGAGTTCTCCCATCATACTCATCTCAAATTCTCCTTACATTAGCTTAGAGAATTCCTCACACATGAAATGGTTAGTAGCACCGAAGATAATATCATCAATATATATCTAAAAAATTAATAAATCATAGTTGGATTTCTTTATAAAAAGAGTTACGTTAACTTTTCCTTTAAAGAAACCTTTCTTTAGTAAAAAGTTACTCAATCTTTTATACCAAGCTCTTGGAGCTTGTTTCAATTCATATAATGCTTTTGAAAGTTTAAATACATGATTTGGAGAATCAAAATTTTCAAAACATGGAGGTTGCTCAACATATACCTCCTATTTAATAAAACATTTAAAATGCACTTTTAACATCCATTTAATAAATTTTAAAATCCATGTATGATGCAAATGCAAGTAGCATTCTAATAACTTTTAACTTTGCAACGGGGGTATAGGTTTCATCATAATCAATGCTTTCCTCTTGATTATAACCTTTAGCAACTAGTCTAGCTTTGTTCCTAGTTATGACACCTTGCTCATTCATCTTATTTCTAAACACCCATTTGGTGCCTATAATAGGATGATGTTTTGGTCTAGGAACCAAGGTTCAAACCTTGTTTCTCTCAAATTGATATAACTCTTCTTGCATAGCAAGGATAAAAAATTCATCACATAAGGCATCATCAATATTTTTTGGTTCAATTTGAGAAATGAAAGCTAAATTAATAATAGACATAATTTTGATCTAGCAGTTACCCCTTTTTTAGTGTCACCTATGATGAGATCTTGAGGATGAGCTTTCTTGAATTGTCAATCCTTTGCAAGTTCATCCTTCAAGGTAGGTTGAGATGTCTCCTCATTATCTTCCTTATTTGGTTCTTTAAGTTCCAAAGGCTTACTAACATTTTCTTCTTAAGTTTCCATAATCTCATTTTCACCTACAAGATCATCAACACTACAAACATCCTTTCTAGGATCAAGTGAATTTGATTCATCAAATACAACAAGCATTTACTCTTCAACTATTAGAGTTCTCTTATTAAAGACTCTATATGCTTTCCTAGAGATATAATAGCCTAGGAAAATTCTTTCATCAGCTTTGGAATCAAATTTCCTAAGACTATCCTTGGTGTTCAATGTAAAGCACTTGCATCCAAATACTCTTGGATATGAGATTTTGAATTTTCTATTGTTCTATAGCTCATAAGATGTTTTATTTAAAATTGTTCTTTTGAAAACTTGGTTTGAAATATAATAAGATGCATTAACAGCTTCTGCCTAAAAGTATAGAAGCAAATTATACTCATGAAGCATTGTTCTAGCCATTTTTACAAGAGTTCTATTTTTCCTTTCAAATACCCCATTTTGTTGAGGAGTTCTAGGAGATGAGAATGTATGAGAAATACCATTTTCATTACAATCATTTTTGAAAAATTCATTTTTAAATTTGGTTCCATGATCACTTCTAATAAATGAAATACAAAAATCTTTTTCTTTTTTAACTCTTTTAGCAAAATTTTCAAAAGGTTTAAAAACATCATGTTTATGAGCAAGAAAACACACTCAAGTAAATCTAAAGTAGTCATCAACCAATACATATGCATAGTGCATAGTGTATTCCACCATGACTAGGAACTATAATTAGTCCAAACAAATCCATATGTATAAGTTCAAGTGGTCTAGAAGTGGATGCTACATTTTTTAGCTTAAATGAGGACTTGGATTGTTTTCATTTTTGACAAGCATCACATGGTTTATCCTTAATGAATTCAAGCTTAGGTAAACCAATTACAAGTTCATGTTTACAATGATCATTCAAGAGCTCAAAATTTGCATGTCTTAACCTTCTATGCGATGTCCATGTGTCATGGGAAATAAACATTAAGCATTTAATGTCTTTGTTATCAATTTTATTCAAATCAATGAGATAAGCATTGTCTACTCTTTCACCACTAAAAATAACTTTATTTTTATTAAGACTACCAACAAAGCAATTTTTAAGATGGAAAGTTATCTTATTTCCCATGTCACATAATTGATTATAATAAGTAAATTATGTTTAAGACCATAAAAAACAACACATGAAGTATAGAGAAGGATTGAGGATTACCTATTTCTCCAATGTCAATTATTTTTCTTTTTGCATTGTCTCCGAATGTAACAAGTCCTCCATCTTTAGCATCAAGTTTGTTGAATTGCTTTTTGTCTCCCATCATATTCCTTGAACATCCACTATTGAGATACCATTTGCTTTTTGTTCTTATGGATTTCAAGCACACCTACACAAAATGAATTAAGCGTTCTTTCGGACCTAAATCTTTCTTAGTCTAGGTTAGTTAGTTTTGAGATAGTTCAAAGGAAGTAAATTCATGCATAATCTTCCATAGAAGCACATATTATTAGTATGTCCTTTGATCATGCAATATGAACATGCAATATTTTCAAATTTATTCCGCCTTGGATGAAATATTTTTCTAGTGTGTGCAACATGCCTTTTGTGTTGTGTGTATCTGCTATTGTTTTGTGTCATTATGTGAGTTATACATTTACAATGACAATGTATATTTTGATAAGTTTGTACAACATGTTTATGTGTATTGTGTTCTATAGGATGTCTACTATGATTGTGTCTAGTGTACATATATGCATGGTTAGGTTGAGGTCCTCTAGTTTGATCCTTACCTCTTTGTGTTGATGAAGGATGAGTCTTAAGAGACTTTCCCTTGTTATTCAACACATGAGATCTTTTAACTTCAAAGCTTGAATTTTATTTGTTTTAGAGGTAGAAGGAGTGGAATCATATAAGGCTTTTATAAAATTAATGTGTGATGATGATAAATGCATTCCATTTTTATATCCAACTCTATAAAATTTATAAAACTATCTAAATTTTCCTTTCCTCTCTTAAACTTGGCAATAAAATTCTTTAATTCTAAAACCTCCTTAGAAAGCTTATGATTTTCATCATTTGCTTTCTTAAGTTAATCTTCCAAAGAATTAGAAGATTTTGCATTACTAATAAATTTTTCATTTGATTTAACAAGTTTAGCAAAATCATTTTTAAACTTTTTAATTCTTTATTTAAGCTACCTAACTCAAGCTTATAATGTTTCTTCTTAGGCAATAAGCTTTTGCATTTAACTAATAATTTGCCCATAATAGAGCTCTCATCATCATCACAATAACCATCACAATCATCAAAGGAAGAATAAGAAGTAAATAGTACCTCATTGTCATTTTCAAGAGCCATGAAGTAAAGATTAGCTACTTTTTATTGCTCCTTTTCCTCTTCCTCTTTGGATTCAGAGGAATCATTCCAAGTAGCATTGAATGTCTTATTCTTATCTTTTGCTCCCTTGTTATTGAATTTGAGTTTAGGGCACTCACTTCTAATGTGTCCTGATTTCTTACATTTATTTTTTTCTTCCCATCTCCTTCAAATTTCTTATTGAAGTCCCTTATTTTTGAGAACTTTTTCTTTCTCAAAAACTTCTTGAAGTTCCTTGTGAGCAAGGCAATGTCAACATCTTCATCACTAGAATCTTTGATACTTTCCTTTTTACTATCTTCTTGAAGAGCTTTTAGAATTATGCTCTTTTTCTTTTCTTCTTTCTCTTCTTATTCTTCACCTTTTTATGCAATGGTGAGCTCATGTGTTAAGAGCTTACCAATAAGCACATCGGTTAATAGAGTGGAGAGGTCTTGAGTTGAAGTAACTCGAGATTCTCAATCCTTCTTAGGCATGATTCTCATAATCTTATTGTTTACCTCTTCCTTGGTGAAATGTTTACCAAGTTTCTTGAGGGTTGTAAGAAGAGCATTAAGTCAATTAGTCATCTCTGTGATTGACTCTTGAGGCTTCATCTTGAAAAGTTCATATTCATACATGTGAAGTTAAACTTTCTTGCTTCTCACTTGTATGTTTCCTTCATAGTGATTTTCTAAGGTCTCCCACATTTCTTTAGTCGACATATAATGTTGAAGCTTGCCTCCTTCTTCTCTTGTCATGGAGGAAACTAGAGAAATCATAGCTTTTTTATTTTTGTGATTTTCTTCCTTTTGATTAATACTCCATTGAATTCTTCCAAGAATAGTTACTACACCATCAATGATAGTTGTAGGTGGTTCCCGACCTTTTAGGACAATGTCCTAAAGTTTGATAGAATCACAATCAAGGTATAGCTCTATCTTGAATTTCCAGTGAGAATAGTGTAAACACCCAATTTTAGGATGATGAGTTATGAATGCGACAAAAGACTCCAATAATGAAATGGTCATGAATAGGTCTTCAATATTTGAAACATGTCAATATGAGGCTTCGACTGGATCTGGGTAGGGAGGAGACTTCTGCAGTTAGCGAGCAAGTTGGGCCAACTATTGCCCCCAGTTCTGAGTTCGTCCTAGGCTGCTTTATTCATGTCCCCAACCCTTTAGCCCAATGTTGGTTCCTCTTGGAGAGTTATCTCGTCAGTTCTTGATGTTGGACGAGGATCTAACCCCTGCATGCACCCCTGGTGGTGCTACTTATGTAAGCTTATTCTGACCTGCTTTCATTATGATTCTCAAACCGACTGTTAGTTTTAATATTTATTTCAATAATGCAGATTCCTCTAGAGCAAGGCCTATATATGTATCGCATGATAGAGACCCAGAGAGACTATATGCTGCAGATCACCCAACAGTGGAGGGTGAGAATTTCTTTATTTTCTACATGTATGCATGCTCGTATGGTTTACTAACCTGTGATTTGTCTGAATAGGATCAGGACGTGGCCAGCAGGGCGAGGATTGCGACCCTCAAGCGTCATATTGACATGTTTCAAATTGATGAGGAGGGCGAGGATGAAGATAAGGATTTAATATTTTTATGGACTAAATTGTAATGCTTTTTAGGGATCTAATTGTAAAACTTAAATTCTTTTAAGGACCTTTATGTAATTAAAATTTTTTATTATTGCATGAATGTGTTATTATTATTTTATTACTATTATGAATGTGATAGTATCATTATTATTATTATTATTTTATTGTTATTATATTATGTTAGTGTGTTGGTGGGTTATGTTATGCATATGTGTGTGTGTGTTAGTGTATGTATATGTGACAAGTGTTAAAGTTAAAGTTAATATATATATATAGTCAAAAAGCAATTCACAGGTCAACTAATTTTTTTTCCTTTCCCCACCCATTATTTTCTTCTTCTTCTTCTTTTTTTTTTCTCTACGTCATTTTGCTTCTTCTACGCAAACTTGAGGAGCCATTCAACCTCGCCGAAGTAGCCCCAAACCACCACTTATCATCACTCATCACTATCAACTCCTCTCCCTTCTCGTCGCCTCTAGGGAGCTCCGATCACTGGATTTTTACAAGAACCATGGGGTAGTTATTGTAGCACCGAATTTTTTTGTGGTTTTAGGTTGAGTTTTTGGGCTCTTTAGACTCCTCTCGACGTGTACTTCTCGATTCTCAAGTCGGTTTAAGTTTATAACTTCTAGATTGTAAGTTTTTTTCAAATTTAGTTTATGTCATTTAAGGTTTTTATTTTTTTTAGGCTTGAGTTTGATTGATTCATGAATTTTTCATTTTAGAAATATTGATGTGTGAATCCTAGGCTACCTAAATATATTTTTTGTATATTTTTTTGAATTAATTTGAATAATTGGTATTTTTGAATATTTTAATAATTTAAATTGAATTTTTTTTTAATTATTTACTTTGAATGGAAATTTTGGTTAATTAGTTTTATTAATTTAAGTTAGAAATTTTAGTATTGATAAAATAATTTTTAGTAATTTTATATAATTTTTAGGAATATTTTAGTATTAAGTGATTTTTGGATATATAGGTTAATTGTGTGTTTTTATTGAAATTATAGTTAAATAATATGTTTTAAATGATTTTAGAATTTTATATGGTATTAAAATAATTTTTACAAATTATTTACTATTTTTAACTAACTAATACTAATTTTTGAAAATTATATTCAAATAATAAATTAATTACTATTTTTGTGATTAAATGAGTTTTTAACTATTTTTATTATATAATTAAACTAATTGAGTAATTAAATGTGAATTTGACTATTTTATATTGAATATTTGTAAAAGTGGATTTTTATTAAAATTATATAAATTATTTGAGATTTTTATTTAATTATTGTGAAATAATGATATTTAGTGTTTTAATGTTTAAATAAATTATACTGTGGCATTTTAATTATTTTATGGATTTTTAATGATTTTAATATATTATTATTTAATATTTATTTTTTATCGTATATTGTGAACCTCAGTTGAAAATTGTGTAGTTCGAGGTACCAACCCGAGGTGTTAAGCTATTGTGTTGTTAGAAGTGTGTTTTCCATGTAGGATTGGCTCTACTTTTGTAGAGAGATGTATATTTTACAAAGGAGATTCTACCAATTTTTCGGTAGAATTCTCATAAAACATAAAGTCGGGTCGATCCTGAATTTCTGTGTTTATCCGAGTTTTAAATTCTTAGATCGAGTCTTCTTTAGAAGTATAAGTTAGAAATTTATTATGATAATATTATATTTATTTTCTAACTACATTGAGATCGAGGCCTATCAAACCAGCCCCGTCAAATCAGTCTCAAAGAGCGCAAACTTGTGAGTTATTGTTTTATATATACATTACATGTAGATGCATGATTATAAGTTTTCATATTTTAATATGAGTTTAAACATTAATTTTTTTTTATTAAATGAATAAGTATATTTTTGGTATATGTTACATTTTACTTAGTTTGTTTTAATATATAATTTGTAAATATGTGACATATCAATATTAGCATGTTTTAGTATATATATTCAGTATATTTGACATATATTCAGTATATTTGATATATATTCAGCATATGTGTTTAGTATATTTTTGGTATACTTATGGTATATGTTTAGTATATAAATGTTATATCCTTTTTAAATGATTGCCATTATATTTAAATTGTGCAATTTATTATTTTCCATTAAATATGAATTATTGAGGGATATCAATGGAACGTGCTACCTAGTGGGTTGCACTGGGACTGTTACATAACAGTTCGTTAGAATTAGGTTAAAATTCTGATGTCTGATTATGAATGGGAATATGGAGAGGATGATTATGGATCCTCGATTGACCTAGTGTACTTAGGGCCAGTCATGCCTATAGTGAGATTACGAATCTTCGGTTGACCTAGTATACTTAGGGCCAGTCTACTACCTTGAGTTGGACAATGAATATTTGGAGTTTTGATTAAGCCTGTCGGCTATTGATTTTTATTATTGAGGTTGCAATTATATTAGGGTTCCATTTGATCCTTCACTTAAAAAAAAATGTTTTCTACATTTATAAATATAAAAGTGGATTTTAGCATTTGTGTGAAATGCCTGTATATATTTATATATATATATATATTGATGCTTGATTACATATTACATTAGGAGGTGCATGTATAT
Source organism: Mallotus nudiflorus (assembly GCA_947683625.1). Taxonomy (NCBI): domain Eukaryota; kingdom Viridiplantae; phylum Streptophyta; class Magnoliopsida; order Malpighiales; family Euphorbiaceae; genus Mallotus; species Mallotus nudiflorus. Next base: position 798,720 of record CANTUR010000904.1, read on the forward strand.
AATAATTCACTCAGTGAGGTCTAACCCCCTCTCAATCATTTTTTTTCAGGAGAGTCATTTTCGTCAGACCGTACTAGTAGTGATTTACGCCGGTCTTCTTCCACCCCAATTATTTTATGTAAATTCTATATTTGAACTTTTATTGTATTCTAGAAGACTACAGTATTAGTGTTATTGTATCAGTAGTGTGTTTTTTTAGTTTTGAGACTTTGTAATAAAATATTGTATGAGTATTTTATTTATAAAATGATATTTGAATATTTATTTTTATATCGATTTAAATTTTAATTCTGTCATATTTTTATATTATTTATTGCATGGTTTTTATTTTTAAGGCTTGTTACGGGTTCCGGATTCGAAATAATTTATGTTCCCTAGCGTTGGTCATGACATCTCAGTTTGAGTCGTGACAAAAATAAATCTTTATATCATAATATAATAAATATCTTCATACAATATTCAAATACAAAAATACTGTCTAATACAATATTTGGTACTAAAACAAGAAGCACTACTACTGCAGTGTTTACTAAAATACAAGAAAAATAATTGTTCAATATTTATATAAATCGATTAGGGAGGAAAGAGTTTGAAAAATAAGTCTAATATGAATATCTGAAGTAGAAGATCCTAAAAAAATATTGAGGGGGTCAGAACTCATTGAATGAATTACTATTATATATATGCACACAACCTAAATACATAGACACACAAGCATTAGAATAATAATATATATATTTATTTATATATACATGTATTTCATACAGATGATAAAAATTCACTTTTATATAATAATAAATGCAAAAAAAAGGGTGAAAGATCATAGCAGAACCCTAAAATATTTTGCAACCTCGATTTCTAAATCTAACTAGCCAACAAGCTCACTTAATTCCAAAATATTTCTCTTCTCAATTTTTTGACAGAAGACTGGCTCCGAGACACTAAGTCAATTGAGCTCCCGCAGTCTCACTATCAGCATGTTTAGCCCCAAAACACTAGGTTAACCGAGTTCCTGCAATCACACGACTCTCTCACCATAAATCACAATAATCAATTATTCATATCTCACATCAATGAATTCCATAATATCAATCCTAACATTTTAACATACTGGTGTGCATACAGTTCTAGTGTAGCCACTAGGTAGCACGTTCTACTGTTATCCTCCAAAATATTTTATCAAAAATAATTAAATAAATGAAATCATACTAAATATGTAAAGTATCCAATTTATACAAATAAATATTCAACTTTATATATATATATATATATATATATATATATATATATATATATATATAAACATACATATATATTAACAATAACAATTAAGTTTTAATGCAACATGGCATAATAAAATTCATATTTTATTAAAAATATAGATGTCAACAATTTCTCAATATGGAATGCATACATTATTCAAAATAATTATTCTCAATTATATATATGGAAACATATATATAAATATTAACAATAATAAATATCATTTAATGAAATGAGCATAATTAAATTCATATTTATTAAAAATATATGGATGCTCATAATATTTATCTATATGCAATGTATACATATAATAATAACTTACAGTTTTGCGCTTCTTTAAAAAGACTAGACTGGTCTGATTCTATAGGCCTCAGTCTTTACGTAATTATAGAAAAATAAATAATCATAATAATATTAGAATTAAAATTTTAATTTTATGCATATAGAATTTATAATGAACAACTCGATCTAGGACGTGACTCGACAATAATTCAAAACTCATGATCAACCTGATGTCACGTTTTACGAGAATTCTATCAAAAATTTTGACAGAGTTTTCTCAGTAAAACGGATGTCTCTCTACTCAAAATAGAGTCAATCTTGCACACAAATACACTTCAATTACTCACAAATGTTCAACTTCTCGAGTTGGACCTCAAACTACACAAATTGCCTAACTAATAACCAACATACACAAAAATCAATAATGTAATAATAAATATTAAAAATCACTAGAACCATAAAAATCAATAAAATACCATAATTCAACTTATTTAAATAATAAAAACATTAAAGATATTTATTTTCAAATTAATTGATAAAATCTCAAATATAATTAAATAATATTAGTAAAAATCTATTTTTCAAATATATGAAATTAAATAGAATAAATTACCAATAATTATTTAAATTGCTCAAATATATAATAAAAATAGCTAAAAATCCATTTAATCATAAAATAATAAATAAAATTATTATTTGAATATAGTTCTGGAAATTATTATTAATTAGCTAAAAATAGTAAATAACTCATAAAAAATATTTTAATACTATTTATTACTCAAAAATTATCCAAAACATAATAATTAACAATAATTTCAATTAAAATATAAAATTAACCAATTTATACTAATTTTTCCAAAAATCCAATTTTTACATAAACATTCAAAAATTCATAATAAAAATTCGGAATACAATTTCAATAAACTTTCTTCACAAAATATGCTTAAAATAATTAGTAGAATTTATTAAAAATCTAATTTTCTGGAGCTTGGAACAATATGTAAACAGTAACCTGAGCCTGGAAATTCAAAATTTTTAGAAAAATAAATAAAAATCACATTTATCTTCCTCACAACCTCTACAACAATTAATCTCAAAGCAACAATAGGTAAGCAAATCAAATAAAGGCTTAAACTAATAAAAACTCAAAATACTAAAAAAATAGAAATATATAAAAACGAGATAGTTACTAAAGTTGAAACTCGAAACAATTTGAAGATTTGAGAAGTCCGGAGGATGAGTTTCCAAAAGAGACCAACCTCACTCTCTGAAAGTGGCAGTTGGCGGTGGTAGCGTTGGGTGGGTGTCGGTTGAGCAGGGAAAGAAAGAAAGAAAAAGAGAAGAAAGAAAAAAGAAGGGGAAGAAGAAGAAGTAGGGGAGGGGGCAAGCTACTTGACATTTTTTGACTTTTGATTTTTTTTTTTTAATAAAGGAGAAAATGACAAAATAATATTTAACTTTTTTTAAGCACAAATAGTACATATATATTAATATATTTTAAATTAAATATTCCCCACCAAGTACATATACACAAATAATAATATCATAAAATAATTAAATAATAATCGAAACTAATAAATATCACAATTTAATTTAATAAATAATTAACTAAAATAATAATTAAAACTCAATTATTCTCACCCACAAAATATATACATACACAATATTAAAATACACTACACTAATAATTCACAATAATAAAAATAATAATATTTTAAAATAATTATTAATACTGCAAATCCCAGAAATTAATTTAATAATTTATAAAATTTTGGGACTTCTTTATGTCAAGTAATTTAAATTTCTGAGGCAAAAGGTCATCTTCTTCATCCAGGTTCAAATCAGAGTAGTTTATCGAAGCATCCATGCCCTTCTCTTTCATCGTCATCTGTATCCATGTCATGGCCTTGGTTATACTCTTGGCCCAATCAGACTGTTCCACATTGTCAATTGGGTTCACATTCTTCTGACCTACTGGATCGGCTATTATTATCACATCATCCTTGTCCTTTTTTTAAATCAAGATCAATCAGGTTGGTTGGCTGTGAATGTTGATTTTCTTTGATCAATTTGGTTATTTCTCTCATCATCTCTCTCATTATAGATCAGGTTTCAGCAAATACTTCCTTTTTTAACTATTCTTTAAAAGCCTCATGATCAAAACCTCCTGCCATTTCTATCTCTAAATTTTTTACTAAGCGCCCTGAACCAAATTGAACCCACCCAGATGAGCTTGAAGGATCTATATTGCTATACGACCACATGTTAAAATTATGCATGATGTGTATGCATGATATGTAGGTTCATTTTATTATTTAAGGGAAACAAGAAAATAAATAAGTATACTTAACATATACATAACACAGACAAAAATAAAAAAATTCAAAAATGATAACCTCCACCCTTATTTCTCCCGCACATATATTTAATGGCAAGTTTCTCATCCTAGGATTTCTTGTCTAGGTTTTAATTATCAATAGGGGATAACAAAACCGACGTATGCAAGATAACTTTCGAAATGGAGCAAACAAGTAATGGATCCTCTAAATAAATCCAAAGTCCATCCTTAACGCACCAAGAAAGGTATTTAAGGCTTTTTCCTTATCAAAACATATCTCAATAGGCCATGATAGGTATAAGACCTCGAGAAAGGCTAACATTGGCATAAAAAGGCCCATTTTGATAAGGTCTATTTGAAATGGGCTTGAGTTTTATTTTAAGGATCCATTAAAGGGCATAAAACACATGCAATTAGAGAATTCCTAAAGGAAATTACTAGGACACTACATGAGCTTAAGTCTTGGGTAGTAAGCTTCAAGTCCCACAACAATATACATCCATATACGTCTCCCTACCTAAGGGTACATATGACGTGGATAAGTACATATCATGAGTGACAATAATCAAATACTCCACCACCAGGTTTGAGTGAAACATAGGTAGCAAAATATTGACTATTGTCAGGTTAATTCAAGATTAAATGCTCATTGTGTGAAAATGTGTAGTGGATGCAACAGAAATGCAAAAGCAATAAAAGAATAATAAAAAATGATAAATTACAAAACACTTGGAATCAATTTCTCTATCCTCAATGGAGTTGCCACTATAGGCGACGGGGTTCGGTGCACGCCTAAGTGTTTGGCAACCACGACATTATGTGGGCTCAAAGCTGATAAGGAAATATGAAATAGGTCATAAAGCTTAGTCAAAGATGGAGTCGTCACCCGGATAAAAGACAGGACACACTGTGCAATAACTAGATTCCACAAAGGTTCCTAAAAGTCATCATCAAATATCAAGTTAAAAAATTGGGTATAAGCTTTTGGAATGTCCACCCAACCTTGCGGTTGACCTCCTTTGTGTTTCATAATTTATCACTTTTAATTATTCAATTATTTCTTTGTTAACATGCAAATTATAATTGCCTTCAAACAATTGGTCAAGTTTTATAGTTAAGTCCAAGTTTTCACATTAATCCAATTTTTATGTTTATAGCCCGACATTCAATATAAATAATAAAAATAATTATTATTTACAACCATATATTCCAAATGAATGGGAAAGAGATTAAGGATTATAATGCTTTATACAAGGAATAGGTAAAATAAACTGAAAGTAAAGAACTTGGATTAAATAAAACCTCTTAAGAACTACTTAACGGGAAAAATACTGGATGATTAAAAATCACCGATAAACCCTTACAATAGACAAAATGTTAATTCAGAATCCACAAAGTTAGCTCATGAATCAGTTTAATAAAAAAAAATACCTAGACTTTAATTGAACAACATAGTAGGACAATCATGCGAGATAGACTTAAGAATACTAACGCATGGGTATTCTCAAGAATCATGCATGATTTACGAAGAAAATCGAAATAAGGTCATATAAGACCCTATCAGAGTGGCGATTGCCTCTACCTATGGTGATCGTCTCATGACCAAAACAAGGTCATATAAGACCCTGTCAGAGCGGTGATCGCCTCATATGGAAAAGAGTCGATGCCTCTTTATAGAGGCAATCGCCTAACTAGTAAATATAGACAACTCCCAAAAGCAGTAATCTTCATTTTCAAACAAAAATCAACTAGTATAGATAAGTTAGACTCATAACTACACCTAAAACTCAGTAAATCATGCTAAGGACATGGCATATCATAAGCAATAAACACAAGAATCAAGTAAGGAGTTCAATAACACTAAAGCTTTAATATTAAAAGGAAGTAAGAATCATTATTGAAATAAGAAATTTTCTTAAAATGGTTAGCTCTTAGAGATAAGTATAAATTCTGATCTTCACTTGAATACAAGGTTCCTCCCTTCTCCTTCTCAAGAAAATGAACCTCCAAGCTTTCTTCTTCCTTTTTTTAGCTTATTTTCTTCCTTTTTTCTAAGATTTTGTCCCTCTTATTTTTTTAATTCTCGTTACCCCCCTCTCTCCTCCACACTTTTTAATCCCCTCCTAACCCATACCCCCTCACCATCACTCATCATTACTGCCATGGTCCGTGGGGGTGGCCCACCACGTTGCTTGTGCAAGTCAGTGGGTACATTGGTTGTACAGGTCACTTCCATATTTAATGCAGAGGCTAGTGGCTGCTGAAGAGGCAACGCCTCTATCACTTCCATAAAGGCAATTGCCTTTCAGCCCTGTAGTGGGCCAAATGGGCTGAGGTGGGCTATAATTATTTTTGAATGGGCTTGGGCTAAGACTTTGGGTCTTAAGCTTTGGGTCCATTTTCAAGAAGGTTTTGGGTTTTTTTCTTCCATTGAAGCCTTGCATCTAATCATTGGGCTCTATAACGATTGATCAAACCAAATATCCACAGTTCTCCCCCTATCTTGGGTCGATCGAACCATGTGTCAACAATATATATATATAATATTAACCTAATGTGATATTTGATATTAACCTAATTTAGTTTTAAGTTTTGATATTAATATTAACCTAACATTATATTAATATAAATATAACCTAATGTGATATTAATATAAATATAATATTAAGTTGTTAACCTAATTATTTTTAACATAATATTAATCTAATTTAGTTTTAAGTTTTAACATTAACCTAATATACATCTAAAAAAACTACATAGTTTTGAGTTTTGATATTCAAATATGCCACAAAATTATATCCAAAAATGCCTTAAATTTTTTTATAATATAACTTTAGCATCAATTATGTTAATAGAAATTTTGATATATACTCATATTGTTATTTGTATTATATATTAATTATTTATACTAATTAAAGATAATTTAAATACTAAGTGGATGTTATATAACTTGGGTATTAACCTAACGTGATATTAATATAAATATAACCTAAATGCGATATTAACATAAATATAACCTAATGTGATATTTAATATTAACCTAATTTAGTTTTAAGTTTTGATATAATATTAACCTAATATAATGTTAATATAAATATAATGTTAAGTTCTTAACCTAATTTTTTTAACATCATATTAATCTAATTTAGTTTTAATTTTTAACATTAACCTAATATATATCTAAACAAAAACTAATTACTACCTAGTTTTGTGTTTTGATATTTAAAGTTGTTCTAAAATTATTTTCAAAAATGCCCTAAATTTTTTTTCATAATATAACTTTAGTATAACAAAACTACTTAGTTTTACATAGTTTTGAACTATCAGCGCTAGTTTTCATTTTTCAACCACATCAAAAGAAAAACCTAGCTACTAGTTATTCAATTTCATATCTCCACCACCCTGTACTGCGTCTTCTTCTTCTTCTTACTCCTCGAGTCCTCATCTATAGCAGCTTCATTGTTTGTCCGTCTCGCACCAGTCTTCTTACTCCTCATCTTCAGATCGCACCACGTCACACCGTGAGTCCTTCGCAGATCACCACCACATTGAGTATCAGTAGATCGCCACCACCGTTAGTACTAGCAGATCACAGATCACCCATCGCCTTTCTCAGATCACTGGCCACTTAGCTTCATCAACAGTCTCTGTTTGATCGCCCATCTTCTTATTCTTCTTTCATATCACTTATTCAATACCTCAGCAGCTGCCTACTCCTTTGTCTCCATCTTCTCTCCGATCACAGACACCATAGCCCTCACCGTTCATCGTCTTCTTCTTCTTCTACTTTTATCACCCTCGCCCTCATTGTTCATCATCTTCTTCTTTACTTTTGTTTCCCTTGCCCTCACATTTACAAGATTTGCTACTGTCCCACTGATTAGAGAATCAGTAAGATTCGACGGCTCTTAGAGCAACCTGAATGCAATCCACTAGCTAACTACAGTCACCCCTCACCGTTCATAGTCTTCTATAGTAGCCGCCTACTCTAATCTACATCAACACCTATGCTTCTCCAATCACAACTCTCTTCTCTTCATTAACAAGGTAATTTGGTTTTTTTTATACTTTTTAGCTTAATTTGTTGATTCCTTTAGCTTGAGTTCATGATTCTTGTCAGTTTTCTTGATTCATGATAGATCAAGTATTTGGTTTCACTTATGACCTGAAGTTGTCTGCGGTATGATGATATTTCCTGCATGTTAGCTTCCTGTTCTTTTATCATGTGCTTTGTGCAGATGTCAAACGGTTTTATTAAGCTGACAAGGTGCTGAATATTTTTAATTGTCATCTTTTAAGGAGAATAGGCACTGCATCACCTGTTAGCAAACTCAAATTTGACCATCTTATGATTGAATTATTCTGCCAAGAAAAATTCTTGGGTGAGCTCAGTAATTGATTTATCAAGTAGAATAAGTATAATTTAGAAAAAAATTTCTCCTAATGAAATATACAAACATGATTTTATACCTTTGTTCTTATGCATCATCTGAGCTTTTTGAGTGAATGACATAATATAGCTTGAATTGGTGTTTCAGAAACTAAATTGTTACCTGAATTAATTATGGTTTATTTCTTGTGAGTGTTTGGCGTGTGGGCTTGTGGGCGTATGTGCCAAGCTTATTTGGAACTGAAATGAAGGTCATGTTGTATTATTTGATTCCTAAACTGTCGAGGCCAGAGAAATATCTAGGGGACTTGACAGCATGGGAGAAAGAAAATGGATAACTCATATTTGTTTTCAATCACATCCATTCACGACCAATTAAAAAAGAAAATGGACAGTAGGGTATGGTTATAGTCTTATAACTTTAAGGTGCAGTCTGGTGGGTGTGGGAGTGATTACTAAATCACTTTTGTTCCAATGTACAAATCACTGTAATTTCTCTTAACCTTAGGACAATATAAGTATGCTTCTTGATGACTTGAATGTGATTTTATTAGTTATTCATGGACTGATTTGGTTTATATGTTCTGTTTTTTTATTTCTCTAATTATTTTTTGATTTTTTCTCCTATTCCTGGACAGCCTGTAACTATTTGAGTTAAAAAATATTGGCTGAAAGTTGATGGCCTCTAAGCTGAGCAGTGGCAAAAAGAATAATTTGAATTCTAGTAAATTTTTAATTTTTGAGGTTATTTTTTCAGTTATAATAATTATTTTGTTGATTAATTAACTAAATGATTAGAATTTTAACAGGGACTATGAGTGTCAATAAAAGAAAATCATCATTAAATTGAATGTGAATGAAATCTAATTCATATATATATATATATATATATATATATATATATATATATATATATATTTTATTAGAGATTCTTCAAAACTCGGCCTCTAAGCTGAGCAGTAGCAAAAAGAATAATTCGAATTCTGATAAATTTTTAATTTTTGAGGTTATTTTTTCAGTCATAATAATTATTTTGCTGAATAATTAACTAAATGATTATAATTTTAACAGGGACTATGAGTGTCAATAAAACAAAATCATCATTAAATTGAATGTGAATGAATCTATATATATATATATATATATTATTTTTATTTTTTATTATTATTATTTTTTTTATTTTTATTAGAGATTCTTCTAGACTCTGAGATGTTAGAAAATGTTGTGCTAAGAACATTTTAATATTTATGAAGCCGAAAATTCTGCATGTGAGTATTAATATTAATTGAAAATTCTGCATATTATGATTATTCAAAATTCTGCATATTATGAGTATGAATTACGTGCTGAAAATTCTATATATTGAGTATTAAATACTGCATAATTGATCTACTTAAATACTGAAAATTCTGCATAATTAAATACTGCAAAATTCTGTATATTAAATACTGAAAATTCTGCAAAATTAAATACTACAAAATTTTGCATATTAAATACCGAAAATTCTGCTATATAACATCAATTAGTTTTAATAGCAAATTTTGTTTAATGATCTACTTTCTTTTCAAGTTGATATTTGACATGTTTACAATGTTAAAAATTGCAGATTATTGAAGAAATTTTGGCGTTTGAAATTCCAACAGATGGTATTGAAGAGTCATAGATTACGCTTAGTGTTTTGAGACATTATATTGTTGTCACATTGTTCTAATGTTTACATTTTTCATTACTTCTCTTGAATTTTGGATGTTTCAACTGTCTTACAAATCCTATTGCCTTTTTGGATCTAAAGATTCTTGCAATGGTTAATGATGTTTGATCATTATTAGGCCTAAAATAAAGATTAAATTTAGTTATTGTATACAATTTTGATTTATATTATATTGCTTGGTAGGAATATTAGTGTTTTTTTATTACTAAGCAGGTTTGAATATTCAAAATTAATTTTAAATGAAGAGAGAAAGGTGTAGTAAACTAATTTGAATTTGATTTCAATTCAAATTAATTCTCCATTTGCTCCATTTCTCCACTCTGAATTGAATTCTCCATTCGTCCCATTTCTCCGCTACGAATTGCTCTAAATTTTTGAAGCAATTCAAAGCAGAGAATTGTGATATTTAGTTCGGTTCTGGAGAACCAATTTTAGAATTTTCCGAATTTCAGTTTGAATCCGAAGAATACTCATTCTCTGACTTATTCTGACCCGTGCACAGCCCTAGTGGTAATACAGGTTATGTCATTTAAAAATGGCTCTGTTAAAAAGGTTTGGGATGCTATTGTGGAGTGGTTGGTCATTTCAAGTTATGAATAGGAATCCGTAATTTTAACTTATGTTAAAAGGCTTCCAAAATCTACAATTCTTTGAGGGGTAAAAAGTTCATGCTATTTGTGGATGATGTTTGGCAGCACCTTGACCTTGAAGACATGGGGATTCCATTTGCAAAGTCTAATGTCAAGCAATTGAAGATTATATTCACAAGCTAATTCATGGATACCTGTCACAAAATGGCAGCTGACAAGATATTTTTGCTAGAGTTCTTGACATTAGATAGTTCCTGGTCTTTGTTTCAACAATTAGTAGGGGAAAAGACCATCAATTTTAATCCCGAACTTCGGGCCTTAGGTCACATGATTATAGAGGAGTGCAGAGGTTTGCCCCTAGCAGTTATTATCATTGGCCAGGCTTTAGCAGCTAGAGAAAATCCTAATGAATGGAAATATGTTTTGGACTCCTTGAGAAAATTATCTTTTTAATCCGGTATGGGTGGTCATTTATACCCATTGAAGCTGTTAAGTTTTTTTTATAACAGCTTAGTGTTACAATCCAAAAATCCTTACTAGCACCAAGGCCTATAGTGCATGCATAAGGGCGAGAAAACTCAGCCAAGACAAGCCAAGGAGAGCTACTTGCCACAAGGCCAAGACAAGTGTCTAGGAAAATGAGGGAAGCCTCTAGAACATGCTAGAGGGTTGCTAGAGTTGTTGGACTCAAGGGCAAAATGTCTAGGCCGAGGAAGGAGCCCAAGAGCATGTGGGAAGGCTTTAGAGAGTTGCAGAAAAATACCAAGGCTGAATGCTGTTAGCCATGCCAAGGAGGCCATTCGGAAAATTCCCACCAATGAGCAAGGAAGTTTGGCATTCTATAAGCTTCCCATGCCTCCCATGCATGCTACCCATGCTAGCTACCCATGCTAGGCCATTCAGCCAACATCTAGAATGTTCCCACCACAATGTACATATCAAGTAGCTTCTAGGAAAAGCTTTGTACATATGATGTTTGTAGATGTAATATCTCGTGTTTTTAAATAATTTAATATTGCATCGGAATATGCAGTGTTAATAATTTTTGTATATATTTATGATATTTCATGAGTTGTTATTTAATTAAAATTGATTTTTAATTATTTTTTGTTATTTAAGTATTTTACATAAAATTTTCCCAGACTTGCATTTCCGGGGAAATTGATACATAAATTATTTAATATTAATTATTTTAAATGGATTTCCTCATTTGCATGAACTCATATATATTTTAAAGTGCTAAAATAGTGTGTATCTATGCGTATATATTTAAATTAAAGCTAGGGTTTAATTTATTACCCTAAATTTTATTATTATTTATTAATTATTTTTAATATTATTTAATTATTTTCTTTAGGTGTATTAAATTATTGAAATATTAAATATGTGGTGTGTGATTTTCTTAAATATTATATTAATATATTTTAATAAAAAATTATTAAACTATTATTAATATATATATATATATATATATAATTCTTTTTTTTTTCTTTTCTCTTCTATTTTTCTCTCCTTCCCCGACACTACCCCTCCCCTCACCCTCGCCGTTCGTTCGTCGCCGTTCAGAGCGCCTCCCAGCCTTCCACCGTCGACCACCACCTCGCTAGCAAGTTACGCCGTCCCAATCGTCTTCCCCGACGCCGATCAGCTCGACTTCCGCCATTTTTGGCCGAGAATTCAAGCTTTTATGGTTCTTCCTCCTCCAGCCACCAATCTTCACATTTCCAGTGTCTTTGGACTCCTCAAGCAACGGTGATCTTGATTCTAGCTTTGGTTTGAGCTCAAACTCCCTTAATTTTTCTGTTTTTCAATTTTTCCAATTTGGCCGAAATTGATTTTCAAATTTTTTTTTGAAATTTTCTTTGTGATTCATGAAAAATCCCTTAACAAATGTTGTTCCCCTTAGATTAATCTACATGTGTGAATCTTTTTAGAATTTTTGGGAATTATTTTGATTTTTGGGTATTTTTGAATATTTTATTATTATTTTCTAATTTTCGAAAATTAATTAATTAAATTATGAAATTGTGTTTTATGATAAATATAGGTGTTGAAATGAATTATAGAAATTTATTTGGAATTTTTATGAATTTCTATGTATTTATTTTGAATTTAATTAGTTTATGTAATTTTTGAAAAATAGGGATAATTGTGTTTTTAATTGAAATTAATTATTTAATTGAGTTTAATTATTTATATTATTGATAAATATGTTGATAAAATTAATTTTGGATAATTATATTATTTTGGTGAATTTTTGGAGTAATTTTAGTATATTTATATATATAGGGGCATTTTGGTAATTTTACCATAAATTGGCTAAAAATGTAATTAAATTGGTTTTAATAGTTATTTAGGGTATAAAAATGATTTCTACAAATTATTTAGTATTTTTAACTAATTAAAACTATTTTTCGTAAATTATTTTCAAATTATATATATAATATACGATTTTTTCTAAATAAATGAGTTTTATCAGTTTTTACTGTGTTTTAGGGCTAATTACGTAATTTCTACTTATAAAATGTATTTCTGTGATATAAGGGTATTTTTGGTATTTTCATAATTATTCTGTATTGTGGACCCCGGTCGGTAAACTGTAGTTTGAAGTCCGACCAAGGGGTGGTGGTTGTGTTCTGTATCTATTTTTCGAAGTGTGTTTCTTTACAGGGCCGACTCTATTCTTTGAGTAGAGAGATGTCCGTTTTACAGGGGAGGTTCTGTCGGATTTTCAATAGAATTCTCGTAAAACGTGATGTCCGGTCTAACCCTAATTCTGATTCTGTGTCTAATACTTTAGATCAAGTTTCTAGGATTTTCTGTTAGGTTTATTCTGATGTCTGTTATTTTTATTTGTTTAGTTGCACCGAGACCGAGGCCTAGTGAACCAGGCCCATCGGACATATCTCGAGGAGCGCACTAAGTGTGAGTTACTATTTTATATATATATGTTTAGGGTGTATGATTTAGAAATATATGTTTTATTTTGATTAATTATGCATAAATAATTCAATTATTACTTAAGTTTATTTTTAGTTTATTTTGGTTTATCTTTAATATATTTTCGGTATATTTTAAATTATATGCATGTTTTGCTAATAAATTAGGTTTAAAATGTTTTTGAATATATTTCTAGTTTATTTCGTAATCTATATGGATTTCTTTGGCGTATATATACTCGAAATATACCCGATTTACTTTTGGTATATTTCTAGTATATATATGGTTTATGTTGCTATTTATTTCAAATTCATGCATCATTTATTTGTGAATGTATGTTTTATATTTATTAATGAAGGATATCGATAGAACGTGCTACCTAGTGGGTAGCACTAGGACCGAGTACGTACCGGTACGCTTATAGCATTTAGGCTATATTACTAACCACTTGTGGATATTGATTGGATATGATTATTTGATGTGTGAGATATGATTTGGGAGTGTGATTGTTGGAGCTCGGTTGACCAAGTGTCTCGGGGCCAATCACACTGACAGTCAGACTGCTGGAGCTCGGTTGACTTAGTGTCTCGGGGTCAGTCTACTGTTCAAATGGAACAAGTGAATATATTGGAATAAGTGAGCCTGTGTGGCTAGAGTGTTGTCTAACACTGTTTAAGGTTGCGATATTCTATGGTTCTATTTGATCCTTCATAAACTGTGATTTTCAATAAATATATATATATATATAATAATTTTATTGCATCTGTGTATATTTGCTTGTATATATATACATATTATATATATACTTTTGACTGTGTGCATTGACATTTAGTATGCATGTATATATATTATAGTAATTCACTCAGTAAGGTCTGACTCCCCTCCGTTGACTATTTTTCAGGAGAGTCATCATCTTCAGACCTCAGTAGCAGGCCTGTACGCCAGATTTCTTTCGCTCCGGCTTCTCTATGTAAACTGCTCACTTGAGTTTTATTTTTATAATCTAGACACTGCAGTAGTTGTAAAAATTGTGGGTTTTATGTATTATATTTGTGTGGGTTATGTATTTTAAGAATTTGAACTGAAACTTGTATTAAATGATTTATTTATATATGAGATGAGAATTCGATTTAATTTTCGTTTGACGGAAATATTATTTTGACATTTATGATTTTATTTCCGCTGCATAATATTTTACTTAATTGTGTTATTATTACTATTGCATGTTTATTTTATTTTTAGGCTTGTTACAAGTTCCGGATTCGAAAGAATTCTCGTTCCCTGGCGCCGGTCATGGCCCCTGTTTTGGGTCGTGACAGTAGAAATGTATAAAAGAATTCATTGTAGCCACACATTAAGGAGGTGAAAAATCTATATAAAGGTCACTTCTCCCATTTGCAAAGGATGATGAAATTTTGTTGAGAAATCTAATAAAGCGTCACATTTACTCTCTTTCAATTGCTACCTAATTTACTTCCCAAACCTCTTGTTGCCTATTTACTCACTTATATTTCACTACGTTTCAACTTTTAGACTTACTTAGTTCTACTTCACCTCAATTGTAAATTGAGTGTCGCTCATTTTAGCAAACCTCTAAAATTGAGTGCGTGACATTAGATAGTGAACCCATCAAACAATGTTTTCTTTATTGTGCACTGTTCCCATATGAGCATCACATTGACAAAGATAAACTTATAGATTATTAGACCAATGAAGGAATTTTTGACTCATTCTATGAAATGGATAACTGCAGAAATTAAGGGTATTATGTCATTGATAGACTTACTTATGGATGTTTACTGGGGAGTGAAGGGGATTGTGTTGCAATGCATTAACTCGTCCATGAAATGGCACTACAAATAGCTTCTGATGATGGGAAGAGACACAAATTTGTTGTTCAAGGTCCCATACCAAATGAAGCTTCTAATGATGGGAAAAGGTTGATTGAACTAGCAAAATCAAAATCAAAATGGAAGCAGAAAAGATATCGCTAGTGTCAGAATGGGGGAAAGCTGAAAAGATATTGCTAATGAATGATTATATTGAAGAACTGCCCAATTCACCTTAATGGTTCAAAGTCTAGACTTTACTTCTATGTGGAAACAAGTTCAAGTGGATTCCAGATGATTTCTTTGATCTCATGACTGCACTCAAAGTTTTAGACTTATCCAGTTATGAGATTATAGAGCTTCACGGGCTAAGTTATAGTAGTTTAATCTTTCACGAACTAAGTTGAGACAGCTGCCAAAACCATTAAGAATCTTCAAGCCTTTGAGTTATTGGATTTAAGTTACATTGTTGGGTTGAATGTAATTCCACAAAATGTCATGCGTATGCTTAAAAAATTGTAAGTGTTGAACATGTACCACTGTGGTTATAAGAATTGTAGTTACAATGACCATGGGCTGTTGGTTGGCGATATGGCATTACTTGAGGAATTTGGGAGCTTGCACTTACTACACAATGTTAGAATTACCGTAAATGAAGATAATGCTCTTGAGAAGTTATGGAGTACTTTAACAAATGATTTAATTTATCATCATAATTTAAATTTGTTGTGATTATTGTATTTGCTTAAATTTTCCATACTAATTTTATTTGCCACTCAACCCATAATTAGTTTTAGATTTGTCATGACTATTTTACAATTTTTAATAATTTTGGGCATCTTTAAAATAAGAAAAAAAAATGAGTTTCAATATATTTTAGATCCAATCTTATTTTAATTCACTTTAGTCAAATTTGACCCATGTCGGACAATTTTCACCTATTTTACTGTATCGAACGAGCACCCCTATTCGATATTTTTTTTGTTGTTAGAAGGGATATGTTGATCTTTTACAACTACCACTTCTATTGAATATGAGAGAAAAATTCACAATCTACACTAGGGTGCTCGTTCAGTCGGTTTAGTTGATTTTGGACCTTTTTTTTATAAATTAACTGAGCTGAATTAATTCAAAATCAAATTGAACCGAACTAATTCAGAAAACCAAACTAATAATTAAATTTTTCAAAATGAAAACTGAATTGACCGAATAAACTGAATTTTTATAAATATATATGTATTTTTATTTTTTATCACATTATTATAATATAAAAAATAAAAAATTAATTAAATTTCAGTTAATTCAGTTAACCGATTTTTTGACCCTAAAAATTGAATCGAATCTAAATTTGGTTCGGTTCAGTTCAAAAAAATCAAAACTCCTAACTAACTAAAACAAACTGAACAAAATTAGGTCGGTTCAGTTTTTGATTCAGTTGGTTATGACCGAATGCACATCCCTAATCTAGACCAAGCACATGTTCATCTATCTCTACAGCACTTGGTCAACTGTGTGCGTCCTAAAAAAGCAACAAATTCTAAACTTGGATGTAATTGGGATGATATAGTAAACTAATGTCTCATAGAATATGTTTTTAACTTGTTTCATTACAGTTTATTTTCTTTTTTTGTTTGTTGACGGTGAATTGGAAAATGATTATGAACAAATCCACATAGTGTCATAGCCACTAAACATTTAGACACACTAAACTATACCATCTTCACATACCTTATGGATGCACGGAATGGAGAGAAGTTCTATGTACAGTTAAATGCATAATTGGACAAACCACGTGTGGAGAGAATTTGGCACATTTGAGAAGGATCTCATTACTTAATCCTACCATTCAAAATTTGTTGCTTTTTATTTTTAAATGTTGTTACTTTTTTTATTTTTCAATTTTTTTTGTGAATATTATAAATATGCCATAAAAATTGTTATCATGTTACATGTTGATAATCAATAAGTTTAAGATAATTTTTTTTGAAAAAAAAAAGAACTTGTTAGACATTTTAATAAACAAATCAAAGTAAAAAAAAAAAATTTATTCTTTAAGAATATAAAAGGGAAAAATTTTGTGTATTACTTTTATTACAACAGTTAAAGATATTTATTGTTTGTTTTTATAACAATTGAAGATGATGTTTAGTTCATAGTCATTCATTTAAAAAAAGAAAGTTTTTAAGAAAAAAAACGTTGAGGAAAAAAAAGATAAAGACAGTATCTTAAAAAAAAAAAAATGTTAAGCAAAAAGAATAAAATGTTGAGAGTACCTTAAAAATAGAAAAAAAAATGTTGAAAATAAAAAAAACATTGAGAAAAAAAAGATGACAATAATACCTTAAAAATGTTGAGTAAAAAAATAAAATTTTAAGAGTACATTAAAAATAGAAAAAATATTGAGCATAAAAAAAACACTGAGAAAAAATTATTGACAAAAAAATAGTACCTTAAAAATAGAAAAAAAAATTTGGCAAAAAAATTTTGAGAAAAAAAAGAAGTTGAAAAAAATGTTCATAAAAAATCATTGAGAAAAAAAAAAGACAATACCCTAAAAATAAGAAAAGGAAAGTTATCCACATTTGAAAGAAAAAAGTTAGAGAAATTAGTTTTGAAAAAAGAAAAGTTGATTTTTGAAAATATTTTTTGTTAATATGGCTTTTGATAATATTTTTTATTTTATCCTATTTATGAAAAATCTCATTAAAATATAATTTTAATTTGATTGAAAGTCTATTTTTTATTTTAATTATCTCTAATAAAATAAAATTAATTAAAATATAATTTTAACTTAATTGAAAATATGTTTCCTATTTTAATTAGGTTAACTTCTATTTTATCTCTAACAAAATTAAATTAAATTAAAATGTAATTCTAATTTAATTGAAAGTATATTTTCTATTCTAATTAAATTAACTTATATT
The DNA here is from genome assembly GCA_947683625.1 of Mallotus nudiflorus. Lineage (NCBI taxonomy): Eukaryota > Viridiplantae > Streptophyta > Magnoliopsida > Malpighiales > Euphorbiaceae > Mallotus > Mallotus nudiflorus. Next base: position 816,987 of record CANTUR010000904.1, read on the forward strand.
TTATCTCTAATAAAAATAAAATTAATTAACATATAATACTAATTTAATTGAAAGTATGATTCCTATTTTAATTATGTTAATTTCTATTTATCTATAACAAAAGTAAATTAATTAAAATTTAGTAGTAATTTTGTTAAAAATATATTTTTTTCTATTTTAATTAGGTCTACCTATATTTTATCTAATATAAATCAAATTAGATAACATAAGTTTATAAGTCTTACTATATTAAATTTAATAAGTAAATAATTAAAATCAAATTTCATAAATTTTGTAAAATGATTAATTATGAAAATATTAATGAAAAAATGTTGAAAGATTAATTATGAAATAAGTAAACAATTATAATTTTAATTAATTAAAATTTTCATTGTCTTGTATTTATATTTTACAAAATAGAGTATATAATTTATTTGAAATTATACTTTTTGTAAGAAAGTAGTATAATTATTGTTTTTAGATATCTTTATAAAATTTAACAAAAAAAAGTTAAAAATAAATAAATTAATATTTATCAATTAATTATTAGTTGAATTTTAAAAAAATTTCATTAAATTAATTTTTGAGTACATAAAAGTATTAATATTAAAAATTTGAATAAATAAAGTGTCATAGCTCAAATAAAAAATTACTAAGGTTTTTTAGCTCAAATGAATTCCAAAAATTTTTGTAGTATTTATTTGTAAATTCAAGTACATTTGGTTTAAATGAAAACTTTATAAAATTCATTTTGAATTTCAACTTTTTAATTTTGTATAATTGTTTGAAACTAAATCAATTTTTATTAATAATGTATGTTTGGTTTAAATGAATTTAGAATTCATTTAGAAATGAATACTATTTGAAATTCATTTGGAAATAAAATAAATTTCTTAATGGAATTAAACTAAATAAGGGGTAAACTTGTAATAAATTATAAGTTAAATAGGGTTGTAATATATATTTAAATTGTTATATAAAGAAAATATAACTTGTATCATTTTTAAATTTTTTATTAAAAATAACTAATAATTTTTTATTATCTTATAAATAATTATTATCATAATATTTTTTTTATATCAAATTAGCTCTAAAGTTGAGAAAAATTAATTATAAAAAATATTGAAAGAATATCATATAATTATTTAAATAAAAGAATTATCAAAATTGTAATGAATTATAACCATGTTAAGTTAATATCAATTTTTTATATAAATAAATAACATTATTATTTTTAAAACTTTTATTTAATAATAATAATAATAATAATATTAATATTAATATTAATATTAACATGTTTAATAGTTTATTTATTATATATCATGACTTTAAAATTTTTTTTATTTATGTGTGAAGCACGTGATTATTTACTAGTATATATATATACTCAACATGTGAAATAATAAAAAAACTTTAAACTAGTAAAAATAATGTTATAAACGAAAATAAAATATAAAAATACTTTTTTAATTATAATATCTGTTTTGGTTAAATATTATTTTAGTTTACATAATTTTTTGGTATTCAAATCAATATGTGTTTATAAAATATATAAATTTCATGTATTGTATGAAATAAATAAAATTTAAAATAAAAGCTTAGAAATTAGATAAAAATAATAAGGTATCAAAAATTAATCCTGGAGTAAAACTATGTACTTGAACATAAAAGAGTGGAATTTAACTCTTTATATTGACAAACTAATTCTAATTTAAAATTAAAAAAAAAACACACACACACACACAAAAAAACTATTACATTTTTATTTTCTTTGGGCTCCTCTTTTTTTTTTTTTTTTTTGTCTAAAATGCTCATTTTACATTTTTTTTTAATCAGAAATAATATGATTTTTTTAAACAACAGTTCTGGTAATGTGTTTCTTCTCAAATTATGTCAAAATTGTACTGGACATTACATCCTATTGTGTATGGCTCATATACACTAATAAATAGATAGATGTTAGAGTGCAACGAAATGAAGTGCATTAACATAAAGAAAAAAGGTATAAATTGAACTTGAGCATCAAAGTTGACATTAGATCTTAATATATATTTTTTACATGATGGACCTTAATCTTTGAAAATTCGTGTAAATTGGACACTTTTTCAAAGAATTGAGCCCTTTTTCAAAAAATTATTACAATAAAATCAAGTTTAACTTTAATATTATTAATAAAATTAGTTTGAATAATAATGCAAATTGATGAAATTGGTTTTAAAATATAAATTTATGAAATTTTTAAAAATTTTATATATATAGAAAAATATTTTGCTAATTTTTTAGAAATTTTGAAAAATTAAAATTATTTTTCTATAAACCAAAAAAATTAAAAAATTTATAAACAAATGACATACATTTAAATAAAATAATAATAAAAAATTTCCATGTACACAATAATTTTTTTATAATTTTTAAATCTATAAAAATTTTAAGAATGTATTAATTGTATAAAAATTTTATAATTCTTATATATATATATATAATTTAATTGTAAAATTTTTAAATTTTTTTAAAAAATTTTATGTCTATAAAAAATATTTTTTCACTTTTTCAAAATTTTTAAAAACTTCATAAATATGTATTTTGAAACCAATTTCATCAATTTGCATTGTTAATCGAACTAATTTTTATTAATCAACATTAAAGTCAAACTTTATTTTGATTTTTTGGACTTAGTTGTAACAATTATTTGAAGAATGATTCAATTTTTTGAAAAATGGTCCAATTTGTATGAATTTTCAAAAATTAAGGTCCAAAATGTAAAAAATTATATATTAAGGTCCAATATCAACTTTGGTGTCTAGTTTAGGGTCCAATTTACAATTTTTCCCTAACATGCATAAATAGCATGTGAACAATGAAGAGTAGCTAGAACGGCCACCCCTTGCTTAGCTCATAAGAGAACATTTGCTTGCTCCTCAGAAGGGGTATCTTGATTTTCTGGTATATAAACCTAAATCTTTTGGTGGTACCTAAACATTTGGAACTCATGCCTCTAAAATGTTAGCTCATAAAAACATCTAAGAATTACGAATAATTAACGCATAAATTTATTGCAGCAAACTAAAGAGATAAAACATAATAAATGCCAAATTTATATTAAAAGATTTAATATAATAAAAACCACTTTTTCGTGAAAAGTGAAAATATTATTATCATTTCTGTTGTTGTGCAGTATACGTAATATCCTGTATTTTTAAATATTTTAATATTGTATATTTTAATACTGTATTGGGATATACAGAGTTAATAATTTTTGTATATATATTATGATATTTTTACGAGTTGGTATGTGTTTAAAATCTATTTTAATTATTGAGTCTTATTTACAGTGCTTTACGTAAAATTTTTCCGGGACTTTCATTTTTGGGAAAATTTTCATGTAAATATTTTATTATTAATTATTTTAAATAGATTTACGGACTTGCATGAACTCATACGTATTTTTAAATTACTAAATAAAGTCTATGTGTGTATATATTTAATTAGGGTTTAATATATTATCCTAATATTTTATTAATTATTTATTAATTTTATTGTTATTTAATTATTTTTATTTAGTATAAATTATTAAAATATTAAATAATAATGTGTGGTGTGTGATTTTTCCCAAATATTTTATTAAAAATTATTTTTTTTATTTATTTTTCTTTTTTCTTTTTTTTCTTTCTTTTTCTTTTTCTTTTTCTTTCTTTTTCTTTTTCTTTTCTTTTCCTTTCCTTTTCTTTTCTTTTCTTCTTCTTCTTCTTCCTTCCCGTGCCCGATCACCAACCATCGTCTGCAACTGTCGTTCCCTTGCCGTCGGTGTGCCGCCAGTAGCTCCGCCTTCCCCAGCCAACTGCTCCGCCGCCCCAAGCTTCTTCCCCGGCGCTGGCTAGCCCCATTTTCCCCATTTTGGCCGAAACTTCCTCTCCTCGCCGTTCACCAACTTTTCGGCCACCGTTTTCGACACCACCGGTCTCTTTCTTCTCCTTGAGCTCCGGTGAGTGTGATTCTAGCTTTGGTTTGAGCTTAAATGGTCTTGATTTTCTTAGGTTTTGAATTTTTGATTTCAGCCATATTAGGGTTTTTGATTTTTTTGAGCTTCGAATTGATTGATTCATGAAAAATCCCTTCAAAAATGTTGATCCTAGTAGCTTAATATACATGTTTGAATTTTTGTAGAATTTTTGGAGATTATTTTGATTTTTGGGTATTTTTGAATATTTTAATATTATTTTCTAATTTTCGGAAATTAATTAAATAAATTATGAAATTGTATTTTATGATTAAATTAGGTGTTGAAATTAATTATAGGAATTTATTTGGAATTTTTATGAATTTCTAAGTATTTATTTTGAATTATTTAAGTTTATGTAATTTTGGGGAAAATTAGGGTTAAATGTGTTTTTAATTGAAATTAATTGGTAAATTGAGTTTAATTATTGATATTATTGATAAATATGTTGAGAAAATTAATTTTGGATAATTATACTATTTTTGGTGAATTTTTGAATGAATTTTAGTATATTTATATATATAGGGGTATTTTGGTAATTTTACACAAAATTGGCTAAAAATGTAATTTAATTGGTTTTAATAGTTATTTAAGGTATAAAAATGATTTACACAAATTTTTTAGTATTTTTAACTAATTAAAACTATTTTTCGTGAATTATTTTCAATTATATATATAATATACGATTTTTCTAATAAAATGAATTTTTATCGGTTTTTACTGTGTTTTAAGGATAATTATGTAATTTCTACTTATAAAATGAATTTCTATGTTATAAGGGTATTTTTGGTATTTCTAAAATTATTCTTTATTTATGGATCCCGGTCGGTAGACTGTAGTTTGGAGTCCGACCGAGGGGTTGTGAATGAGATGTGGTGTTTATTTTTGAAGTGTGTTTCTTTGCAGGGTCGGCTCTACTCTTTGAGTAGAGAGATGTCCGTTTTACAAGGGAGGTTCTGCCGAATTTTCGATAGAATTCTCATAAAACGTGATATCCGGTCGAACCCTAATTTCGATTCCATGTTTAATATTCTAGATCGAATTCTAGGATTTCTGTTAGGGTTATTCTGATGTCTATTATTTATTATTTGTTTAGTTGCGCCGAGACCGAGGCCTAGTGGATCAGGCCCGTCGGATCCATCTCGTGGAGCGCACTAATTTGTGAGTTACTATTTTATATATATATGTATTTAGGGTGCATGATTTAGAAATGCATGTTTTATTTTGATTAAATATGCATAAATAATGTGATTTGTATTTAAGTATATTTTTAGTTTATTTTTGGTTTATTTCCTGTATATTTTGAATTATATACATGTTTTGTTAATAAATTATATTTAAAATATTTTTAAATATATTTCTAGCTTAATTTATAATTTGATTAGATTTATTTGACGTATATATACTCGAAATATACCTGGTTTACTTTTGGTATATTTCCAGTATATATATGGTTTATATTGTTATTTTATTTAAATTAATGCATCATTTATTTGTGAATGAATGTTTTATATTTATTAATGAAGGATATCAATAGAACGTGCTACCTAGTGGGCAGCACTAGGACCGAGTATGTACCGGTACGCCTATAGTATTTAGGCTATATTACTAACCATTTGTGGATATTGATTGGATATGATTTAATTGATGTGTGAGATATGGTTTTATGGTTTGGAGGTGTGATTGCTGGAGCTCAGTTGACCAAGTGTCTCGGGGCCAATCACACTGGCAGTCAGACTGCTGGAGCTCGGTTGACTTAGTGTCTCGGGGCCAGTCTACTGTCTAAATGAATCAAGTGATCATATATTGGAATAAGTGAGTCTGTATGGCTATAGTGTTGTCTAACACTGTTTGAGGTTTTGATATCATAGGGTTCTATGTGATCCTTCATAAAAGATGATTTTCAATAAAATATATAAAAATGATTTTATTGCATTTGTGTGTATCTGTTTGTATACATACATATTATATATATATTGTTGACTGTGTGCATTGACATTTAGTATGCATGTATATATATTATAGTAATTCACTCAATGAGGTCTGACTCCCCTCCATTGACAATTTTTCAGGAGAGTCAACATCTTCAGACCTTAGTAGCAGGCCTATACGCCGGATTTCTTCCACCCCGGCTTCTTTGTGTAAACTGCTTACTTGAGTCTTATTTTTATAATCTAGACACTGCAGTAGTTGTAAATTAATTTGTGGGATTTTATGTATTACATTTATGCGAGATATTGTATTATACTTGAACTGGATTTGTATGAAAAGATTTATATATGGGAGATGGATATTATTTTGGATATTTATGATTTTCATTTCCGCTGCATTTGATATTGTTATTATTATTATTGTATGTTTTATTTTATTTTTAGGCTTGCTACGGGTTTCGGATTCGAAAGAATTCCCGTTCCCTAATGCCGATCATGATCCCTATTTTGGGTCGTGATAGTACATCAATATTAAACTCATTTAATTTTTTTATTAATTTTTAAAATAATATTTCTAGTCAGAAAATTTCTCAACTTTAAATGAAAAATAGAAGGTATTAGCTTCACAATATGTTTCTCAAACCTCTTTCCAGAACCTAATGTGTGTTCTTGCGTCAAGGAATTGCACTTAATTGGAGATGGCAATGGAGTGAGTGGAATCCCCCATGCATTTTTAGATATAGCATTTTTTTTTTTTTAACCAATTAACCTAATTGGTTAAGAGTACTTATAGATATTGGTTTAGAGTAGGAAAATATATGTAAGAGTTAGTGTATAATGTATCAAAAGATGCATGCAACTTTATTCTACACCTTTTGTTTTTCTTTCTTTCCTATTGTTGCTACAGTTCTACCAGATAAAAATTGTAACGATGGATTCAAGTGTCATCAAAATGTAAAAATTTCCATTCTCCAATAGTTAAAAAGAAAAGGTCAAATTTGAAGCTTAACTCAAATATTAAGACCATTTACTTTTAAAATGAGAGATATTATATAGATTTAATTTCTCTCATCTTCACCTGACATGTAAAATCCATTTATAATAGTGTCTTATAAAAATATTTTTAAATACTAACTACTAACTGCTCTTTTTTCGTTTTTATAATATTGAAATTTGATCGAGTTTAAAAAAAGTCTAACTAATATTAACTTTATTCCAAAAAAAGTTCTCCACAGCACAATTTATATTTATATATGATTTTGTTACGAATCTAATTTAAGTTAGAATTTTGTTAAAAAATGATACTAATTGATGTGATGTTTTACTCAGCAAATAAAATGGAATTAAATTTGAACTTTTGACGATATATAAATTCCTGCAAAGAACTTTGACATTTACTATTTATGGAAGTGATCATTGGTTAATTCCCTGCAAAGAATCTTGACGTTTACTATCGGTGATTCTTTGGTTGATTTTACTTTGATTACCTTGTCATACGGTCCATCTCATGCCAAACTTTAATTTCAACTCTTTGAATTAATTAACTTATAAACTTTATAATTAGACTCGGTTTTTTTAAAATTTGTGTTCCATTTGTTTTTTGAATATAACTTGAAGTAAGCAAGTCGTAGTTATTGGAAGGGGAACAAATAATTTGTCCGATTAGATAGATTATCTACGAATTTGAATCCAAATTAGCAAGCTAGAAGTAGAAAGTTTCAACAAAATATAATAGAATGAGTCTCAATTTCCATAGACTTGGAGCAATTGGGTATAATAATTAAGTATATTACTAATTAACAAGTCATTATTAGTGTATCTATTTAAAGAAATTAGAACAATAAATAATACTAAATCACATCCCGCAAATATATAAAATTACTAATTCTTAAAATTTACAACATAAATTTCCATGAAATAAAATTAAACGAGTTATGAACGATAAATATTTACATAGACTCGAAGTATTTTTGGTGCATTTTGATAATTAAACATTCATATATATGTACATGTTAGTATTTAATAAAATACACCAATCCAAAATGGGGGAATTCTGCGAGAGCTTAATAGCGATTGAAATTTGTACATAAATTGTAGCAACTAGCAATATGGATTTAAGCTTGCGTTCCTATCAGGATGGATTTAAGCTTCATTACAAATCCTAACATAGAATCACGGGCATTAGGTAGCATAACATGGAATTACTAGCATTAGGTAGCATAACATAAATGCAATGGTTGTGCTTGACACAAGCAATGATAGCGTGTAAGGTGATACATATTTATTTAAACTCGCAAAGTTATGATATATTTGTTTTGATATCTTTTAAGAATTATAGGCTAATAGGATGGTGTTATTTTTGTATCATGTAGCATTAGATAGTTTGGATTCATATTATAAGAAAAATAATCTTTTCCATCATTTAATGAACAAAAATGGTAAAGGAGCCTAATATGGTTCACATGTGGTTTGCTAGAGGAAGGTTATCACTTGTAGAAGGAAATATAGACATTTAGCAAGAACCCGTCAAGCAAGAAATTAAAGAAAGTGACTCCCAAAGGAAACCCTTTTTTTTTTTTTTTAGAAAAAAAAATTAGTAAGGTATAGAATTTCTCATTTCAAATACATTTTTGACACTAACACGTAACACGTCTTAAAAATTTATTCAACACATTTAGAAAAATTAAAAAAAAAAAAGTGTTAGAACTTTTTTTAAAAGGAAAATATATGTTCCTTTTATATATATATATATTCTATTTTATTCCGTAACGCTATTCAATTCCTTTAGTCCCTTCCCTGCTAAATTCTCAATACTCTCATCCACAGCGTTTGTAATACTTCATCAAGGACATCATTGGGCATCATCAATAGCACCAAAAAGGCAGCACTCGTTTACTTCCTCTACCGTGATTGTTGGTTTATTCTATATAATGTTTTATATTTATAAATTAATTTCTATATTTTATATATTTATAAATTAACCTTTATATTTTTAATATTTATAAATTAATTTTAATATCCAATATTTTATATTTTTTTCACAACATCATTTTTCTATATTCGTATCTCTATATCTATGTTATCTAAACTATATCTATTTGTTTAGATTTAGAAATTATAAAAATAATAAAAAAATTTTATAAATTAATTCAAAATAACTATATATGGTACAACTCAAACTGAAACATTATTTAAATAAATGAGAATAATTTCTGCTTATTCGTCAAAATACATTTTGCTTAAAAGATTTGTTCCCTCTTTCAAGATTTAAAAACAAATGGAAAAAAATAACCTTCCAAAACATGTACCAATAATTCTTTCTAAAAATTTCCATTTACTTTTCAAGGATTACATGCCCACACGGGAAACACATTTGTGGAAATTTTAAGCACAAAAGTAATACTCCATTTTTTTTTCCACCAATGAAGTACCTAAAGTGAGAATTGTCTTTATAAGTTCATATAATACAACAAAATAACATTTATGATGATTTGAAGAAAACATGAAGAGTCCCACTCTAAATGTCAACCGAAAGTTAATACCAGAGAAAAAAAGAGAACAAATTAAAGCGACACACTAGCATTAATAATTCAAGTCACTTTAATTGTTTTATTTTATAGTAAAATATTCCCTTCAGAGAATTAAAGCTTTCTAAAAAAAATAAAAATCAGTTAATTTGAAACCCTTTTAGTTTAATTATAAGTTTTGGATTTAAACTTTAGATATACAGTTACTTTAAAATTTTTGAGGTAAACATTTATCATCTTTTGGAATCCTTCATAAATTAAATACAGATTAGTTGAATTATATAAGATACCAAATATCGAGTGTTTAGATGTAAAAAAAAAATAATAATAAAGTTTATTTATCAAAATAATGGTATAATCTATTATTTTTTATATAGCCTGAATACTTTTTTTTAAAATTAATATATCATTTGAATAATTTTAATTTTTTTTAGTTCACTTCCCATCTGAAAACTATCCATCAAGTTTTTTTCAAAAGGTAAATATAGATATGTCAAAATATGATCCATCCTCAGTTGAAGATTGGCTTGTTCTCAGCAAGTTGTAGATGTCCCAGAGCAAAATTTCTAGTAGAATTTGTAGAATTTTCAATCCACGGACTTGCAACCAAGCAGTCAGATTAAGAAAAAAAAAACATACAAGGCTAAGGAGCGGAAACCATTCATTGCTGCACTATGTTTAATGTGTCGTTTTGCTCATGTCCCGTAAACTGTGTACTCCAACACTTCAAATATTTTGAAGATTTTGTGCTCTCTTTTGGTCGGCTTGACCCTTGCATTATTAAATGTCCATAATTGTTCAGTAGAATTAGATTTTAGGCTTTAAGCCTCAGTACTGTTGTTATGGTTAGCGAATATTTCAAGGGAATATCCTCAATCTTAATTTGATTATATTCATAAAAATTTAATACACAAAAACTGTCTCTTCATTTATCCATCACAGTTTGATACAAAAGATCAACTGCCTTCTAACTACTTCAAAGTGACATACTACTGCAAGCACAAATCATCAAGCAAACCTTTCCTGCTTCTTGTATCACATTTGTAACATAGTAATTTAGCAAAATACACTCTTGTATTTACATTACAATACCCTTTTAATCTATGTATTGTGGTCTTAAACTTTCCAAGAAACAACCTGTTTGGACATGCCCTGAGTATTGCTTAGGTGTCTCCATTTTTGTCCACCTGTAATTCTTCAAATCCAACACGTAAGCTCTGTGGGGCTGTCCAAACCCCTCCGAGCCAATCACCAATAAGTTGTTTTGCCATATTGCCCACATAAGCAACATTGTACACATCAGCAGGAAGCTTCGCAACAGATTGCCATGTTGTACCTTTAAGTGCCAACGCATCACCTCCGTGACACATGTATGGGCTCTTCATGGCACTTACACATGATCTAGGACACGTGGCAGCTGATAACATGTCCTCTTGCACTCACCCCATTTCCCAGTGTCAATAGCAAACACCTCAGCACTTTTCTCAATCTACCTTGCATTCAGTACAATATCCTCCAATGACGTGGAGCTTGCCACGTGGAAAATTGCTTTACACTCATCACGTTCTCTTGCCATGTCAGGCAACGAGATCCATTCATCCTTTACCACGTCATATGCCAACGCCGATCTCAATGCATTTTTCTCACCGTCGTGTCCGCCAACGACGAACACCATTCTATTAAAATCGGAGGCACACCCAAGAACCGACCGCCGTACACCTGGCATATCGGCTCCACGACGCCACGTAGCAGAGACAAAATTGAAAATGAAGACCGAATCTGAAACTTCCCACGTAGCAGGATCCAACCCACCTAAAACAACAAGATCCGATCCGACAGAAACGAGCTGACAGAACATGGGCAAATCCACCCCCGGAATCGGAGGCAAATCACACCAATCGGCAGTTTCGGGTTCGAGAACAGTGAGACGATAAACCGGACTAGCCCGATACTTGATAAGATTGGATCCTTCTTTATGGTCAACTCGTGCTTGAGCCATAACGATGAGCTTTTGAGAGGTGTTGGAGTGTTTCCTGTGCTGGTAAAATTCCGGCAAGTCGAGCTCAGTTTTCCATGCTTTGCAAACGGATATTACAGTAGAGAACTGAGTGTACATAACACGAACAAGACAGTCACGAGCTATATCATCGGAAGGCCAGGGATAAGCTCCATAACTATAGCAAGAACAAAAACAATTAGAAGAAGAATTGAGAGCCCCAAGAAACAGAGTCAAGAATTCAAGAAATCTAAAGAAATTTTGATGATTTTGGTTGTAATCTTGAAATGGAATGATTGATTGTTAAAGGAAAATGAAGAAGCTGTGATGGAAGGGAGAGAACGAGAAGGGTCTGCTTAAATAGAGCTGTAGTAGAAGATGAAAAAGAAGAAGAAGAAGAAGATAAGATTTGATTTGATTTGATTAAAAAAAAAAAAAAAAGGGGCAAAGAGGTTCTGGAAACAAGGGGCAGTGAAAAAAGACAAACACAGAGAAAGAGTCCACAGGAGGAATTTCATATTTATCCTGGCAATGGATTTTTTTTTCTTGCTTTGCCCTGTTTTGTTCTTGCTTTGCCTGTTTTTTTCTTGCTTTTGTTTCATGCCTTGTGCCAAGTGCCGTTAATTATTATATTTCTTTTGACCTAATTACTTATAAAAATCCTAAATTTTAGGAGTTTTTGAACTATTACTTAAAATTTTACATCTTTTAATAATACTAATATATATTTTTAACATTTATAAGAACATCATAAATTTTATAATTTTAACAATTTTAATATATATTTTTTAAAATTTTATAAAAAATTACTAAAACTTATAAAATTTAAATTTTTTTAAATAATTAAGTTAATATTAAATTATATTTATTTAATTAATATTTTAAAATCTTATAAAATGTTGTAATATTTAATGTTAATATAACATCAAATTTATTTTAATTTTAAAAATAATTTAATGAGTTAACAAATTTTTTTTAAAATATATCATTTTAAAATAAAAAAATAATAATATTTTAATTTATTATGAATTTACAATTGTTTATATGACACTCAAATGAATTTTTTAATTAAAAATATATTAAAATTATTAAAATGTGTGAAATTTATAATTTTAAAAAGAAAAAAAATATTTCAGTGCCATATAAACAATTTCAACTTATGACAAATTAAAATATTATATATTTTTATTTTAAAATAATATATTTTAGTGAGAAAATTTTTGCTAAATTATTAATTTTTTTTAATTAATAGATATTTGGTGCTATATCAACATTAAACAATTGCAACATTTTATCAAATGTTAAAACATTGATTGAATGAATACAATTTAATATTGAAAAAAAAATTTTGTTGATAAATTTTTAAAAAATATGCTAAAATTATTAAAAGGTGTAAAATTTATAATTTTAAAAGAATGTACTAAAATTGTTAAATATGTAAAGTTCAAAATTTTTTAAGTAAAAGTTAAAATAATATGCTAAAATTGTTGAAATTCATAAAATTTAGAATTTAATAAATAATTAGGTCTTTTTTTTTACCTCATGTATATTAAATAATTCAATTCAAATCAAATAAAAATATAAAAAATAGTAAAAATTTTTTTTAATAAATTAATTTAACTTTTTTACATGTACCTTTGATTAAATTTAAAATTTTTAACCCTTATGTCAAATCTTCAATAAGCAGTTTCTTTTGGTTCATTGATTAGTTCAGGTAAATGTAGCTCGCTTCCAAGTTTATATTAATTATGTATTATGAGCTCATTTTATATTGTTTATAAAATTTAGATAATAATAAATTTCATTTATACAACTAGATTTACAACTAGAAAATATTAAAAAAATACAACAAATATTTATAGTATATGTGACATGCACAAATGATCGAGTAACTCAATGAAAAAAAAAAATTAAATAACATCAAAACATTGAATGGAATGTCAACATTATTCATATACAATGAAATTCAAAAGTTTAGACTTTTTTTTTTTAACATTAAAGTTTAGACTTCATTTATATAAAAAAAAAAAAAAGTATAAATTTTTAACATTTAATATGCTTAGAAAGATCAATCAATGAAAATACTTTTTGGATTAATAAAAAATTAAATTATTTTTTTGAAACCTTTCTTTTTAAATATAATTTTTTAAATTATACATATTAATAAAAATATCAAAAAGTATGAAAAATTGTAAATAAATAACAATTGATATGAAAATAATTAACTCCGATAATTTTCAATCATTATTAACCACCACTCATCTCATTTTACTAAATAAAATTAAAAATAAATACTTAAATAAACTAAATATTTAAATTATTTTATTAGAGAATAATAATGTTTTCAATAAGACACAAAAAAATAATAGAAAACATTCGCAGCCCTAATAATTAAATTTTTTTTCCGGGACATTTGTCAATATATGGATCACGGTCCTTTTTAACCATACACGTGTTGGAATATATGCCCTTGATCATAAATTAAATATCAACAATTATTTTCAATTTTTGGTTTTTTATAATGATGATAATTAGAAATTCAAATTAGGTTAGATTTAAATGATAATTTAAATGTTTTGATTTTATTGAACAATTATTTTACATTTAATTTACATATTTTATATCTAATCATATAATATAAAATATTCAAAAAATAGGCAATGTAAGATAACATAAAACATTGACTCCAAAAAGACAAATAATTTTATCAATACTTCATAGTGTCACCTTTAATTTCATGTGCATGACTTTTCTATACGCTTTTATCCAATATTTTCACATATGGCATGGCAATGGCCCTAATGGCTAATTATTCAAATTGGGTGCCAATTTAATTGCCGGCAAAAAAATTGTTAATATTATGAATGTGAATGAACAATATATTGCTTGTGAGAGAATAGTACTCAAATAGTGAAAATAAAATCTCTATATAAAGGGATTGAAATTCATTAATGTTAAGATTAAGAAGAAGAAAAGATAGATTACTCTCCAAATTCTTTCAATATTATAGTTCTCTAAATTCTCTCCAAACTCTTTCTAAATTCTCTCAAAATCATTCTACTATAAAATATTTTTCTTCTAGTTAAATACTACTAAATTCAAGTTTAGTTCTATAACAAAATAAGTAATTCAATCTTTATTTCACAACACGTTATCAGCACGAGGAGCTCTCGATCAAAATAATAAGGTACATATTTCTTAATATTTAATATTTATGAATATATTAGTTGATTATATATTATCATGGATGGCTATGCCTCCTACTAATTTATATATTTATATTTATTTCTTCAATCTAACTTTATATTAATTGTTATTTTTATTTTGTTTTACTAACTACACCATTGATGCAAATATTGCTAGAAATGGTTCTAACCTTATGGATGGCTATGCCTCCTACCAATTTATATTTATGCACATTTATTTTTTTTATTATTTATGTTAATGGAAGGCTATACCCCATTTTATATTAATGGACGGTTTTGCCCCATATTTATACATATCGTTATGTTAATTCACTTGCTATAAATAATCATATCAACATTATTTATTGATTTTACTTTATACAATTTATTTCTCAATATATTATATTAAAAAAAAAAAAAAAAAATTTCTAACGGCTATATTTTTATTACCAACGGTAATATAACGGTAATAAACGGCTATATTTTTCATTATAAATAGATGAGCTATAAATGTTATTCATTCACACAAATTCATACATTTTCTCTTTCTCTCTTTACTCTAAATTGTAAACATGATTTGGTATATTTATATTTGTGTTTTGATCATGACTATTATAATTGTTTTAGGAATAATTAATATGGAAGATGATTTTCTATTTGATATAATTTCAAATATTATTGTATCATTTTTTGTACCACTATTATTTCTTGCAATATTCATTCATGATATAATTAATTAGTAAATTCTGATCATGTTTGATTTTTTTTAGTAGTCATCAAATTTATGAATTCTAATTGAGTTATATTTTTTTTTATTAGTTATCATAATGACAAATCTAGCAAAGCTTGAGTTCGTTGCTCTTGACATCACGGGAAAAAATTATATATCTTGGATTCTAGATGTAGAAATGCATCTTCAATCAATGGGGTTAATTGATACCATAAAAGAAAATAATAACACCTCATTGCAAGATAAGGCCAAGTCTATAATTTTTCTCCGTCGTCATCTTGATGAAGGATTAAAATGTGAATATTTGACTGTCAAAGATCCAAGTGTTCTTTGGAAGGATCTAAAAGACAGATATGATCATCAAAGAGATGTAATACTACCAGTAGTCACTGATGAATGGAGAGCTTTACGCTTTCAAGATTTCAAAAAAGTGAGTGACTATAATTCTGCAATGTTCAGAATAGTATCACAATTAAAATTCTGTGGACAAACAGTCACAGATGAGGATATGCTGGAGAAAACTTACTCCACATTTCATGCATCAAATGTTACACTGCAACAACAATACAGGATGCAGAGATTTAAAAAATATTCTGAACTAATTTCATGCCTACTGGTAGCTGAGAAAAATAATGAACTCTTGATGAAAAATCATCAGTCCCGTCCCACTGGCTCAATAGCATTTCCAGAAGCAAATGCTACAAATTATTCCAGATATAAAAATTATAATAGCCGTGGACGTGGGAGAGGTAGAGGTCGTGGACGTGGAAGAGGTCAATTCTTTGGCCATGGTCATGGAAATAAATATAGTAATACTCCACAACAAACTCAGACTCAACCTCAAAAGAAGTTAAAATCAGTCATCAGTGGTGTTCAAGAAAGGCCTCAATATAAGTCTGAAACTGTGTGTTTCAGATGTGGTAGTAAAGGACACTGGTCACGAATTTGTCGAACACCACCACATCTTTGCCAACTTTATAAGGCATCATTGAAAGGCAAAGAAAAGGAAATAAACTTCAATGAGCATCATACTCATGTTAATGATACAACTCATTTAGATGTTTCTGATTTTACTGATGATTTTACTGACAATGGAAATTGAGACATCTATAATTTTAAGTATATTGTTATTACTTATTTGATTCTGAAGAATATGTTATTGTTATGTATGTTATTTTTAAATTAAATAAAATGTCCTACTTTATAATTATTTTATGTTTTTACCTTAATTGATTAATTTTGTGTTTATCTATTTTGAAGTTTAATATGGATTGTACTCAACATAAAGACAATATTGGAGATCTCTGCATACCAGATAGTGGTACTACACATACTATCTTGAAAAATAGAGATTATTTCTCTGAAATAAAGCCCACAAAGGCAGTTGTAAAAACAATATCAGGTCCTGTAGATCTGATTGAAGGAATTGGCAAAGCTAAATTTATGTTACCAAATGGAACAAAGTTTATAATTGATGAAGCTTTGTTTTCACCAAAATCAACAAGAAATTTGTTGAGTTTTGATGACATATATCGAAATGGGTGTGATACCCAATCTATTACTATAAATGGTAACAAATATTTAAATATAGTTTCCTATGAATCAGGAAAAATGCAAGTATTGGAAAGACTGCCAAAACTCCCTACTGGATTGCATTACATGCATATACATGTAATTGAATCAAATATGGCAGTAAAAGAAAAATCTTATGATCCTTCAATAATAAATTTATGGCATGACAGATTAGGTCATCCTGGATCAGTAATGATGCGAAGGATAATTGAGAATTCACATGGGCATCCCTTGAAGGGGCAAAGAATTCCTCAATCAAATGAAATGCCATGTACAGCTTGTTCTCTTGGAAAATTAATCTTGAGACCTTCACCATCTAAAATTCAAAATGAATCACCTATGTTTCTTGAAAGAATTCAAGGTGATATATGTGGGCCAATTCACCCACCATGTGGACCATTCAGATATTTTATGGTATTAATTGATGCATCTAGTAGATGGTCACATGTTTGTCTATTGTCAACTCGTAATGTTGCATTTGCAAGGTTGCTTGCTGAAATTATTAAATTACGAGCACAATTCCCTGATTATACAATCAAGAGGGTAAGACTTGATAATGCTGGTGAATTTACATCTCAAGCATTCAATGATTATTGTATGTCTACTGGGATCATTGTTGAGCATCCCGTTGCCCATGTACATACTCAAAATGGTTTAGCTGAATCATTGATTAAACGACTTCAGTTTATTGCTAGACCATTAATAATGAGAACAAAGCTTCCCATTTCAGTTTGGGGTCATGCAATCCTACATGCTGCTTCATTAATTCGCATCAGACCTAGTGCATATCATAAATACTCCCCACTACAATTGGCATTTGGTCAAGAGCCAAATATTTCCCATCTCAAAATTTTTGGTTGTGCAGTATATGTACCCATTGCGCCACCTCAGCGCACAAAAATGGGTCCTCAACGAAGATTGGGAATTTATGTTGGGTTTGAAACACCCTCGATTATTAGATATCTTGAACCTCTAACTGGTGATGTTTTTACAGCACGTTTTGCTGATTGCCAATTTAATGAGGTTGTTTTCCCAACATTAGGAAAAGGGGAGAAAGAAGTGAAAAGGGATATTTCATGGAATGAACCATCATTATTGCATCTGGATCCTCACACAAAACAATGTGAATTAGAAGTGCAAAAGATTGTGCACTTACAAGCAATTGCAAATCAATTGCCAGATGCATTTACTGATACAAAAAGAGTGACTAAATCATATATACCAGCAGCCAATGCTCCTGCTCGTATTGAAATTCCAGAAATAAAATCTGAGAATAAAGACACTCATGAGTCTAAAACACGCCAGAAGCGTGGAAGACCAATTGGTTCTAAGGATAAAAATCCTCGAAAGAGAAAGGGAGTAGATAATCATATTGATAGCGAGGAAAATATCCCTGAAGAAATAGAAAATAAAGAAAGTCATGAAACATTGTCATATACTGTTGCATGTGAAATCATAAATGACAAAGATGATCCTGAACCAAAATCAGTCATGGAATGTCAAAATAGGCATGATTGGATAAAATGGAAAGATGCTATGCAGGCTGAATTGGACTCACTAAACAAACGAAATGTTTTTGGGCCAATTATTCCTATGCCTAAAAATGTGAAACCTGTAGGATACAAGTGGGTCTTTGTACGAAAGAGAAATGAGAAAAATGAAATAATAAGGTACAAAGCTAGACTTGTAGCTCAAGGTTTTTCACAAAGGCCAGGAATTGATTATGATGAAACGTATTCTCCTGTTATGGATGCAATTACGTTCAGGTATCTGATTAGCCTAGTAGTTTCTAAGAAATTAGAAATGCGTCTTATGGATGTTGTGACTGCTTATTTGTATGGATCACTTGATAGTGACATTTATATGAAAATCCCTGAAGGATTTAAAATGCCTGAAGCATTAAGTACAAAACCCAAAGAAATGTATTCGATCAAGCTCCAGAGATCTTTATATGGGTTAAAACAGTCTGGGCGCATGTGGTATAATCGTTTAAGCGATTATTTGATTAATAAAGGATATGTGAGTAATATTATTTGCCCATGCATTTTTATTAAGAAAACAATATCCGGATTTGTGATTATAGCTGTATATGTTGATGATTTGAATATCATTGGAACAGAAAATGAGATCCATGAAGCAACAGTATACTTAAAGGAAGAATTTGAAATGAAAGATCTTGGAAAAACCAAGTATTGCCTTGGTTTACAAATTGAGCAAATGCACAATGGGATATTTGTGCATCAATCAAATTACACAGAAAAGATCTTGAAACGCTTTAATATGGATAAAGCAAATCCTTTAAGTACTCCAATGGTCGTTAGATCACTCAATATTGAAACTGATCCATTTCGACCCTGTGAAGAAAATGAAGAAATTCTTGGTCCTGAATTTCCATATCTCAGTGCCATTGGAGCTCTAATGTATCTTGCTAATTTTACTAGACCTGACATTTCTTTTGCAGTTAATTTATTAGCGAGGTTCAGTTCAGCTCCAACAAAAAGGCATTGGAAAGGGGTCAAACATATACTTCGATACCTTCGAGGAAATGTTGATTTGGGTTTATTTTATTCTAACAATTCAAAACAAGAATTGATTGGTTATGCAGATGCAGGACATTTATCTGATCCTCATAAAGCGAAATCTCAAACAGGCTATGTGTTCACAAATAATGGAACTGCAATTTCTTGGCGTTCCCAGAAACAAACGCTTGTCACTACTTCCTCAAATCATTTTGAAATTATTGCACTACATGAAGCAAGTAGAGAGTGTGTGTGGCTTAGATCAATGACACATCATATTGAAGAATCTTGTGGTTTTCCAGTCAACAAAAGTCCAATAATTTTATATGAAGATAATGCAGCATGCATTGCACAGTTAAGGGAAGGATATATCAAAAGTGATAGAACCAAACATATACCTCCAAGATTCTTTTCATACACTCAAGAGCTAATAAAAGACAATTATATAGATATCAAGTATATTCAGTCTAGCCAGAATTCAGCTGATCTTTTCACAAAGGCACTTCCAACTGCAATCTTTAAAAAGCACGTTCACGATATTGGAATGTGACATCTACATACTATGTGAAGGAAGATTATACATATCAACTTGAGGGGGAGAATATCATGCACTGTACTCTTTTTCCTTAAGCTAAAGTTTTTCCCACTGGGTTTTATTTAGCAAGGTTTTAACGAGGCAGTTGCAAAATATTGTTATTCAAGGGGGAGTATTATGAATGTGAATGAACAATATATTGCTTGTGAATGAACAATATATTGCTTGTGAGAGAATAGTACTCAAATAGTGAAAATAAAATCTCTATATAAAGGGATTGAAATTCATTAATGTTAAGATTAAGAAGAAGAAAAGATAGATTACTCTCCAAATTCTTTCAATATTATAGTTCTCTAAATTCTCTCCAAACTCTTTCTAAATTCTCTCAAAATCATTCTACTATAAAATATTTTTCTTCTAGTTAAATACTACTAAATTCAAGTTTAGTTCTATAACAAAATAAGTAATTCAATCTTTATTTCACAACAGTTAATTTTTTTTTTCTTCTTTTTGTGTCACTAGGGACCCATGAGAAGGCAAATTTACATTTTGATTAATAACACTTACATCATTTATAGTATGCTTATTTAGATAATTCATGATGTCAATGTGCACATCTTCCACTAATTGCTTGATGTAAGTACTATTTAGTTTTCAATTACCAATTGCTATAGCCAATAAGGCACAAATCAATTGCTTTAGGCAGAAATTTCCATGACTTTTATGGGATAAAATTTCAACAATATCATTAAATTTTTTTTAAATTATTACTACAGAGAAGTCAGATGAGATCCATTTATAAAGTATTTTACAGTCGTAGGTATTAGAATAAATTTTTTCTCTCTCGTTAATATTAATCTTAATAAGCAATAAAATTCAAAAGTTTATTACTATTCTCAAAAAAATTACTTATTGCAATAATATTTTTGGGTAAAATGGTCAAACATTTTGTTTTGTGGGGAGAAAGGAATATTTGTAAAGCTTTTTAGTGGGTGAGGCTAAATGTATGCAAATTGCAAGTTAATCCCAATTTCAGGCAACACTATATTAAAATATATACTCATGAAAAAAACTATATATATATATATACCCCTTTTGATACTGCATGTGATGTGTTTGTATCTCTTCAAAGATAGGGCAGTCGGTGCAAGTATCAAAATTAAATTTATATTTTCTTCATTAAAAAATGTGGAAGTCAAAGAAAACAACATGGGCATATGTGAAGCATCACACTTTAAACAATAAAGGACCCCAAAATGTTCAATAATAGAGTGTTCTTTTGAATATTAAATGAATTTACTGAATTATCACCTATTGGATGTGAATTTTAAATATATAGATAATTTTAATTAACATTTTTTTTCCAGTATTAAATAAATATATCAATCATCAATGATAATTCATATAATTAGTAGTGATTACATATGTTTATATGCTTTAATCATTTAATGGCATACTTTCACTCAAGATGATGGTGATTAGTTACATTTATTACACATTTTTATTTGGTCAAATAATTATAATAATAGCTGCAATGGTCATTCGTATATATTTTTTTTACTCGATTAGCTAGATGATAATAATTAAATTTTTAATCGGTTTTATATATATGTTTAAAAAATATAAATTCATTATGACAGATATTTTTTATTCCTCAAAAAAAAATAAAAATTATGACAGATATTTTTTAACTACATTCAGGGTGGGAATCGAGTCCCACTTCCTGTGGCAGCTGCATGGTGCTTGGTGCTATTGCACCATGCATGTGCCAGCAAGCGTTGATATATGTGTCTTGATTTAGTCAATTGTTGTTACAACTCATTGTAAATATATCACAATCTTTGTACTATATTTTAGAGGCTAGCTAGTCAAGAGGATTCATCACACCATTATATAGTAGTGCACTTATTTAGTCACTATATATATATATATATATATATATATATATAATGCATGTGCCAGTTCGACAGAAAAAAGAAAAAAAAAAATATATATATATATATATGTATGCATACATTTAGATATATTAATGTATTATGAACTAGTTAATTATCCTTAGATGCAGGATATTAATAAAATGAGGTTATGAATTTGATTTTTCACTATTTTTTATCTCTTAGTTATTGAAAAAAAAAAAAAAAATAGCCGATTCATAGAGCGCTTAATATGTTAGAGTTGAACTTAATCAGTAGTAATTTAATATTCTTAATTATTGTCGGTATTGTTGTTTGATCTAGAGATCCTGTTATATAAGGAAACAATACATGCATGTACCACCAATTATCTTTTTTTTTTTAAATAAATTGATAATAAATAATATGTCGCATGATTTCTATATTAATAAAATAAAGATATATGAATTTAAAAAAAGTAAAAAAGATACGCAGATTTTTTAATAAGTGATAAGCAAACTAACTAATGATGATTTGTCGACAACAATAATATCATACCGATTTCTAGGTAGCCATCAGTTATCAAAGTAAATGTCCTGCTCAAATTAATGGTGTGTGTATATATATATATATATGAAAATAAAATTATTTAATTATAATTTTTGATACATATATATTGATATATAAAAATAATTTGTAGTTATAATTAAAAAACTAATTTAATAGTTATTGATTTCATTTACATAAATTCACGTATATGAAACATAGTAAGAGCTCGTAATATTAGTAACCTATTAAAAAGTATCTCACAAAATAATGCAATTCTGTTTTTTATAAATAATTTAAAGAAAAGGTACCCAATAATCGAATTTAACAATTATTTTGTTAGATAATGATTATGTATGATAAACAGTTGATCAAATGATTAAGCCAGACAATTAAAGCTGTTTAATCGAATCTTGTTGTAAAAAAAAAAAAAAAAAAATGCCAGACAATTTACGTTGTGAAAGCATGTCATGACATATTAATTATATATTAATATGATTGATTAATTATATATTAATATATCCAAGGTGTTGCCAGCTTATTTAGTCACTTTATATATATATATACCATATCTAGTTAGTTTTATTATATCAATATTTCATGTTGTGTGGGTTCATATGGGTAATTTCTTAAACTGAAAAAAATAAAATAAAATAAAAGAACTTTAATCAAACTAAAATTAAAATTTTTTAATGACATTAAATATTTACAATGTTTGCGGGATCTGTAAATTACCCAAATTTATACCATCTAATTAAGCTAATAAATTAGCGAACAAAATATAATTTGAAAAGTATGAATATAATGTTAGTAATTATATGCTTTCGATTTTGCTAAGATTTCCATTTATTAAATTTTGGATGAGGGATCATGGAAGTTTAATCAATTAATTAGGTAGCCTGTGTTTTTTTTTTTTTAATTTCTTCCGTAGTGTAATTGCAGAAAATATAATGAATGATCGAATATAATTTAATTTAGACCAGCAAGGTCAATTTTGCATTTAATTAATTTAACATAATTTTTATGATATACGCATGATTCCACAAAATCTAAATTTTTATTACAAGTTATGCGTCAATACATCATTATTTATCTTTTTCCTACATATATACCCTAGCTCTATGTAAAAAATAGTAAGAAATTAGTGACAAGTTTGCTGACATGAATTCTTTTTAAAATATTGGGCATATATTTTTGAATTCTTGATGAAGGGTAATTTTTAAATTTATACCAAAAACGTCAGCAATAACGAAAATAGCTAGCCAAATTTGAATGGTATACCGTTACCATGTGTATCTTTGAAGGCTTTAACAAACTTTGATCTTTCAAAAAACAAAAAAAAAACAAAACTTTGATCAAGCATTTAAATATACCATGAATTTTGTTTTAATTATGAGTATCCAAGCCTTCAATTCCTTTCAAACCAATTAATATATATTTTGTAAAGTGATTAATTTTATGCTTCAAAAAATATCTACAATCGTACCGTACAGATATCTAAATTAATTAATAGTTAAGTATCATATAGTAAGAATAATTAAAGTGCATAAATAAATAATTAAATCCATACTTTTATCGGACAAAATATACTTCTTAATACAGCTCAAAATACGGCCATGTCATAATTCAAAACTTCAAAACCAACAAATCTCCATTTAATTCACGTTACAAACTCCACCTTAAAGGCTTAATCGCATGGGTATAAGCATATCCATATATACATACCAATTAAAAAAAAAAAACATTGTGAAAGCATGAAGCACGCAGTACAAAAAGCTAGAAAAAAAAAGGAAATTTATTATATATAGATTTATTAGTTTATAATTACATAATTCTAATAATATATAGTTATGTAACATCTAGCAAATAAAATACACTTGAAACAAGATTTATGGGATTTGCATTGCCGTTAACACCACTAAATTCTATGCAAATATTAGTTAAATTTGTTTGTTGGATTGACTTTGATTAATGATGTGATTTTGATCCATCCAGCACAAGATCAAATAATTGTCCAAGATTAATATATACTCCAAGAATTGAAAAAATAATAAGTAGCAGAACAATTGATTAATTTCAAGAATAATTAAAACTATGTAAGGTAATTAGTTATCATCATCATCAATGACTATAGCAAATACTACAACACATATCAATGTTTCTCTTTTTCCAATTGTCATCAGGGCAATAAATTATTCGAGGATTTTGTATCCCTTGAAAAGTCTTTATTTTCTAAGAAAATGTTAAAGCAAATTAATGCACGTTTCAATATCAATACCCAATGCTATCCATAAGTAGTTCAAGTGACAAAATATATGAAAATTTATTTGAGAAGATAGCCCTTCATCCCATATCTCCTTACTTTATGGTATTGGAATTTAACTATTTAATCTAATTGTTATATATATATATATCAATTACATAAAATTAAGGTATTGACCACTTGTTCTCAAAATTAGCACATAATGAAACAATATGGCTATTGTCTCCCCTTTTTTTGCCTTTGAAAAACAAAATTCTTGTTTATTCGAATTCTTAGTTTTTACCAATTTGATACGACTCAATTTACCTAATTGTGGTTATTGAGTTTAGAATTCTAAGTTCACATTTCACATTTTATTTATTTATATTTCAAATATTCTGATTTGATCTAAACAAGACCATAAAAGCACACGAGATCTTCTAATAACTAACTTAATATGATTGCATAAATTACAACTTAAATTTGATATGTTGCTTGAATAAAAATAATCTTTCTTCAAACTGATCCCAACAATTATTGGACGTATTTTTTTCTTGTAGTATCTGAAAAAAATAATGAACTCTTATGTCTAGTAAAATTCAGTGTTGTATATTTATTTTGGGTGATCTCTCCTTTACCATTAAATAAAAATATAGATTCATATCTGATGTATTGCTGATCTGTTAACAAGTTTTTGTTCAACTATCAATGCTTGATTTTTAAACTTCAAAGAAATGTCAATAATTAAAAAAAAAAAAAAAACATTTTGTATGGAAAACAACGGAAGATCGCTAAAGATTAAGTTGGCAATTCAATTTTGTTGTACTCTCTCACAAGTTAGCAAAAGAAAGATTCTACCCAGTGAAATTGACTATGAGCAGTAAGTGAATAATGCACCTCTGTTTGAAGTGTGTAGAAGCTCAAGTAAGAAAAAAACATCGGTTAACATATCTTCCCTTTTTGTTTGTTTTTCTTTTTCTTTTTTTTTTTTTTTTTTGCACTCCAAGAAAAATACAAACAAATTACAACAATAATTCAAACCAAACTGTGCTTTATTATTGATTTGGTAGAGCAGATTATTCCTTGAAACTTTTAGGTACAATACCCTTTTGTTTTTTGGCCAATTAATATCCTACTGAACTTTCAATTTTTTTTTTTTCGAACAACTACTGAACTTTCAATTTATGACATATGGAATGACCGTTTGCTAACATGTTAGAGGTGATAGTTTCCTGCATTTATGCTTCCAAAAATGAGTACAAAAAATTAAATATTTGCTGGGTATGCAAAGGTTTGATAGATTAGACTAAAATTAATCAGATTGAATGTTGTATAATGTAACTAAAAATCAACGTTAATGAGAGAGCAGTGATTATAATAGTTACTTCTATTTATAACTTTTATAATTATTAGTTGATTAAATTATTGTTTATTTTATTTAAAATGAAGAGTACATGACCTCTATATATTTAGGTCGTTTTGCTTTATTATTGATAAAAATTAATTCATAATTTTAAAAATATTTTTTATTAATTGTAATAAGTAATAATAATATATTTTCTTTTCTTTATTTAACAAAAGAATCTAAGGATGCGAGACTAATTAAAAAAGGGAAAAGAAACGTTTTTGTGCGCAAGCTGGAAATGCATTTTGTTAATGGATCAATGAGCATGGACAAGAAGATGAAGACAGCAAAGCCGCCAAGAAATGAAAAAAAAAAAAAAATTACAATAAAACAATGACTTTAATTTAGAAGTCTTGAGTTTTTGTCCTAATTAAAAAAGACATTAACTAGCATTATCAAACTATGGTAATACCTTTTCATATCATCATAACGTCTGCCACTCAATGCCGTGGAAAATAAATCTAAAGCCTTCCTTAACTTCTGGGCTAAATAAAATATTAATTTTAGGTGTCCGGAAAAATAATTTTAACAACGTAATATATTTAAATTTCCACATCAAAATCTAATCCAATAAAAAATATCATTTTACACTGTTATGTCATATTCTTAATAAAACTATTGACTATAATTTTATAAAATTGAATATAAAAATAATAAAAAATTAAAATAAAATTATGGTCAGCATTTTTATGAGCAATGTGATATGACATTATGAGATGATAAATTTTTATTGAGTTAAATTATAATGTGGTAACTTTAATGTGCGAAGTCATTTAAATAGTCGAAATTATTTTGAGGACTTCTCTATGTAATTAAAATTAATGTTATGGAACAAAATAAAATTTAATATAAAGTTTGGTAATTTCTTGTGTAATTAACCCTTCACTTCCTTAATAGATTGTGGAAAATTCTTATTTATATTCTATGTATTTCATTTAATGATGAGATTTATAATACAAAGACATATATTTTATTTTTATTAAATTTTTAAAATTAGCACCAATTATAAAAAAAAAATGGGTGTATTTTTACATTAATGTGGTGTACAAAAAAATTATAATTTCAAAAAAAAAAAAACCCTCTTCAATTTTGTTATGTTAGAACTCAATAGTTGTAAAAGTTACAATAAATTGAACATTGAAATTGTAATCTATTAATCAAAATATTCATTTCAATTACAAATCAAAATAAAAAAGTGTAGGTATAAAGTCTTTGCCAGTCACTGTCGTTAGATGGAAAAAGTGTGAGGAAGAAAGTGCAACTTGACGTATAAAGTGGCTGAATTGGTTGAAAGAATAATTCATATACGTATTAATGGGTTGATCAAGGGTTTCCAAGCTGCAATATATATATATATATATATATATATATATATATATATATATATATATATATATATATATATTTTTTGAGTTGCCTCTCTAGAAACTTGCATACTCATTCTCATCCAGTTTTCAATTTTTATTGGATGTTGTAATCCAATTTTTTCAACCATATTATGGGTTTCATACTTCCATTTGTGACAGTAGGTTAGAGTTGCAATCATAAAAGCATTTGAAGCCAGACTCCAAAACTAGAGGTTAATTTCAAAACTATGCCTGGACCACCTTAATTTCCTTTGTGGCGGGGCTGCATTTTTCCTTTCACTTTTGTTTTCTTTGTTTTTAAATATGTGAACTTAACTTCAACATTTGACTTGTTTTTTCTTTTTTCATCTTTTTGTTTTTATTTTTATTTTTATTTTTTTATAATTTTAAATTGATTGTATGTATTTATTTAATTTGTATATTTTAAATAATTTAATTTTATATTCTAAATAACAATTTTTTAATTTTAAAATTTATTTAGAATATAAAAATTAAGCTAATTAAACAAAAAATTACCGATGACCTTTAATAATTATTTTTTTCATAATTATTTAAAATTTTAAAATTAAACTAATTAAAATAAAAATTACCCATAATATTCAATAATTATTTTTTCAATAAAAATAACAAATAAATTATGAAATATATCAAATAAATTATTAGTTTTATTATTGATATTGATCAAAGTAAAAATTATATTTATGGTCTTAATTTTATTATTAATGATGGAAAAACTTAAAAAAGAATAAAAATCAACAACTGTAACATTTTGTTGCTTTTGTTGGTTTTAGTTGATTTTTCTTGTTTTAGTTATTGTTTTTAATTATTTATATTTGTTAAAAAAAATAACAACAAAAAACAATAAAAATTATGAAATATGTCAAAAATTATTATTTTTATCATTTATACTAATAAAAATAAAAATTTTATTTATGACCTTAATTTTGTCATTAATAATAAAAAATAATTTAAAAATAGTAAAAAATCAACAAAAATTAACAAAAATAAAAAAAATAAATATAGTACTATAAAATAGGAAAAAATGTTTAAAAAAAAATATTGAGCAAAAAAACATTGAGAAAAAAATAGATGAAGATAGTAAAAAAGATTTTGAGCAAAAAAATTTGAGAAAAAATAAATGAAAACAATATAAAGCAAAAAAAATTGTTGAAAAAAAACAAATAAAATGTTAAAAAAAAGTTGAAAAAATTAATAAAAAAGAAAAAAAAGATAATCTAAAAATAAAAGTGACAAAAAAAGTGAATTATATTTGAAAGAAAAAAATTAGAAAAAATGGTTTTAAAAATGAACGACATTTTTAAAATTTTTGATATATTTATGTAAAAAAAACCTCAAATTAATGCAAATTATACGGCAAAACTGTCAATTTGAGCCCCTATCTACAATTTGTTAAATGTCATATGGTTTTTAGGTCAAATTTAAATATACATTACTTTTAGTTAAAGAATGTATTGAAGAGTTTGGGAGGATAAGAATAAACTATATTGATTTGAAAGGCATATCACCTGTTATCTCTTTGAAGGCATCTTATCTTGTGGAAAGTGCAAGTGGAGAGATGTGGACACACACAAAGCCAGAGGAGGGTAGTAGTGACATGGAGATGGAGATGTCTCTGATTTTACAACAGGAGGTAGAGTTGAATTACTTAAAACATGTTTAGAAAACTTGTAAATATCAAAATGTCAAAAAACTGAGGGCCCTTCATGTCTGTCAAATTTTCAAGTTACATTCAAATTGGAATAATTGTATCATAAATTTAACGGAGAGCCGTTTGGAAACTCGCTACCTTTATGTAGCTGCATGATGTGCCATTTGTGGAGCCTATCAAAATGCATATCGAACATAGAAGATAGCTTTCACCGCAAAAAACATAAGGCTGAATCACGTTCCTCAATTTTTATTATTTATTATTTAATTTTAAAATTTTTATTTTAAACTTTTTTCATCTTTTAATTTATATTTTTTTTTTATTTTAATCAACTCATAACGAATAAAAATTTATTTTCACAGAGACTTGAGGAGAAAATATGCTCTTGTAGTGTAACGGTAAACTTCAGTAAATTGCCACACAAGCATTAAAAGAAAAGGGACTAAAACTTCAGGCAAAAGTACTAACTGCAGATGGCCTCAAATAGTACCTTTTTCAAAATTCTGTGAGTAAATAAGCCTAGAAATTTTTTGAGGGTATACACATTAAGGGCAAAAATGTACCTTTTCCCTAAATTAAAAACAATTGAAAAAAAACAACAGAACAAGGTACTTACATGCTCATCTTGATAGTTCATAATACAGGCACTCCAGTGCCATAACATGGTTGCATCCAAGGAAGATTCATTCCCGAGTGAAGTTTGAGCTCATTTTTCACTACAGAAGCTAACACAAGATTCATTTACAACCTTAGCAACAATATGGAACCAACACCGCATAAAACAACTAAGCCTGGTCTTCTTTCAGAGAGCAGGGAATACACAAGATGTGTAAGAAAAATATATTCTTCAAACACCCACCTCATGAACGTCCCAGACGAGGGAGTTTATGAAACAGGGAAAAAGTGGAGCTATGATTCATGAAAGTTGATTATCTCAATACAAAGCAGCTTGTTCAACTAGGCCTTTGTATTCATCAGACACGAAAGATTTCACTTTCAGCATATCTTTACCTGGAGAAGCGTACTTTACTCCAATCACAGTTGCCAAACCTGCAATAAAAATAGATTTAATTATATTTCATCAGTTTGAGAAACTTGAATCATAGAAAGTGTCTATAGTGTCATTTACAACAAAAAATTTTCAACAATATCCATAGAAAATTTGGGTGAAGGGGCACGCACATTATATCATTTCTTGAACTATACCTACAAGTTTACAGTCCAAAAAGATTTCACTTTTAAGTAATATATGTTGTCATCTTTCGAAAAACAACTAAAGCTTGTTTCTCCTTCTCCTTCCAAATGTTTGGGCGCTAACAAACATTAAATGTAAATAGTTGTTTCTTATATTCCTTGTTTAGGTAAAACACTCATTTCAAAAAATTAACAATGGCAGGGCACACACCTCATCAAACATCTTCGATGACATGATAGTTATATGGGTAACAGAAACAAATGGCACATCTTCAATGAACCACATGCTAAATAAGCCAATTTTTGGAAAGATGCAGCAATTCAGATAAAAATTATATATCATAGTCAAAAAAATCAAGGCTCCATTTGTTCAACGGAAAGCATTTTCTGCATTTTTTAACCCAAATGCCGTTGCACTCATGAATCCACAGAAAAAATAACTCACTCTCATGAATGCGCCCATATAAGAATCTTTCCCCTTTCCAGTACTCCAAAGGTCTCGATTTTATCCTAGTGCTTCGTCTTACCCCACTTTCCCATGACATACCACAACCTGCAAACAAGTGAAGAAAGTCTATCAGTAGAAAGATTTGAAATGCATACACACAGCAGCAATGGTAGCAGCACAGTAAAAGATGTAAAGTTTAATGCAACAGTAAGAACCTGCAAGGCTTTGTCTCTTAGAGAAAGCTTTGCTCTTGCGCTCTTTCTTGGTTCCCTCATCAGTGGATGTCTCAGAAGGTTCCTGAATTTTCTGCTGCACAGAGGAACACATTTCACTCAAAAGGACAAAACTTTACCCCCCCACTATACGAAAGAGAAGCCAGACAAGATTTAAGACAGACTAAGACAAAATTAACAAATCAAATATTTAAGACATGAACCAATTATAACAATAGCACGTTCATATCAAGTATCAAATGAAATAATGACTATCAACAGTACTAACATAGTTTAAAATAATAACTGCTTTGGATTAAAAGTTGGGCAAGTATCAAAGGATCACCGTAATTCAATCTACAACCTCCTTATTACAGTAGTTAGTAACTTGAAAATGCATTTTATTCATCTAATCGAAGTTTGCATATGGAGAGGATCAACCTACTGTGTGATGGTTCATTATCTCTCATTAGGATTCTGATTTTTCATTTGAAAAAGGAATGTTTTAAATTGTTTGTCAAGATGTCCCATTACTATGATAAAGTACCAATATTTTCAGAAAGAATAAAGGTAGAGTACTTGATACTAAAATATATTACAAAAAATCAAAGACCTCATCCCACTGGTGCAAATCCATTGAGATCTAGGTTCTGTAAATCTCAATAACTCTCAAAAAGATGTTTTGGTTAAGGTTATGTAACCAAAACACTTAGATAAAAAGACTCTAATTCTATTTATCGGGTAAAATGAATAAGAAGAAACATGGACCTCTTCATTCTGTTCTTGAGCAGTGTCATGGTATTCTAGACAGCCATTGATTGCTTGGTTTTCAGCCATTGCAGGATCTGTCCAAGAAAAAGAGACACAAGCACAGGTCAACAATAAATTGAGATCAACTTAATTCCCAGTGGAGAACCAGGGTATCCTACCGGCAACATGCAATAAAGTATCACTACCTTATAATTACAAGAATTTATGATAGATATTCATAATTGCTACTTGCTAATTATAAATATATTATGTACTATAATCTGCAAAATGATGTTGTCCAATTTTAGACAACAAATTGTTTGTTTTGCACAACGTACACCTGTTCCACCACAACACATCAACTATTCCAGCAATATTACACAAGGGAAAAAGGCTACAATATAGAGGACTTGATGCAACAGTAAGCACCTGCATGGCTCTGTCTTCTGGAGGGAGCTTTATCATGCTGTCCTTTGCGTTGATGTTGTTTTTCTTTTCTTTGCTTGCTAATTGATACCATAGTAGGTTCTTCAATTTCCTGTTGCACAAAACAGAACAAAACACTGCATTAAAAAAAACTAACCACAAAAGCAAATATGCATGTAATTCCTTCTCTAGTAAGTAGTAGTCTCACTCAAGCATTTACTGTTTTCCACTGCAGCCAATGATTAAAGTAAAATCAGGTCACTAAGAAGCATCAAAGAGGAAACAGCTCTCACACATAGGATGTGCATATAATTCACAAACAACATCAATTCTATCCAGAAAGTAAACTATCAGAACTACTGTTACTTAACCATAAATTATGCAATATTGCATAAAACTAAGGTAACAGTTCATGTCATATTTATGCATATTACGCTGAAACTAGCAGACATGTTTATGGCCAAAAACATCAATTATGAAAACATCCCCACAATTCAAATTGACCAAGTCTTTTCATCAAATGGTGCAACACTATGTATGGTATTTAACATCAGACAATTTCCCTTGCGGAGATTTCACGGCATTTTTATTGCTTTATTTCCCTTTTTGCAAAAAGACCTGTCAAAAGTTATGATGACCAGATACATAATAACTAATTCATGTAACCATCAACCTCATCAGTTCAGTTGAAGTTTTAACTAATTGATTAGAAAGAAAGAATTCCAAACCATTTATTGACAGTCTATGCTAATTAGCAATTTCATCATAATGCAATAACATTCAAAAGTGCAAAACATGTTTTAGGTGACAGCTACTGTAGACTAGATGGAATGGCACACATTAAATGGGCATGCCATCACTGTGTTTGTTTACAACAGATGTCTTGTATAAAAGTTAGCTAATGTCCATTGTTAGAGAAGTTGAGACATGATGATGAAATTCAAGATGTAAAGATGTGCATTAGTTCAAGATGTAAAGATGTGCATTAGTTGGAAGTATTTGATACTTCAAATTTCCTTCTGAACTTTATAACTTGAATGAGGTGCCATGCAAGTTCTCTAGATTAGGTATAAATATCCACAAGAAAGACTAAATGCTAAAAAACCTAAGAGAGCAAAAAAGAAATCATGGTATAAAATCTAAGCAGATAGACATCAAATGTCAAACTGAATATAAGAACAAACAAGAAACACTAAGAACCTCATTATGTCGTTCCAAAGCAGTCCCTTCAGATTGTTCAGCAGCACCCCCTTGAAGTTCAGGCCATGTACCAGCTGCATGTTCACCATCGGCTGCAGAATTTGATGGAACTACAAAAAAGAGGGAACAAATCCATCAGCTGAGGTGAAAAGGATCGTACAAAGGAAAAGGTGAGAGCATTGAACTCCAGTGCAGAAGCAACTATGTGATGCAAACATCTTAATTTGCTATTGCCTCACAAACTTATAGCTGAAGCTCACAAATTAGCAACTAAAAACAAAGCTCCAATTTTTTTTTCTATAAAAGTTGCTTTACTCAAGTAGTTGTCAATAAATTGAAAACTAAAGCATGTTAACATAGACCACAAAGTTCATTTTTCAAACAACTCAACTGCTAGTAGCGTATGCAAAAGGCCTGTAGTGTAGTGATTGCTAGTAGTGCATGCAAAAGGCCTGTAATGTAGTGATTGCCACAACCCCTTATGGCTCTTAGATAATCAAGGGGCAGCAATTCATAATTCTAGTAACCCATTCTTAGACTTGACTATGAACTGACTTGAAAATAATGCTTCTGTTATCAAGCATTTATCAAGAGAAAGCAGACATGCAAATTTAAGAAACTCAGTGAAGTTTGACCTCCTCATAGTTCCTTTCGTCTTGCCTGCTCTACAAGTGAATGATGGGAAAAAAACAACCAGGTGCGGCTAAACTAATTGATGACCTGATTGTGTACTTTTCCTCTATCAGAAAGCTGAAAATGCACTTCCCAGATCTCCTCTTTCAACCTGATTTCCATTCAGTCCCCTTTTAATTGTTATGTATGACTTCACTTTAGTCAATCATTCTACTCCTAGACGCTAATATTAGGAACATTCTTACATTATACTGGGTCATCTACAGGCACTGGTTGACTCAGAAATTTGTTCAACATGTAAACATGCCCTTAGATTAAAAAGCACTAGACCTAAAATATACTAGAGAAAGTCAAGAAAAAAGGGTTTGTGTGGCTCTCTCCAAATACGATTACTTCATGAAAATATTCTGTGCAGCCATGGCTGATGAGATAGAGGTATTAAGATGTGCACCAAGTTTATAAACTGTATCTGAGCAGACATCACATTAAGAGACCAATAATAATACCAAGCCTTTTCTGAATGCTGTTTGATGCTTCCACTGGAACATCATCTGTTTCCTTATCAGGCTGTGCTGAAGTCACAGCTTCCTGCACGGCATCTTCCACCTACATTGTTCAAAACTTCAGTGTACACCAGATGAAGGTTATAAAACTAATGACGCATATTTCAAAATGCAAACAAAACAAAAGAGAACTCACCATGTCCTCCAATTCATTGGGTTTGTTTATATGTAGGTCTATATCAGAACCAGCCTGACATAAGTTCTCATTTATGACTTCATTATCCAAACCAACATTATTATCATCCAACTTGGAACCAGATTTCCTGGGGCCAATCTCACCACCAGTTCCGAGACTCAACAAATCTTCATCCACATGTTTTTCAAATAAACTGGTAAAATCTTCAATTCCCACCTTATTTGAACTCATACTGCCAACTGTACCATCATTTTTTTCATTTTTCTGAGAGTTCAAATTGCCAGACATGGCTATTGTTTTTTCCACATCAACTGGTTCTGAATGACTATAGATGTTTTCAACATGAGAAGTATTTCTTGCTGGCAATTGGTCAATATCATCAGCTGAAAATGGATCATTTGAAAGATTTGACTGAAGTATACGTTGTTTCAATAATGATAACGAAGCCAATGGACTTTTTGGTGGAGTAGGTGAACCAACATGAAGTACAGAACTTTCTGCAGTCTTCAGCTTCATTGGAGTTTTACTCCTTGTCCCTTTCAACAAATTGCTTGTGTCCGATAATGTATTCCTACGCTTTGGCAAGTTCACTCCAGAAGCCTTAAAATCAATCCTTGGAATGTCCTGCAGCTCAGGAAGGTTTAACTTCTCTATGTGAAGGGGCTTTATCTGCAACTTATCCTGTAATAGATTGAGCGCTCCATCCCCTTCTAGCTCTCCAGAAGCAATCAAATCATCTAGAAGTTTATTAACTCTGTCCTCAACCTTGACAACTGAACCTGTATAGAAAAAATTACTTATGGTGTCAGCCATTTGTCATGAGAATAGCAGACCAGATATTCTAGGGAGAGAGTACAGGGGGACAGAGGGATAGAGAGAATCGCGTATAGCTGATTAATGTTCTTGAATCAACATCACTCACCACGTAGTTCCATTTCTTCTGATTCTGTCTGTTGTGATGCGTCATCTAATGCCTCCAATTCCTGTGATGCTACATTCACTGGTTGTGTTTGTTGGGATGCAGCATATGCTATTTCTTCTTGTGAGCCACTATTAGATAGACTATCCATTTCAGAGGTTTCCTGGGAAGACATAGTTGGATAGAGATGTTTATATTTCGTCCTAGATCTCCTGAGATTTGGAAAGACATGGTATTAAGAAAACAAAGGTAAAATGATATCAGTAAACACATACACAGGAAAAAAAGAAAAAGAAGATTATGACATTTAATAAGTTGTGCAAAACCAGGAATTAGACGATAACAATAAACTATTAATCATACCCTGGAAGTCCTGGTCTTTGAGATTGTGGAACATTGAACACATTGTACTGATCAAATCCCGTAAAAGCACGGCCTGTCTGTCTTGCTATTTCTTTTTTGGCATCTAAACAACAACCATAACCATGTAAGCTACTCTTAATCTGTAAAACAAGCCATTCCTTACAACTTCATAAACATAACAACAGTCAATAAGTACAACTCACTTGTAAGCCTTTCGTAAGCTGAGAAAAACTCTTCTGGATCTTTCAATTTATCAAAATCTAAAGTTGGTTCCAAGTTCACAGTAGGTTGCCTGTTGAACAAGTACTTAGCATTACAAACTTTGTTTATATAGCTTCATTAGCTATACTTTCTTGATTTATCTAGTAATGATATATAAATAAGCTGCATTTTTTTTTTCACCTTACACTAGGAAGCAAAGAAAATCGTGGCCGCTTTCGATCTAAACCAGGCCTTTGCCCGCGTGGATATTTCACAGCTTTTTCATTAGCAACAACTTCACTTGTGTCTTCTGAGACTACACTATTGGTCATTTTTGGATTTGGAACTTGTACAGCGTCCGCTAAAATCCTTTCTGCCTCTTTTATGAGCTTATCAGGATTTCTTACAGGCTGGAATTTAACAAACCATATCATAAAGCTAATTACAGTAAGTTCAGAAATGCAAATTAAACCTAATTCCAATACATTTTCTCAACAACCAAACATAACCTAAATTACTAGCTATTATGAACCAACAACATAAACATTCAAATTTCATAAACCTACAGTGAAGAAATTAAACCTAAAAATGTGAGAATAGCTCACGAAATGAATAAAAAAATAATAAATGCATTAAAAAAAATAAAAAGAGGTACCAGGGATTGGAGGAAGTTGTGGAAGCATGCAGGATCGCGAGGAGGATCGGGAAGAGAAAGGGACAAGAATGTGCGAGGGAAGAGGGAGAGTCCGGTGAGATCTTGAAGCGGATCCTGGAGATCTGCCATTAAATTTTTGTTTTGTTTTCGGGTACTCTTCTGATAAACTGTAGAGTGGAGTGGAGTTAAGGTGTAGGGAGAGCACCAATTCAAAAAGTGCGAGCAGAGCGGGTCGATCCATCGGTTTCAAATTTTTTTTAAAAAAAAAATTGTAATAACAAAAAAGAAAAAAACCGTGAACGGCAGGATTCGAACCTGCGCGGGCAGAGCCCACATGATTTCTAGTCATGCCCGATAACCACTCCGGCACGTCCACCTTAGTTGACCTCTTCATTGTGGAAACTACCTCTAACTATTTCTAGTAAAAAGGACTAACTGCACTGCCCACAAACCGCACATGATTTGCAGTCACATAGTTGCATTGATCTTCGACAGTGATAGATTTGCAGCAGTGGGTCTTTGGAGTAAAACGTCTGTAGGGTGTTTATTTTCATGTCTAATTCAAACCCAAGTCAAGAAGTGAGTGATAAGAAGCGGAATCTTCCTTCTTGGATGAATTCAAGAGTCAATAATGATAATAAATCTA
Organism: Mallotus nudiflorus; assembly: GCA_947683625.1. Lineage (NCBI taxonomy): Eukaryota > Viridiplantae > Streptophyta > Magnoliopsida > Malpighiales > Euphorbiaceae > Mallotus > Mallotus nudiflorus. The sequence goes on from CANTUR010000904.1 coordinate 854,425, forward strand.
GTGGAAAGAAGCTAACTAGCTCTACAAATCATGAACAAAGCAAACAACACCATGACGATGGTATTAGCCATTTTGGTGGCAGGAAATCTACGGGTCATGTTTCAAGTTCGATGAATTTTTCCAGACTTATGGTACGATGATTTGAACTTTGAAATTCGATTTTATACTTGTGCACGTTTTTTTTTTTTTTTTTTGTGGAATTTTGTTAGTGATTCGTGTTTATGGTGTGAATTTTGATTTGAACAGGATGGGGTCGTTTTTGTGTTGTCCGGGTTTGTTAATCCTGAGCGTGCGACATTGAGGTCTCAGGCTCTGGAAATGGGTGCTGAGTATCGACCGGACTGGACTTCTGAGTGCACTCTTTTGGTTTGTGCGTATTCCAATACTCCTAAGTTTCGACAGGTTGAGGCTGATAATGGAACAATTGTTAAGAAGGTTTCTCTCTTGTTGTTTTGATTTCTTACTTCAAAATAAACTAGCCTGAAGGAAAATTTTAATATAATTAATGAGTTGTTTTGTTTTTCAGTTGATGGGTACTAGTTGCAGGTTGAGTATCTTTTATTATTTGTACAAGCTTGAACATCATAAAATGTGTAAATTCCCTTTTAGTGGCATTGCTTCTGTTGTTCTTCCAATCTTTCTTTAGTGTTCAGTTTATTGGAATTGGCAAATCCATAGCTGCTCTAAAACCATAGATGGGTTGTAGGCTTTTTGACGTTCTCTGTTGTGCATGTGATTGTTTGAGTCTACACGTCACTTTGTTTGTATTCTGTCCTAATATTGTTGTATCCCTTCTATATTGTTAGAGGCACGCAGCAAGTGCTGAGCTTTGTTGATTCTACAGTTGGTTAATGATTATCTACCCATCCTCAGTGATGATCTGATGATTGCTAGTTTGTTTGCCTCAGGAATGGATATTAGAATGTTACAGCCAGAAGAAGCTTGTTGAAATTGATAGTTATTTGATGCATGCTGGGAAACCATGGCGGAGAAACAATAATACTATAGAAAGCACTAGTGGTAAAGCATCTTTGTTGCCTTTTATCTGATAACTTTATATATATTCTTGATCCAGATAATGCTCTTTATCTATCAGACATGGTGAATACTGAATGCCCACAATATATTGTATTTATTCTTTGTGTTTTTTTTCTCCTTGCCCCCCATATGAATTATTGCTTGCTAGCATATTATTTTTAACATCCCCATCCTGCATACTTTTGGCACCTGGACACAGACACAATTAGTTTTATTTTCCTTCTCAATTGTTCTAACATCGATTGTTGCAGATGAGAGTATGTGCTTATCTAGCCTTTAATTTGATTGGTGTTGGATTATTGGCTAGCTAATTGCTATTGTTGGTAAAATTTTATACAACTTGGATTATTGGCTTACTATTTGCTACTATTAGTAAAATTTTATGCAACTTAGTAATCATATTCTGCTCCTTTGAAGACATTGCTGTAGGTTTGCAGTTTATACAACTTGGACCTGACCTATAACTGTATTCTGCTGTAGATTTGTGAATAGGAGATTCACTGCTTGTTTTGCTGCAGGTGCTTCATTTCCTGCTTTCTGAGCTCTAAGCAATCTGAAAATTTGCAGCAGTAATATGTAAATTGTAGTGCTTCAGGACACAAGAATCAATAACATTCCATGCCCTACAATTTCCTGAATTTCGTTAATGTCAATCACTTGTGGTTTACTCAACTCATGATTGCTTAGTGATTAATCATTGGTCACATCTGAAGAAATGTTTAATCAACTCTTCTATTAACGACTTTTTGATAAATGGATTGTTTCCTACTAAGGTTCAAATAAATAGCAGCCTTTCTTAGCTACACTTAATCATCTATTTCTTGATACCAGCATTCAAAGTGTTTCCATTTGGGACTTTCTGTCTGTGGATCTTTAAATTGATGTGTTGAATTTTCAAAATTTTCTTTTCTTTTTAGTCTTTATAACAAGTCCATCTTCTGAATGCAAAGCATGCTTGCAGATCAAAGACCATCCCCAGGTAGAAAATATGAGAAACAAGCTGAAAGAGATTCACATTTGAAACCAACTACATTTTCGTCTTCCAAGGTTAGTTCTAATGATCAGTTATAACTGAGTCCTAATAGTTTCCCTAGCATTATTGTGGAATTTTTATTGTATCACATTGCCCCAGGCTCCCTGCCTGAGGGCAAAACTGGGTATATGTGTATGTATGTATTCACTCTTTTGCTAACTTCTCTTCCAATTATGATTTGTTTTTTCTGCCATATATTTTGCAGACTAGAGCATCAGATTCTGCAAAAGTGCACTTTTCCCTGTCTAAGGTGAAGGAATGGGCTCTTGATGATCTCAATAGAACCATCTCTTGGCTAGGGAATCAAGAAGAAAAGGTAAGTGGCAGCTGATGATGTTGGTACTATGGCTGATTCTTCTTCATTTACAGATGGTATTTCTGATTTAATTTATCTGTGGTCTGAACCTTTATTATTTTATTTTTCGTATAAACAGCCAGAGCCAAGCGAAATTAAACAAATAGCTGCTGGAGGGATCATAATTTGTTTACAAGATGCTATAGATTCTCTTGAACAGGATCAGGTATATGGTTCTCATAGGTTTTACTTTGCCTTTTAAATATGCTGGAAGTTATATTTGTACTTTGCACTAGCTTGTATTCTTCCATGAAAAATACTTGAGATGATTAATGAATTGAAAAGAATGCATGTGGCATATCTAATCAATTGGTAATTTGATATTAACTGCTTCTTTTTAAGTAAAAAGTGCAGGTTAGGCCTTTATTTTATGCTTTCCAATATTTGGTTCTTGAGTATTTGTAATATTTTAGGACGAGGAAATCAGAAGTATGTTTAGACGCATCTCAGTTTTGTAGTCACCTCACTTTTGGCAGATTTTTGACTTTGTCTTAGATTTTGCAGATCACTTGCATAAATATCATTCTAAAGTTCTAAAGCTGTCACAATAATGATTCTTAAATATTGTAATGTTTTTACAAGAGAACCTGGGAACAGAGTATGTTTAAAGCATCTGACTTGCGGATTTTTTAACTTTTTCTTAGCCTTTACATATTATTCTCATAGAGAATTTACCTTTCATCTATTTAGGCTTCAGTTCTTGCATGCTAATGCCTCTGGCATCCCTAACTTCACTGGCTGTAAGATTTGTACATGTTGATTCTTTCGTCCTTCACCCAAGCTGTAGGAGTGTCTGTCCCACTCCACTTGACCAGGGCATGTTGCATTAATGCCAACTATGCCTACTTCAGTCTGCTTGCACGCTTTTTAATTGATGTCTAATTTCTCATAAAAAACTATCCAGAAGTTTAATCATTATAATTTTTTTGTGGTAAAGCTTAGTTGCGATTACTTGTTAAGGTCTAATTATAATTTGTGATTGAAAATAAATGCTACTTTAAAATTTATTTTTCATTTTATCTGCTTAGGATATCCGGAAAATAGTCGAGCAGTGGAATATTGTTCCTCATGTAGTTGAAGAGCTGATAAAGCTTGTAGATAATGGAAACAGTGCAGCCTCTTTTTCAAAGGAAGATCTTTGCAGACAGGCCAAGGCATGGAAAGAAATGTACGAGGCAGAGCTTAGCAATGTAAATAATGATTCTAAGCCAAAGACGAAAAGGCCCAAGAATGATGAAAATGAGTGGGGAGGCGATGGGAGATCCAATGCCATATCCAATGATGCAGTTGACTATGACAGTGATGAAACAATTGAGATGACAGAGGAAGAAATCAACCTTGCTTACAATAATGTAGCCTCTAAGATTTGCAAGTGATGGTAGTTCAGTCCTTAATTCTCATTTCATCTCAGGAGGTTCCTTCCTGGAAATTAAAGAAAAGACGAAGATGTTGATTACTGAACAGAGTTAATGTGTTTATATCTTAACTGGCCCTTGACTTGTTTTAGATTGTTGTCTAAGAGAACAGGTGATGCTAATTGCAAATTTGCTAACTGACCAAGAAAAAAAAAAAGAGAAGGGAAAAAAGGAGGTTCGGAGATTGACTTTTTCTGGGATTTGGATATATTGCAAAAGTAGTTGGTTCAACTTTTTTCTGCAAGTCTGTTATTAATAGGTATACTGTTCAATTTTGGCACTGCCCATGTATTCTTGCAAAGCAGATATACAACTCCATTGCTTGATTTTCATAGGTAGTTTATAACTTTAAATCTTTTTCAAGTGGAAGTTGTTACTGTTATGTTACTTTATGTGAGCATATGCTATGCCAAGGTGTTATTTTTAGTGAATGCTGGTCATTCAATATACCCTTTGAATTTTATTCTCAAAAAAAAAAAAAAAAAAAAAAAAAAATCCTCTGAATTTTGAGCTAAATTTGGAAATAAATATAGAATCTTTAATGTTTGTAAATTGTAACTTGGTAATTAAGCGAAGCATTTAAAAAGTGAATAAAAAAAAAAAGAATACTGTGGACAGCTTTATTTGTTTGTGTTGATATAATCTAAAATACGTGTGCTTTAGGCTATATGAATTAATATTGTCTTTACAAAGAGTGTGTCCAGTCATTTTCATATTACGTGTGGTAGACACTGCTAAATTGTATGTGCAAAAAAAAATTAGACACAAAGTTGATGGTACTTTAATAAAAACTTCTATAGTTAGATCTTATAAAAATAAATAAATAAAAACTTGTACAGTTATTAAAAAGCTAACTATAAACTATAATAAATTTAATATTTTAATAAATTATAATAATTAAATTCCTATTTGATTTTGTAAATATTTAAATTCCTAATTTAAAAAACTTGTTTTGTGCAATAATGATTATATAAAATTAAAAATATATATGTTTTATAAAGGATTATATTAATTACCGGGGATAATACATTTGTACCAAACGTGCTTATATGGATTTGTCACTTTATTCCTTTTATTTTCAAATTTATCAAATTAACACCTCAACTTATCTATAATATATTACATAAACATCTGTACTTATATAAATTTGTTATTTTATTTCCTATACTTTACATGAATTTGTCACTTTACCGCTATTTATATGCTAATGTGTCTTGCCAATGGTGCAAATAGATGCTTCTATAATAAGTTATAGACACATTAAGGTGTTAATTTAGTAAAATTAGAAGTGCATGGGGTAAAATAACAAAATCATACAAGTACAAATGAATGCATATATAATATGCCTAATTACCATATTGCAAAGCTTGGACAAGAAAAGTTGGGGGATTCAACTACCATTTACTATTTTTAGATTCCTTTTTAGATCTATTATTGATATCAAGTAGCAGTCAAAAATTTGTATCTATTTTTCATAATATTATGCATGGATCAAATATATTATAGCGAATTCTTTAGAAAAAAAGTGTATCTTCCACTACGAAATCAAATAAGGATCTAACATAAAACCACAGTTTCCAGTAAGAATATGAGCTGGTTGGTTCGCATATCTTCGAACAAAAGTAAATCTAACATTCACATCATTTGTGAGATGTTTATAGTCTTCTAAAACTAGATCAACTGGAGAATGATTTTGTGACCTGCAAGAGTGATGTAAAAACCTCGAGAGCGTCCATCTCAGTTATAAATTGTTGACCATGTAGGTGTTTGATCCGACTTAAAGCCTCATGTACCCCCTAGCTTCAGCAACTGTCGGATAAGAGATGCTAGCTAGCGGAACGCCACGAGCAGCAACAAAAGCACCCTTTAAGTCTTGGATAATAACACCAACACCCATACGACAGGAATCTTTAAAGATGACAATATCGCCATTCAACTTCAACCAATCCAAAGGAGGACAATTCTAGTAAACCTTGTCCTGTTGTGAATTTAATGCATCAACATGAATGACAGAGACTAATCATCTAACAAGACACCATTGGCAAAGCGTATAGCTTGCAGAATTCAAAATCCTGGGAGATTTCAATCACCTTATTCAATCATATTATCCTGTCTCAGTTATTCTAAATCTACTAAAAGAGCATAAATTTCCTTAGAGTTCAGAGAGAAACTTGAATATCTGACTTTTCTGTAATATCTAATATTTCTTTACGACCAAACAACAAACCTCCACCGATGGATTTCTAAAGAAATCCCCAATCCAATTGAAAAAAATTGATCGAATTTTCTATGAGCTCCCAATGAAGCTTTTTGCTAGCAGAGACAAACATAATGATAAGCAAGCAATGCATGAGTCACTGAGTCACCATCAATTAGGCAAACTAGGCACCTCCCATGAACATCTACTTTTTTTAGTAAAGAGATTTTCAATGGTTGGCAGCATATTACAACAATCTCCAAAGTATAATTTTTGCCTTGGGGAAACGTTCGAGTTTCAAAATTTGTTTTAAAGGGAAGCTTCATCTTCAATAGTATATGAAACCTCGAAAAACAACTTGTAACTATTCTTGACCGAAAATTTACCTAAAGAATCACAAAACCAATACCACGGGTCATTGACATTACGAAGCTTGCAGGGATCTTAGTGATGGTTACAATTTCTATCATTAAATATGTCATCTATAATGTTAAGACCCCAACATTTACTGACATGATCTTCTTCAGCTGGTGAACTCATATCCGGTCCAAACTCTATCCCAAGATAGTGGTAATAAAACCATTATGCTCGTCTAGTAACCGTAAATCCATTTTAACAAAAATAGTTACCTGAACCTATCCACCTTGGAGCACCTTTAGCAACCACATTCTTCCCTTTCCAACGCCGTAGGAAACTCGAATTATACCCAAGAGAGGAATGTAGAAAAATATACATGTTAAAAGAATATATTTTAAAATAATTTTGTGCATTTCTGATACTATATAACTATATATATTCAACATAGTCTATTAATTATATATAGGCACAATACATTTTTGACCCCAATACTTAACATAATTTGTTAGTTCAAAATCTCAAATTTACAGTTTTACTACTCCAACACTTCAACTTACCTAAAATGTACTAGTCTGCTCTAAATTGACAATATAATGCATCTACTACCCTCTACACTTGCAAACTTTTGTTTGTTTGGTTCCTGTACTTGTAATTTTTAATCAGTCAAATGCTTATAATATGACATATGCTGATTCGTTATTTTATGTCATGTGTATTGATAGGGGTTTCAAAATTGTATTTTAGGCGAATTTAAGTGTTAAAATGACAAAACTGTAAATTGAAATGTCAAACTGATAAAAAGTAATAAGCCATTGATATATTATGCCTTATAAGGGTAGGTTGGGCTCATGCACACATGTGCGTGTGTACACGTCTACACCCGATGGGAAGTGAATTAGAGACAAATGACTTGCGTTCCCCTCCAGCAAGTAACGAAGGTGGGGGGAACCTATAAAATATGATAGTGATCGCGTGTGTGTATATATATATATATATATATATATATATATATATATATATATATATATATATATATATATATATATGAGGAAGATTATTCGCATTTCGTTGCGGGCAACATTTACATTTTTTATTTTAACAATAATTAAGATGTTAATCAACAAATGTAAATTTATACAATAATAAATTAATTAATTAGTTTGTTCATATAAGCAACTCATTCAATAAAAAAGAAAATTGAATTCAGACAATACAAAAATTATGATCGCTTAAGATGAAAACATTTCAAAAGTAGCATATAAGTCTTTGTCAACAAGATAATATCAAATTGTAAAGAATAATTGAAGCCATTTTGTTTGTAAAGTACATAAATTTAGATTCACTTAGTCATTAACTTAGCTATCGAAATGACTGCAAAATACACATAGATATATAAATTTCCTTTGCATTATTGTCAAATTTAAACTCATATTTATAGATATCAAATCCAAGCATAACACGACAAAATCTAGGCAGTCATGTACATAGAAAATTCAAACACTTGTATGTATATATATATATATATATATATATATATATATATATATATATATATATATATATATATATATATATATAGCAAGATTACTTGCAATTCATTGCAGGGTTATATATTTTTATAAATAAAATATTCATAAATAAAAGTTATTTTATTTTTGTTTAAAATTTAAATGTATATTAACAATTCTTAACTTTAAAATTTTCCTTAATTAAATTGTTCTCGTAAAGTCAAAAAGTAAATACATTTAAAATGAAAATAATATTATTTTTCATCCTTATTTTGATCGTCAAGCTTGCAAAGAAATTTTTTTAAAAAATTAATATTAAAATTGTAATTTCTCTAAAAAGTAACAATATATATAGAGATAGAGAAAAACCTTGTGCATGGTTTATCCCCAATATTATGCACCAATTTAAAAACTAAGAAATTAGAATACAATCAAAAAGAAAAAATTAAAAAACTTTTTATAGGCAGTGGGATTTAGCGCACGCTCAATTGTTTAGCGATTATGGTATTATGCGAGCTCGAGACTCACTAGGAAATACAAAATAGGGTTAAAGTCCAAATTAGAGAAGGAGTCACCACCCGGATGAAACTCGGGATACATTGTATGACAACTGGATTCTACAGAGGTTCCCAAAAGCCATTCTCAGAGAATGAGTTCGGAAACTAGGTATGGATTTTTGGAATGCCCACCTAACCTTACAATTAGCTTTCGTGTGTGTTTTGTATTTTATTACCTATAATTATTCAGTTATTTTTTTTATTAATATGCAAATTATAATTCCCTCCAAACAATTTCTCAATTTTATATTAAGGCCAAGTTTGCATATTAGTCTAATTTCATACTTATTAAGGGTGATTCGCTACATTTATTACATAAATAAACATCCATTTGCGAATGTAAAGATAAGTCCACATGGAAAGAAAGGAGGGAGGAAAGTAGATTAAAATCCTTTTACATGCAAGAAAAGGTAAAATAAACAGAAGCTGAATCGAAAATAAACCAATCAAAGGAAAGATAAATAAGTTTGATAATTAAAAATCATCCTAAAGTTATTATAAATAATAAAATATTAGCTTCCATAAATGTATAAAACCCTACAAAAGGAACCATGAAGTTAGTTTATAAATTGAAGAAACATGGATATTAATTAAACAAGATAATAAGATAATCATATAAGGAAGATTGAAATATAGAAACATGAAAATATATAGAAGTGTAAATCATAAAAGACATACAGGAAATATAAAATTGTGCATGGCTTTATTGATGTAGCGAATGCCTCATTAATGAGGCGCCATCTCTATGCATAAAGGTGATATTATTTCATCTTAACACAAAAAGGCAATGCCTCTTTAAAGAGGCATCACCTGACTGCCAGGTGTAAGAACACCCAAGAAATGTTCTTTACACTTAAGTAAGTAATATCACACATAAATGACTAAAAACTTGTAAATATACTTAATAACTTAATAAATCATGTCATAAATGTAACATGAAGACGCAAATGAATCTCAAAAAAGTAAAACAAAACACATAAAGAAAAAAATTTATGTAAATCAAAAGCTTAATATTAAAAAATGATGATTCTTACTCCTTTATGAGTTTATTTTTCAAAGTAATTGGTCCTTAGAGATTGGTTTTGGTCTCAAGCTCCACTTGAATACAAGAGCTCTCCCTCTTCTTATTTAAAAACGAACCTCTAAACCAAGTTTTCCCATCCTTCTCTTCCAAACATCCCCCTTTTTTCAAAGCTTTTTTTTTATTTTGAATATTGCTAAAACTTGTTAAACCTTTTTTACTCTCACTGCCATACCCCTTTTAAGCCTCCCATACCTTTAACAAGACATCCACTTTTACCGCTCATCATCATCAACCTTTTCAGTCACCTTTTCCTCTAAAGTCTTATTTTAACGCAATATGTTTAGGTTTGTAAGGTGTGGAGTCCATCCCACTTGTCCACCATTCTTGCATTTAATGCTGGTGCAAATAGTTTTAAAGAGGTGACACCTCTTCTTACTAAAGTAGGTGCCATAGAGGCATCGCCTCTTCAGCCCTAACCCAAAATTGGGTTGTTGAGCCAAAGTGAACTTGGGCTCATGGGTCAAATTTGGGTTTGACAAAGGTTGTACTTAGATGAGTTTACAGGATTTTAGGTCCATTTTCAAGAAGGTTTTGAGCCTCTTACATTTAAGTTTTTCACTTTCCTCATCATTAGGCTCCCATCGCAGACTAATCAAACGAAGCATCCATAGTTTGTCCTTTATTATGAGCAGATCAAACTGGGTATCTATAGTTTGCCCCTTTAATTTTAAAAAATAAAATAAAATTCATGAGATTAAATTTTTTTGAAAAATCAACATGCATAATAAAAAAGTAACAAAAATAAAAGGATATACTTAGTTTATGAGTTTCACTTGGGAATTGAGTTCTTCGAATCTCGTGGAGTCAACCTCTGGTATACAAACTTGAGAGGTTAAATTTCTCTTCACATAATCAGGAAGCTCACGCTGTTAACCTCTAGTATATAAACTTGAGAGGCAATTCCTTTTAAAATATGCACTATCAACCTTGATGTTCAAAATCGAGAGGTTGAATTTCTCTTCGTACAATAAAAAAGCTCACACTGTTAACCTTGGGTATACAAACCCAAAAGGTAGTTCCCTTCCTTTTAAAATCCGTGCCAACAACCTCAATGTTTAAAATAAAAAGGTTAAATTTTTCTTCACACAATCAAGAAGCTCACGCCGTCAACCTCGAGTATATAAATTTAAGAGGCAATTCCTTTTAAAATTCACATCGTCAACCTCAGTGTTTAAAATTGAGAGGTCGAATTTCTGGCTCTCCAACTTTTGTCATTAACTAGTTTCTTTCAAATTTTTATATAAACTCCTCCCTTTTCTTTTTCTTCTTCTATCATTTTTCAAAAACATTTCCTTCTCTCTTTTCCTTTCTTATTTTTTCTTTTCTTTAAAAAACTCATTTTCTTCTCCTTTTTTCTTTATCTTTTCTTTTCACTTCAAAAACTCCTTTTTCTTTTTTTCTTCTTTCTTCCCTTTCTTTTCTCTTTCCTTTATTTTCTCTCTTTCAAAAATGGATGCTGCCCAAACTTATGATCTTTTACAGTGGAATCCCATAATGCCTCTTAGAGATCCTCTTCGTACTCTCAAATTCTTGATTGGGGATGACATCTTGCTCACCATAAGTTTGGGTACTCATATTTGTGCCTTGGCCTCTGGAGAGGTTAGTATTCGATTCCTATGATTTTTCCTGTTAAATATGATCAGGTTAAGATTAGTGATCATATATCCCTCATCATAAATAGGAATGTAGTTGATTAAATAAAAAAATGAAAAGAATTAAAAATTGATTTGTGTTCTCCGATATGAAAAGGTGTCACCTCTTCGATAGAAAGGCGGTCCTTTTCATATAATGTAATGCAACATCGCCTCTTCACATAGAGGCATTACTATAGATGGCAAGGTTTAGCGCGCACTCAATATTTTAGCAACCGCGACATTGTTTGGGCTCAAGGCCTAAGGGAAAAGACTACTATATTACAAAGACATATCATGGAGATGAGGAGTCACCACCCAGGGTAATAGCTGGAACAAATCAAAATGGTGGTATTCGATTCTTTAAAAGAAAGCTAGCACTACAACTAGGAGATTCTGGGAACGGAATAATAACTTCTCTTAGTCTCGTGTTCATTTAGAATTATTTTATGAATTACTATCTTATTCTCTAATTATATGCAATTTTATTTAAACCCTAATTAAACATCCATTTAACTTAAAGACAATAAGTCATAAAGTTACATGTAAAAATGCATACAAAAGGCAGTGTCCCTATGTCTAAACTATGTTAATTTTATTAATTAAAGTTAGCTAATTCTACATATTTTATTTACAAGTAAAATGGACTAAAGATGAGCTTATATTTTAATTGAATTAGTGAGCCTAAATCTACTTGTTTTAATTTAACTAAGGAAATGAGCCTATTGTCTATAAATTTTAAAGAAGAAATTAGATTATTAAACAGGCCTGAGTCTTTTTATTTTAAAAGAAATGAAATTAATGAATTAAGTTAAATCTAAATTAATTTTAATAACTAGAAATGGGTCTAAGGTCTAATTAATTTTAAAAAGAAATAAAAAATACATTAGTGAGTTGAACTAAAGTCTAAGTTAATTTTATTAAAAAAGTAGGCCTAAATCTAATTAACCTAAATGTGCCTAGATTAATTAAAACCTAAAAATAATTTTTAAGTCTATTTATTAAATGGGTTAATCCTACTGTAGGCTTGGGGCCCAAAAGGCATAAGAACAAAAAACAAAACCCAATTTAACAAACATACTAAAAAATAAATCAAAACAACAATTTACATGATTTTTCTAAGAAACCCTAATTTAATTTCATGTAACTCTAAAATTAATCTACTGCCATCATTGATTTTAATTGAATTTTACCAAATTAAGCCTAGATTACTAATCAATTTTTAGTGCAGAGAATTAAAATTCCATTAATTTCCCTCTATTAGGGCTATTATAAACTACATTGCAGAAAATTAAAGCAAATTAATTACAACCTAGTAAAAGTAATGAACAAAATACTGCAGAAAATAATTAACCCTAAATTCTATAGCGATTACACAAAATTTAATGATGGCATCCCGTGGATTCTTCAATACTGTCAAAATCTCACATCACCAACCTCATGTCCATAACACCACATAACACTAATCAAAAATTAAAAAAAAAACAAAAAATTAATTAGTAATGACTTAATTAAGAAACAAAACAAAGAAATCAAATAAAAAAAAGAAAAAGAGTAGGAGATGTTGTGCAAATGTCGTTTGAATGCCCTTCATATTAGAATTGTCATCATTTTGATATTAACTCTGTTGTTTTTTTTATTTTATTTTTTGAACTTTAAAAGCAAAGCACATATTTTTTTGATTTCCTGAATGTTTTGAAAATGAAAAATGAAGAGCTAAGGTATGTGGCTTTCTGCACAGTAAAGAAAATAACTAGGTTTTTTTTTTCGCACCCTTTGCATCTCTAGGTTTCCTCCCTCTTTTTGCCTCACTTCCTCCTAGCTTTTATAGTTTGGCCTAGTAACCTCCAACCCCAGTAATCACATAGGGAAGTTGCGTTGAATTTTTATTTTTGAACTTTCAAAATCAATATAATAAGATGGTGATAGAGTTTTGAAAAAATCAAAGACTCTTACACGCAGGGACACGTGGTGTCCTAGACTGATGGAAAAATTAAGGAATGACAAAAAAAAAATCAATTTTTAGCATAAAAAATCAATTTTCAGCGAAATTAGCACTCTAAAATGCCGATTTTCATCTCGTAATGCCAATTGGCATTACGTAATGTCGGTCAATCTTTTTTTTAAATTAAATTACAAAAAAGATCCTCGAAAGTTTTTAATTTTTGTAATCAAATCCATGAAAACCAATTTTATAATTAAATCTACAAAACATAGTAATTTAGTCTTTTAAATCGTAAAACTCGATACCAGAGATCAATTCTTGATTAGATTTTCATTATAGGGGCTTTCGTCGCACATGTGCAAATTGCATCCCAAAATTGGGTGCTTATAGTTGCTCCCCTTTGTCGCTATTTACTTGACAAATTACGGCAAAGCAATAGGGTACTTCATTATATCCTAATTGACATGTTGATACTTAAATTGTTGAGCAATTTTAAGCAAGATGCTATGTTTAATATGTTTCGCTATATTTCCTATGGAACATCTAGTGAAATTTATGCATTTTGCTGTATTTCGCATAGGACGTTTAGCGACTCGTGATTTGAAAACATACTATAGTTCTTGTGGAATGTCTAACAATAATACCATAACTACTGTGTAATGTCTGGTGAACTATACTTTATTCCCTTTGGGATGTCTAGTGACAATGGATTTCGTTATATTCCCTGTGAAATGTTTAACAAAATGAATGCAATGATTCTCACTATATTCCTTTAGGATGTTTAGCGATCCTTGATTTGAAAAAAGTGTTATAGTTCCTATGGAACGTCTAGCAATAATATCGTAGTGTCTGTCAAATTGCACTATATTCCATTTAGGACGTCTAGTGATAATAGATTTTATTATATTCTTTGTGGGACATTTTAACTAAATGAATGTAATGATTCTCACTATATTCCTTGTAGGACGTTTAACGAGCCTTTATTTGAAAAAGGTGTTATAGTTCTTATGGAACGTCTAGCAATCTATGATTTAAAATTTTGCTATATTCCCTACGGGACGTTTAGTAATTCGTGATTTGAAAAATGTACTATAGTTCATGTGGAATGTTTAGCAATGATACTATAACTACTGTGTAGTGTCTAATGATAAAATGTTTGAAAAATTTTATGTTATAACTGCTTTTGAAGCATATAACATTGCTAAATTTGAAATTCATGTTATGACTTCTGTACAACATATAACATGATAATTTTTAATTTTATGGTTCAGCTACTGTATAGCATGAAATGAATTTTGAAATCTTTTAATTTAAAATGATGCATGTAAAAATGCAAAATTAAATTCTATAATTATATTTTGTATTCTGTACTTGATAAAAAATTCAAAATTTAAATACAGACACAATTAATAATAATTCATTAATTGATGAAATGAGTTAAATGAATTAATTAGGAATTAAATCCTAATCAAGTTGTAACTATGGATGAAATTGCAAAAAAAAAACTTGATTGAATGCAGGCATAATCAAGGGACCAAAATAGATATTTTCTATTTATAAGAAGCTTCCCTCCTTATTTTTTGATGTTATTCTTTCATTTCCCTCTTTATTTCTTTTTTTTATTTTGATTTCTTACTCATCTGAAGTTCAATTCACGATCCGTCAGATCCTATGGCTGACCCATAACATAGGCTACACAGAGGAGTTGAGATTCTAGCTGACCCAGCCATTGTGCCTCTTTGTTTTCCTCAAAATAACCTTGGACTTTGAGAGGGTTCTATTGTGCTTCCTTTGACTCACCTTCACCTTCATAGGTGCACAGATGTGGGCAATGAGGTAATACTTCCTCATTTTTGCAAAATTTTTTTCATACAGTTAGTAATAAGAATTAATTTCAGAATGCAAATTAGTGTGTATATTATTGAAAGTAGATTAAAAATCACTCAAAAAATGCATGAAAAATTTAAATTTAACTCGAAAATAAATGATTTCAATTGAATGGCCGACTGAAAGTTTGAAAATCCGAGTCGAAAGTCCAAAAATTACTCGGCATTTGTGCAATGCCAATTGGCATTGTATAATGCCGACCAGCATTACACAATGTCGGTCGGTATTGTGGAATGTCGATCAGTATTCTACTTTGCCGATCCAAAATTTTTTTAATATTTTTTTAATCATTTAATTAATTATTATTATTTCTATCCTCAAAATTCTCCCAGTGATCGGTGAAATTCACAGGCTGTTTTCACATAGCTCGTGAATTATTTCATGGGTTGCCAGAGAATGTGGCACAACTAGTATGGGCCTCTAGGTTTAGATAATTTATTGTTGGGCTTTCGATAACTCGAGGGAGGTTCGATCACCATTCTTTATTTGCATTGATTGAGTGGTGGATGGACACCACTCATACGTTCCATACTCGTGTAGGTGAGTTAATTATTTTACCTATGAGTTTTTTTGCGATCACCGGTATTGCCTTCAGAAGGACTCCTATTTCCTTCAATATCAGCTACTGTAGTCTCCTTGAGCATGCACAGAGTCAGTATATAAGAGATTTGATTAGGTTCACTCTGACATGGAAGAATTAGAAGAATGTTCTTCTTTCATTGTTAATTGAGGGATTCAGACATCTTCCTACCACCACTCCTCATCAGATTGCCCATAAAGCGAGGTGTCTCTTTCTGATATTGCTTGGCATGATCCTCTTCTATGACACTAGTCATGAGGTTAACATTACCCTTATCGGCCCTCTTCGAGACTTAGATCGAGTTGTCACCCTTGATTGGGGATCTGCTGCATTGGCTTATCTATATTATAGACTAGACTCTGTCTGTAAAGGTGCTATCACCATGTGCGGCTTTTAGTATGCTTTGCATGTAAGTCATCCTTTTTTTTTACTTATTTCCTCTTTCCAGATTTAGAGTCTAGAGATTGGGTTGATTTGTGGCTTCAGTTTTATCAGTTCCGATAGTAGGCTCCCTCTAATGTAGAGATAGGGCTCTTCCCATCTAGCGAGCTTTATGAACACTTTGCAAACTTACCATGATTAGCTGAACATTATCGAGTGGCACTTGGTAGGAAAACAGAATCATTAGTATTTTATAATTTAATGCAAGTTAAACTTAATAACATGATTTTATAGATTAAATCTAATTGGCTAGAGGGAGCGGATGACATCCAGAGGTATGATTTCATGGTTGCTGAAGTACAACTCGAGGATATAAGGATTCTGCTCCCTGGTTATGGCTGTCGGATGTGGTATTTGAGAGAGCGGGTGTATCAATGGCATTCTAGACCTTCCCAACGCCGTATTCCCTTTGATGTTCCTCTCTCGATGTTATACAGTTCTCATCTAACAGGTTCAGAGTTGAGAGAGGCATTACAGGGATATGATGCCATGATTTTTCTTGAATGATCTCACCATCACCGGCAGTTCATCCATGAGAACCTTTTAAAGTAGGATCTTGCTGACTAAGTTAAGGTAACTTCTAATCATTTCTCTTTTGGAATGTTCAAATCAATTATTTTCTTTTCTCATGGTTTGAGGAGATTGGCTCCCCTGCTAATGAGATGATAGAGGAGGTGGCCAGAACTACTTAAGGGGTTGAGAGCCTAAGATTGTGCTCGAGGTATCTGGGCCTAGACTTGGTCATGCATAGCATACCTAACACGTTGGGACCAGTTGTGAGGGAGCTTTGCTGGTGCTATTTTCGGCAATGTCCCCCTTCTTAACAGATCTATGCTCTACTGGGCCCCCACTATTCAAACTCCGATAGAGTAGTAAATGTATCTCGGTGATGTTTAGCTCCCCAGCTTTTCTCTAGCAAATACTTCTCATATGAGTTTGTTTGACTTATTTGTTGTATTACATGTACACTTGGTATTGATGTTAGTACAACTTTATAAAATAGGTCCCCCAGATACAAACAGAGTATTTGTATGGACTCGCCTTATCTCAGAGGTTATTTACCATGCAGGTGACAGATAGTTGGTGTGGAAGCATATACACTTATTATGCAAATGTATGTATGGTATGCATATGATATGATGTTTCATATATGTGTAGAGTTATTCTAGGGATCTGGAGTCGGAGAATGAGATGCTTCATCGGTGGCTTGCAGACTTAGGCATGGACCCCTACAACATTAGTACTTTATATATCAGACCTCCAAATACTTATTATCATGATGACCCTAGCAGAGGATGGAGCCCATGGCTTGCTAGTTGAGCTCGGGATGACTGATTCTAGGCTATCTTAATTTTTTATTTATAGTTACGTAAAATTGCCTTATTGTACTAATCTATTTCAAATTTCCCTTTCTTAAAATTAAACTTGGATGAATATATGGTCCTAAGTGAACTTTATTTATTTATTATTATTTTTTTGCCTAAGCTGTCCTTTTAGGTTTTCAGCTTAGCAGGCTTGCCCTAACTTTTGCCTAAGTCGCCCTTTGGGGTTTTTAACTTAGCAGGCTTCTTTTATGTATTCAAGCAAAATGGTCTCATAGAGCTGATTTTAAGCTTTTATGTTATGTTTTCATTTCTAGTATTTATGCATCATAAATAAGATAGAACATGCAACGTTATAAAAAAAATTCAATTTCAATAAGATTTATTAATTAGGGCTGAAATGAGTAATTTTACTACCTTACATGACATAACTCCTGTTATCAACTAGTCCTTTTGGATTTTCTAACTGAATATTTTTCGCTCACATTTTGTTTCCCTAACTTCTGCCTGACTAGCCTTTTACGGGTTTTCTAATCAGCGGGATCTTTTTCTTTTATTTATTCTCTAATTTTTGTCTGCCAGCCCTTTACAAGTTTTTTGAATAATGGGAATGTCCTAATTTTTTCCTGACTAGAATTTTTAGATTTTCTAGTCAATGGACTTTATTTTCTTTATACTACTTTTGTTTATTTTGCAAGTAGTATTTCTTGAGGTGATCCAGATTAACTGTTGACCTTTTGCATGATCAAACTCCTAATTTTGGACTTTGACAAACAATTTTTATACTAATAATTTCAATTAAGTGTGTAAGGAATTATATACCAAACATATACCAAGCATATACACTTTTGGGTGAATAGTGACTTTTCGGGTTGATTGAACCTCTAAGATTAAAGAAGACTTTTGACTCATTTAGAGCTCTTAAATGTGAAAATGAGCTTCTTCACTTTTGAATTAGACATATTAATCTTTCCAAATTGTGCTTGATCATCAAAATCCAAGTCATTTGGGTATGAAAATCTTCAGTTAAAGTCAGCATATGCAGCTTGCATTTTTGTTTGCACAGCTCTTGGTAATTTAGCAATATATTGAGCTATAGATGTCCAAATGAGGTGATTCAAAGTTTTCTGAAAAGATAAGAAAATTATCTACAACTTTAATGAAAAAATTTTTGGCTGAATCAATTTTATTCAGTACCGTTAACGAGCATCTTGCGAAGTGGTCACGAGTAGTCCATCAATGGAGCATTTGGAGCACATTTTTGCCAAAAGATGGTAGTGCTCCTCACAAGCTGGTGGCTCATGACCTGCTTGTGAGTAGACCTTTAACAGCATTCCAATAAGAATTTTTAAATATAACAGCTATAATTTCACCCCTCACGAGCACCGTTCACTTGTGAGGCACTCGTGAGCAGCTCTTGAGCTGCCATAAGTTCAAGAATTGATTCAAAATTAATTATAAACGTTGGAGATATGATTGATACATCCAAAAACTATATTTTTGAGTGTTTTTCTATATAAAAAGAACTTAGAATTCAATTGAAAGGTTAAGAAAACTTGTGCATCATTCATCATTTTCTTAAACATTCAATTGAGCTCTAAAAATTTCTTTCAAACAAATTCTTTATGTATGACTCTTGTGAGATTTGGTGAGTGATTAGAATAGACATTCATGTTCTTATATTTTTTGGGTTTAGAAAATAGG
This sequence comes from Mallotus nudiflorus, assembly GCA_947683625.1. Taxonomy (NCBI): domain Eukaryota; kingdom Viridiplantae; phylum Streptophyta; class Magnoliopsida; order Malpighiales; family Euphorbiaceae; genus Mallotus; species Mallotus nudiflorus. Next base: position 873,479 of record CANTUR010000904.1, read on the forward strand.
AAGTGAGATTCTATTCTAAAGAAATTGGTTTAAGTGTTTAGCCATTAAAACACTTGGGAATTTGGTTTTGAGTGAGCCTTGAAAACTCAAGATTGTAAGGTTGTAAGAGTAAGCCATAAAACTCTTGTGTATTCTCAATCTTTTTAATAAGATTGTGGGTGATTAAAAAATCCTAACTTGGGGATAAGTTAGGTGGAGATGTAGGATTATTTGAGAATCCGAACTCCTTAAATATTTATGTTCATCATTCTTCCTTCTATACTCTTACTCACTTCTTGTAAATAATTCCTTTAATTTCCCATTTTTGTTCGATAGTCCTATTCACCCCCCCTCTAGGATGCTTTCATTAATAGACTCTATGAACTCATTCCCTTTAAGATCAAATATCTTGGTAGCTCCCTTTGGCAGAACTAACTTGACTAAGTATAGTCCTTCCCAATTTAGTATGAATTTTCCTCTTGGATCGAACACCATTGCTCTATACAGTTTTAACACCATGTCCCCAACTCTTATTTTCCCTGGCCTTACTTTCTTGTCGAACAAACTTGTTATCCTCCTCTAATATATCTGAGTGTGAAACAAAGCATTCATCCTTTTCTCATTTAGAGATACAAAATGATCATATCTCTTTTGAGCCCATTCACTCTTAGGGATTTTAGCCTCCATAACCACTCTTAGAGACTTGATCTTAGTTTCTATAGGAAAACCTGCTTCACAGCCATACACCAAGGAGAACGGAGTTTGGCCTATGGTAGTTCTGGCCATAGTTCTGTATCCCCACAAGGCAAAAGGAAGGTACTCAGACCCCTGTTTGTAAGTTTTGACCATCTTATAGAGGATTTTCTTGATATTCTTATTCACTGCTTCTATTGCTCTATTAGCCTGAGGCCAATACGGTGAAGACTTATAATGCTTGATCCTATATTTTTGCAACAACTCTATTGCCTTTGCTTGAAACTGAACCCCATAGTCCGTCACAACATGATGTGGAACCCCATATTTGCAAATAAGATTTTTCTCAATAAACCAGGCCATTTGCTTCACCTTTAAAGTATTAAAATATTTAGCCGCTACCCATTTAGAGAAGTAATCAATTGCCATAACTATATACTTATGTTCGTTCGACGCTATCGACCTTATTTCTCCTATGATATCAATCCCCCACATTGCAAAAGGCTAAGGAGATGATAAACTATTCAGCACCATTGGAGGAAAGAGGTTGAGGTTCCCATAGATCTGACACTGATGACATTGCCTTACTGTCTTAATGCAATCTCTTTCCATGCTCATCTAATAGTATCCTTTTCTAATTATCTTCTTTGCTAGGATTATTCCATTCATATGAGAACCACAAGCTCCCACATGAATCTCCTTCATCACCTCTTCTACTTCATCTTTCTTGAGACATTTGAGTTGTATCCCATTCGACATTCTCTTATACAACACCTCATCGTGACTTAAAAAATTATGTGCAAGAACATGCAGGGCATATCTCTTTTTTGAAGTGTCTTCATTTGGATATTTTCCTTCCTCAATAAACCTTTGAAAATCATAAAACCAGGGCTTCTCTTGATGCCCTACTTGAATTCTCATAATCTGCTTACCCCCATAACTTAGAGCTCTTGATTTCATAATCACTAATGACTTTGTAGTCAATTAAGTTACACTGTCCCACATTAAAGAGAGCGTTGTTAGAGCATTTGCCATTTGATTGTTGTCTCTTGATAAATGGATAAAAAGACATTTGGTGAAGTTCTTTTTTAAGGTCCTCAAATAGTAGATGTAGGGTTTTAGCTTTTCCTCCTTTACTTCCCATTCTTCGTTAGCCTAATTAATAACCAACATCGAATCCCCATATACTAATAACTCCTTTACTGCAGTTGCTATTGCTGCTTCCACTCCATGAATGCATGCCTCGACCATATTATTGGTTACTTTGAAATCCAGTTTCTTGGCCATCGGTATGGTTTTTCCTTCTGGCGTGACAAGGATCGCTCCTAATTTAGCTCTTTTGTTGTTTATAGCCCCATCAAAATAAAGATTTCATTCCCGGTGCTCTATAATTGCTAAATTCTCATTTGAAAATTCTAGGTTCCATGGTTCATCACCCTCTATTGCATTTTGTGCTAGGAATTCCGCTATTGCCCTTCCTTTGATAACCTTTATAGCAATGTACTCTATATCAAATTCAATTAGGAGTATGAGCCATCGAGACATCCTTCCAGTCAAAGCAGCTATTTACAGTAAGTATCTTAAGGGATCTATCTTTGAAATAGCATGAACCCTATAAGACTAAAAGTAATGCCTCAATTTTCTTGTTGCCTAGATCATTATCAAATATGTCTTTTCCACCAAATCATACTTTTCTTCATATGACAAGACCTTTTTACTGAGGTAATACACTGCGTGCTCTATCCCATCCAGTCCTTCTTGAGCTAACATTACCCCCATTGCCTTTTCCTCTGGAACCAAATATAGAATCAATGGTTTACCTTGCCTCAAAGATCTCAGTACAAGTGGATTGGTGAAATATTCTTTTATCTTATCAAAGGCCTTTTAACAATCATCGTTCCACTTTACAAGTTGATATTTTCTTAACACCTTGAAGATTGGGTCACAAATATTAGTACATTTTGTAATGAACCTGCTAATATATTGTAACCTGCCAATAAACCCTCTCACTTCTTTCTCTGTCTTTGGTGCTAGCATTTCCTAAATAGCTTTCACTTTATCCAAATCTACTTCAATTCCTCTGCTAATAACTATATGCCTCAGTAGCTTCCCTAAAGTAACTCCAAAAATTCATTTCTTCGGGTTGAGTCTTAGATTATACCTCTCAATGCGTGCTAAGAACTTGTCCAGTGCTTCAAAGTATCCCTCTCTCATTTCTGACTTGACCATCATGTTATATATATACACCTTAACTTCCTTATGCATCATGTCATGGAAAAGAGTGGTAGCTACCCTTTGGTATATTGCACCTGCATTTTTCAACCCAAAAGGCATAACCTTATAATAATAGGTCCCCCATTACAAAATGAAAGTTGTCTTGATCTTATCCATAACTGCCATCATTATTTGATTATACCCAAAGAACCCATCCATGAAAGAATATATTGCACTTGATGCTGCACTATCCACTATGACATCAATGTGGGGTAAAGGAAAGTCATCTTTAGGACATGCTTTATTTAAATCTCTAAAATTGACACACATACACATCTTACCATCTTTCTTGGTTACTGAGACTATATTTGCTAGCCATTGGGGGTAATCTACTACTTCTAAAAAGTTCACCTGAATTTGTTTAGCAATCTCCTCTCTTATTTTCTCAATCCACTCTAGTCTTAGCCTACGCAACTTCTATTTAACCAATTTTATTTTTGGATGAGTTGGAATATGATGCTCTACAATTTCCCTATCTAAACTTAGTATATCTTCATAAGTGCAAACAAATACTACCTTCCTTTTTGTTAATATTCTTTAAAAAATTTTCCTCTCTTCAAGAGTTACATAATGTGATATAGAAATATTCTTTGGATTATCATTTGTGCCCATATTAAATGAATCAAATTGAATTGAATTAATGTCAAATATGCATGAATGATCAAAATTATAATGCACAAAACTATCATGATGCACATCACATAAGTAAGCAAAACCAACATTCATATCATTGACCATGGAAAAAACATAGTTTTTGTCCTCATAAAGGCTAGACATTATTACCTCAGTTTCTTTATAAAAAACATCAATAAAATTATTACTAATGATAGTAGTTAAATCCTGGGGTGGCTCTTCTTTAAGTAGCAGACACAACAACTCTTCAACAGTACTATCACTCATCCTCTTAACTACTTGCTTCATCACTACCTCTTTGTTATCCTCTACTAGGTTCTCCACAATCTGCTCCTTGAAGATCTCAAACCCAGGAATGTCTTTTCCAATAATATTAACTGATTCCTTAGCACCTAAATAGTACTTACCTTTCTTTAGCTTGATAAAATTCTCACTCATCAGCCCAATTCTCCCTAAGGGATTATTTATCTTAGCCTTTCTCTTCTTCCTTCCTCTTTTGTTATAAGGTTCTATCTTAAAGCACCTTAACCCCTTAGTATCACTCTGGCTCTTAAACTTTAGTAGCTTATGGCTTCCTTGCTCATTCTTTCCTAGTCCTTGTTGAGGTTGATAATTCATGCTCTCCATCATCTTCATAACCCTTGGTCCAATTGAATTTCATCAAATATCCCAGTAACTTAGAAACTAGAAGGAACACACACTTGCTTCTGTTTCTCTAATATGGCTACCACAACTGCATAAATTCTTGCATCTATAGTCACTACATCTCCTTTATAAGAGAATTTTATCTTTTGGTGCACAGCTGAGGGTACTCCTCCTAGAGCATAGAACCATGGCCTTCCCAGCAATAAGGCATAGGTGACAGGGATAACTAATACAGTGAACTCAATGATGGATTCCATAGTTCCTGTTTTAACTAGAGCTTGGAATGTCCCCTCTATATTCCTAGTGCTGTCATCATAGGCTCTAATTATCAAGTTTAAACCTATTAAGTCATCAGCTTTCAAACCTAAATTAGGCAAGATCTTCAATGGACACACATTAATAGCAGAACCATCATTAACCATTGCAAAGTTGGTTCACTTCCCCTTTACGTCAGCTGGGATAAACAATGCTTTATTATAATTTCTTCCTTCCAAAGGCAAATCATCATCTAAGAACGTTATCAGTCTGTGTCTCTTTTCCATAACCTTTGCTACTATAGCCTCAGGTGTAGCTACTGTTTCAATGTTCATATTTGACAATAGCTCTTTTATAACTGCCTGATGCATCAATAGCTTCTAAATGCTGACATTTTCCTTAGCCTTCTTTAGCTGTTCCAAAATTTTGTCTTCTTGTTCTCCTCCTTCTATTTCTGCATCCTCTACCTTCCATTCCTAGTGACATGATTCACATTAGGGTTATCGCTTCATATGTTAAGACCAACAAGAATTTCCTTATTAGAGTTGTACCAGATGTTTACAACCCCAATAATCCGGTCCCTTTTCCACACTTCCACTGTGCACGTTTCTTTTCCCTCCATGTTAAACTTTTTTAAATGCTCACTTAATAGCTCCTCAATCCCTTATTCAAGAGTTAACGATCCTTTACTCTTTTCTTCAAACTCATCACCCTATCCTATAGGCATAATCTCCTCAAGGGGTATGTCACTAGAAGTTGGTTTTGAATAGAATACTCTGTAATCAAATTTGCCTGAGGGTTGCCCTAGCAAATCCTTAACTCCTCTTCGTGGTTATTCTAGTGTTTTAGATTCTTTTTCTTCTTCTGATGGCTCATTATCAAAGTCATCACCCTATCCTGAAGGCACTATTAATTCAATAGGGATATCAACAGAGGGTGGTTTGGAGTATAACACTTTATAATTGAATTTACCTAAGGGTTGTCCCAATAAATCCTCAACTCCATTAAAAGCATCAAGAGATTCCTTACTATCTATAGGGTTTAGGTTTTCAAAAGAGTCTAGCACTTTCTCCTTGTTAACTCCCAAGTTGATCATTATGGTGGCTGGTGGTAGGACATTTTGGTAGTTTAGGAAAGGATTATTTCTATTGTTTGGGTTAAAATTGGATTTTTTGGGGTTTATGATTTTTTCAGAGTCTATCAGGTTTTGGATTTCATGTTTAAGGCAGATATAGGTATATGTGGAATGACCAGTTACTTAGTGAAACTTACAATAGCTATTAGGGTTATAGCTTGGGACATTTGGGTTAGGTGGTTTGGAAAAGGTTAAGCCTTTATGGATTAATCAGTCTAGGACTTTTGAGAGTGGTTGATTAAAGTAGGAGAATCTCCTAAGCAGTTGAACTACACCCACCTCTACAACTCGGCTAGTGCTTCCTTATTGTGTGCCCCTAGTTAAGTAATTTCAGGTTCCGGTGCCTCTAAAGCTTTTCTTCTTTTCATTCTCAATCTCTTCAACTTGTAGACCATCATTATACAAGTCTATGAATGTTTTAGGGTTCATCATTTGCAATCTCTCGACTAGATTAGGTGATACATTGCGGACTATCATCCTAATTTGATCTTTCTTAGCCAGCTTATTCTTCATCAGTCTTGCTTTGTTCATGAACCTAATAAGAAAATCAAAGAAAGATTCATTTGATTTCTGCTTTGTTAATTCTAAATCTTTGATGGACACTTCCAATCTATTGTTATAATCATACTATTTTAAAAAGGCAGTACATAATTCCTTCTAGTAAGCCGTAACAGATTTTTCCAGCCCATGATACCAGTTTACAGCCATACACTCTAAAAATAACACAAACAACCTAGTGATGATTGCTTATGGGGCTTTAGTATACTCATTATGGTTACGTACTAATTGAGATGAATCCTTAGGTCTCCTCTTCCATCAAATTTCTATAGCTGTGACATTTTAAACTTATCAGGCAGCCTATCATCTTCCATTTGCAGCATGTCATCAAAGTCAAATGAATATCTCATGCTTTGTCCCCTAATTAGCTCATCCATCTTGGACATCTTTTGGGTCAACGCTCGTATCTACTTGGACTTGTGGTTTTGCACCAGTTTGAGTGACTCTTTCTTTGCTTTCTCTACTATGTAGTTCTCAATATCCTTTAGCTTTACATCAATAGCAGGCAAATTTCTAGTAACAGGTTGCCCCTCAGTATTATTGGCAGCAGGTGAAGCATCTATAGTAAGCAGCAGCAGGTGGTTGCTAAATTACAGGTGGTGGTATGATAGCAGTAGCATGTTGCATCAGTCCAGATAATGCTTTTCTTAGTTCTTCTAGCATTATAGCCCTAATTTCATCTATCAAAGCTCCCTTGATATATTTTAAGGTCCAGTTCCCTCCTTGTTATTGTTCCATCTCTATAGGTTCAGGTGTAGTTAGTTCAACTTCTAAGTAAAGTGGATTGATAGGACTCTTCTCTAGTCTATGCAGGATCTCTTATGCTATAGCTTTAGGACTTAAATCTGCCTTTTTTAGTCTGCCACTTTTTTGTCCCTAAACATAAGAAGACCTAGGTGAATCTATGATGGCTGTAAAATAAAATGTTAGTGAGATGGATGAAATGCATATATGCATGATGCACATGCTATATAACAAGTAGCAAATAACAAAAAGCAAGTATCAATCAAGTGTACAACATTCATCCTTCCAACCTTATTCCTCCTACACACATGTTCAATGGTGAGTCTCTTTTCATAAGATTTTTGGTTTTGGCCTTAATATCAACAAGGGATATCAAGAACCGATGTGCATGCCACATCTCTCTTAAAGCAGTGAAAGCATAGAAATAACATTTTTAGGTATAAGGTGTGGCCCAATCTTCATTAGCCTAAGTGGGCTCCAAAAGTATGGCCCTAGACTTTTATAAATAGAAATACCTCATAGAAACATACGTAAGAAATTTAGGTAAATCCTAGGGGAAGTTACTAAGCCATTATATGTGGTTAAGGTCTGGTGAAAAGTTAAGGTTCCCTTAGCAAGATGCTCTCCTTTAAGACTTAAGTTATAGGCCAAGGTCTGAGGGGCCTAACATCATTTGTAAACTTGAGAGAAGGTTACCCCCCCTTTAGGATTTAGCTTACAAACTCTGGTCAGCTGAGCCTGGTAATTTCTCTTGAACCGAGTTGAGGCTAAGAGTGATGGTTAGCCAATTTACAACTCCATGAAGCTAGTGGAATCATGGAATCATAGACCAACGCCATCAGTTTAATAGGGACGAATGAATGTAAATGTAATATCCCGTATTTTTAAATATTTTAATACTGCATCGGGATATGCAGTGTTAATAATTTTTAAATATGATATTGATATTTCATAAGTTATTGATTAATTAAAATTGAATTTTAATTGTTTATTATTATTTTAAGTGCTTTACATAAAATTTTCCCGGGACTTGCATTTTCGGGAAAATTTTCATGTAAATAATTTATTATTAATTATTGTAAATAGATTTACGGACTTGCATGAACTCATACATATTTTTAAATTACTAAATAAAGTCTATGTGCGTATATATTTATTTAATTAGGGTTTAATATATTACCCTAATATTTTATTATTTGCTTATTAATTTTATTGTTATTTAATTATTTTATTTATCATTAAATTATAAATTATTATAATAATGTGTGGTGTGTGATTTTTCCCAAATATTTTATTTAAAATTATTTTTTTTTAAATTATTTTTTTTCTTTTTTTTTTCTTTTTCTTTCTTTTTCTTTCTTTTTCTTTTTCTTTTCTTTTCCTTTCCTTTTCTTTTCTTCTTCTCCTTTCTTCTTCCCAAGCCCGTTCCTTCTCCCCTCTCGCTGCAACTTCCGACCACCTACCGTCGATGTGCTGCTAGCAGCTCTGCCTTCCCCAGCCAGCTACTCCGCCGCCCCTTGCTTCCTTCCCCGGCGTCGGCTAGCTCCAATTTTCCAATTTTGGCCGAAACTTCCCTCCTCGCCGTTCACCAACTTTTCGGCTACCATATTCGACACCGCCAGTCTCTTTCTTCTCCTTGAGCTCCGGTGAGTGTGATTCTAGCTTTGGTTTGAGCTGAATTGGTCTTGATTTGCTTAGGTTTCGAATTTTTGATTTCGGCCAGATTAGGATTTTTGATTTTTTTGAACTTTGAATTGATTGATTCATGAAAAGTCCCTTCACAAATGTTGATCCTAGTAGCTTAATCTTCATGTGTGAATTTTTTTGGAATTTTTTGAGATTTATTTGATTTTTGGGTATTTTTGAATATTTTAATATTATTTTCTAATTTTCGGAAATTAATTACTTAAATTATGAAATTGTGTTTTATGATGAACATAGGTGTTGAAATGAATTATAGAAATTTATTTGGAATTTTTATGAATTTCTAAGTATTTATTTTGAATTATTTGAGTTTATGTAATTTTGGAAAATTAGGTTAATTATGTTTTTAATTGAATTTAATTGGTTAATTGAGTTTAATTATTGATATTATTGATAAATATGTTGATAAAATTAATTTTGGATAATTATACTATTTTTGGTGAATTTTTGAAGTAATTATAGTATATTTATATATATAGGGGTATTTTGATAATTTTACACAAAATTGGCTAAAAATGTAATTTAATTGGTTTTAATAGTTATTTAAGGTGTAAAAATGATTTCTACAAATTTTTTAGTATTTTTAACTAATTAAAACTATTTTTCGTGAATTATTTTCAATTATATATATAATATACGATTTTTCTAATAAAATGAGTTTTTATCGATTTTTACAGTGTTTTAAGGATAATTATGTAATTTCTACTTATAAAATGTATTTCTGTGATATAAGGGTATTTTTGGTATTTCTGTATTTGTTCTGTGATTGTGGACCCCGGTCGATAGACTATAGTTTGGAGTCCGACCGAGGGGTTGTGGATGAGTTGTTGTGCTTGTTTTTCGAAGTGTGTTTCTTTGCAGGGTCGGCTCTACTCTTTGAGTAGAGAGATGTCCGTTTTACAGGGGAGGTTCTGCCGAATTTTTGATAGAATTCTCGTAAAACGTGATGTCCAGTCGAACCCTAATCCTGTTTCTGTGTTTAATATTCTAGATCGAGTTTCTAGGATTTTCGGTTAGGTTGTTTCTGATGTCTGTTATTTATTATTTATTTAGTTGCGCCGAGACCGAGGCCTAGTGGACCAGACCCGTCGGATCCATCTCGTGGAGTGCACTAATTTGTGAGTTGCTATTTTATATCTATATGCTTAGGATGCATGATTTAGAAATGCATGTCTTATTTTGATTAAATATGCATAAATAATTTGATTATTACTTAAGTTTATATTTAGTTTATTGTTGGTTTATTTTTGGTATATATTAAATTATATGCATGTTTTGTTAATAAATTATATTTAAAATGTTTTTAAATATATTTCTAGCTTAATTTATAATTTAATTGGATTTATTTGACGTATATATACTCGAAATATACCTGATTTACTTTTGGTATATTTTCAGTATATATATGGTTTATATTGTTATTTTATTTAAATTCGTGCATCATTTATTTGTGAATGAATGTTTTATATTTATTAATGAAGGATATCAATAGAACGTGCTACCTAGTGGGCAGCACTAGGACCGAGTACGTACCGGTACGCCTATAGTATTTAGGCTATATTACTAACCATTTGTGGATATTGATTGGATATGATTATTTGATGTGTGAGATATGGTTTGGAGGTGTGATTGCTGGAGCTCGGTTGACCAAGTGTCTCAGGGCCAATCACACTGGCAGTCAGACTGCTGGAGCTCGGTTGACTTAGTGTTTCGGGGCCAGTCTATTGTCTAAATGGAATAAGTGAATATTTTGGAATAAGTGAGCATGTTGGCTAGAGTGTTGTCTAACACTATTTTGAGGTTGCGATTTTCTAGGGTTCTATTTGATCCTTCATAAACGATGATTTTCAATGAAATATATATAAAATGATTTTATTGCATCCGTGTGTATTTGCCTGTATATATACATATTAGATATATACTGTTGATTGTATGCATTGTCATTTAGTATGCATGTATATATATTATAGTAATTCACTTAGTGAGGTCTGACTCCCCTCCGTTGACTAATTTTTTAGGAGAGTCATCTTCTTCAGACCTCAGTAGCAGACTTGTACGCCGGATTTCTTTCGCCCCGGTTGCTTTATGTAAACTGCTTCTCTGAGTCTTGAGTTTATTTTATCTAGACACTGCAGTAGTCGTTAAATATTTAAAGAGATGTTATATTATATTTGAACTGGATTTGTATTAAAAGAGATTTTATATATATGTAATGATGAGGATTTGATTTAAATCCAGTTGGCACATATGCTATTGTGATATTTATGATTTTTATTTCCGCTGCATTATATACTGTTGTTATTATTATTGCATATTTTATTTTATTTTATTTTTAGGCTTGCTACGGGTTCCGGATTCGAAAGAATTCCCGTTCCCTAGCACCGGTCATGGCCCCTGTTTTGGGTCGTGACAATAAGAATAATAATAATTAGTAAAATAATTCTAAAGAACACAAGTAGAACCAATATCTCTTATCCTCAGTAGCAATGGCAGGGTTTAGCACACACCCAAGATTTTAGCAACTGCGACACTGTTTGGGCTCAGGGCCCTAGGGCACACACTATTATATGTTGACCATTTGCATGATAAAACTCCTAATTTTGGAATTTGACAAAAAAATTTTATACTAATAATTTCAATTAAGTGTGTAGGGAATTATATACCAAACATATACCAAGCACATACACTTTTTGATGAGTAGTGACTTTTCGGGCTGATTGAACCTTTGAGATTGAAGAAGGCTTTTAACATATTTAGAGCTCTTAAATGAGAAAATGAGCTTCTTAACATTTGTAGTAGACATCTTGATATTTCTGAATTGGGCTTATTTGTCAAAATTCAAGTTCATTTGGTTAGGCAAATTTTAAGTTGAAATCCATGTATATGTCTTCCGTCTTAGACTGCACACCTCTTAGTATTTTGCACATATCTTGAGTTACAAAAGTCCAATTAAGGTTATTCAAAATGATTTTAAAATATAGGTCAAATATATACAATTTTCATGAATAAAATATAGGTAAATTCAAATTTCTTCAGGAGCATATCACGTCTTCAACTTGTGTATAGCTGTCTGATAGTATTCTGCATTTTAGATTGCATAACCCTAAGTAATTTGGAGATATCCTGAGCTAAAGAAGTCAAATTTAGGTGATTTAAAATGATATGGAAATATAATTCAAATATCTACAGCTTTAATGAAGAAAGTATAGGCAAAATAAAGTTTCTTCAGGATTAAATCACGGCTTCAATTTGGGTATAGCTGTCTAACCGTAGTCTGCATTACAGATTGCATAATCCTTAGTATTTTGGATATTTCTTGATCTATAGAAGTCCAATTTAGGTGATTCAAATTAATATGGAAATATAATTCAAATATCTACCGCTTTTATGAAGAAAGTGTGGATAAATTCAAACGTCTTGAGGAGCCAATTACAGTTTCAATCCATGAATAGTTGTTTGACAGCATCAGTCTCAATAATTCAAAATATAGACGTTGGAAACATCATTTGCACCTCCAAAAGCTTTATTTTTTAGTATAAATACCTCTAGAGCTGAATAGAAGTTAAGAAACTTATTTATCATTCATTATTTCTTAAGCTTTCTTTGAGCTATCAAATTCTCTTAAACAATTCTTTGTTTGTATAACTCTTGTGAGAGTTGGGTGTGTGTTAGAAATAGAATTTCTCTTCATCTTAAATCTTGGGTTAGATTAGAAGGGAAGTGAGATTTATTTCTAAAGGAATTGGTTTAAGTGTTATCCATTGAAATACTTAGGTTTTGGTTTTTTAAGTGAGCCTTGAAAACTCATATTGTAAGGTTATAAGAGTGAGCCATAAAACTCTTCTATAGTCTCAATCTTATGAATAAGATTATGGGTGATTGAAAATCCTAACTTGGGGATAAGTTAGGTGGAGATGTAGGATTGTTGTTGAATCTGAACTCCTTAAATCTTTGTGTTCTTCATTCTTCCTTCTCGACTTCTATTTAATTATTGTAAAGAATTCTTTTAATTCCTCATTTTTATTTGATAGTCCCATTCACCCCCCTTTACAACTCTTTTCAATTGGTATCAGAGCTTGAATTCTAGGTGCTTCATTGCTAGAATACAAGATCATGGAGAGTGAATCTCAAAACATCTCTTCTTTTAGACCATTCTTTGATGGTAGTGACTATCCACATTGGAAATTCAAAATGGAATTATATCTTGATTGTGATTCCATCAAACTTTGGGATATTGTCCTAAGAGGTTGGGAGCCACTTACAACCATCATTAATGGTGTGATAACCACTCTTGTAAGAAGCCAATGGAGTTTTGATCAAAAGGAAGAAAATCACAAAAATAAAAAGGCTATGATTACTCTAGTCTCCTCCATGACAAGAGAAGAAGGAGGCAAGCTTCAAAATTGCATTTCAATTAAAGAAATGTAGGAGACCTTAGAGAATCACTATAAAGGCAACATTCAAGTAAGAAGCAAGAAGGTTCAACTTCATATGTATGAATATGAACTCTTTAAAATGAAGCCTTAAGAATCAATCATGAAGATGAAAAACCATCTCAATGCTCTCCTCACAACCCTCAAGAAACTTGGAAAACATTTCTCCAAGGAAGAGGTAAACAAAAAGATTCTAAGAATCCTACCTAATAAGGATTAGGAATCTCGTGTTACCTCAATGGAGGAAGCTCAAGACCTCTCTACTCTATCAACTGATATGCTCATTGGTAAGATCTTAACACATGAGCTCACCATTAAGCAAAGAGGTGAAGAACAAGAAGAGAAAAAAGAAAGGAGAAAGAGCATTGCTCTAAAAGCTCTTCAAGAAGATAGTGAAAAGGAAAGCATCAAAGATTCTAGTGATGAAGATGGTGATATTGCCATGCTCACTAGGAACTTCAAGAAGTTCTTAAGAAAGAAAAATTTCTCAAGAACAAAGGACTTCAACAAGAAGTTCGAAGGAGATGGAAGGAAGAAAACAAAAGAGGTTACTTGCTATGAATGCAAGAAATTGGGACATATTAGAAGTGAATGTCCTAAAATCAAATTCAAAAGCAAAGGAGCAAAAGATAAGAAGAAGGCATTCAAAGCTACTTGGGATGATTCCTCTGAATCCAAAGAGGAAGAGGAACAATAAGAAGTTGCCAATCTTTGCTTCATGGCCATTGAAAATGAAAACGAGGTACCATCCACTTTTTATTTTTCCTTTGATGATTGTGATGAATATTATGATGATGATGATGAGAGCTCTATTATGAGCAAATTACTTGTTAAATGCAAAAGTTTGTTATTTAAGAAGAAATAATAAAAACATGAGTTTAAGTAAGGATTTTGAATGTTTAAAAATTAATTTTGCTAAACTTGTTGCATCAAATGAAAAACTTGTTAGTATGTTATGTCTTCTAATTCTTTAAAAGACCAACTTAAGAAAGCAAATGATGAAAATCATAAGCTTTCTAAGGAAGTCTTAGAATTAAAGAATTCCATTGCTAAATTTAAGAGAGGAAAAGAAACTTTAGATAGTCTTCTTGACTCTCAAAAATTTCATGGACATACCCATGGAATTGGATATAAAAATGGAATTTCTTCATCATCCTCATCATATATTACTTTTGTTAAAGCTTCACATGATTCTACTCCTTCAACCTCAAATGAGATTCAAGCAAAAAAAAATCTCATGTGTTAAATAGCAAGGCAAAATCTCATAAGATTAACCCTCCATTAACACAAAGAGGTAAGTCTCAAACTAGAGCACCTTAACCTAGGCATGCTTATATGTATACTAGACATAATTATAATAGGCATGTTGCACAACACAATGCATATAAACATATTGCACAAACTTATCGAAATGCTCATCACCATTGCCAATGTATGTCTCACTCATTGTCATAAAATAATAAAAGATAGACACAACACCAAAGGCATGTTGCACACACTAGGAAAGCATTTCATTCTAGGAGAAATAAATTTAAAAATATTGTATGTTCATATTGCATGATCAAAGGACATACCAATAATGTGTGCTTTTATAAAAAACTACATATGAATTTACTTCCTACGAATTATCTTAAAACTAACCAACCTAGACCAAGAAAGGTTTGGGTCCAAAAGAACACTTAAATTGTATTGTGTAGATGTGCTTGAAATCCATAAGAACAAAAAGCAAGTGGTATCTCGATAGTGGATGTTCAAGGCACATAACAGGAGACAAAGAGCAATTCAACAAACTTAATGCTAAGGATAGAGGACACGTTACTTTCAGAGATAATGCAAAAGGAAAAATCATTGGCATTGGAGATATAGGTAATCCTCAATCCTTATCTATACATCATGTGTTGTTTATTGATGGTCTTAAACACAATCTACTTAGTATAAGTCAATTATATGACATGGGAAGTGAAGTAACTTTTTATCTTAAAAATTGCTTTGTTAGTTGTCTTGATGAAAATAAAATTATTTTTAGTGGTGAAAGAGTAGACAATGTTTATGTCATTGATTTGAATAAAATTGATAACAAAGACATAAAATTCTTAGTGTCTATCTACCATGACACATGGACATGGCATAGAAGATTAGGATATGCAAATTTTAAGCTTTTGAATGATCTTTGTAAACATGAACTTGTAATTAGTTTACCTAAGCTTGAATTCACTAAAGATAAACCTTGTGATGTTGTCAAAAGAGAAAATAATCCAAGTCCTCATTTAAGCTAAAAAATGTAGTGTCCACCTCTAGGCCACTTGAACTTATACATATGGATTTATTTAGACTAACTAGAGTTGCTAGTCTCGGTGGAATGCACTATACTTATGTATTGGTTGATGACTACTTTAGATACACTTGGGTGTGTTTTCTTGCTCATAAGAATGATGCATTTAAAGCTTTTGAAAATTTTTCAAAAAGAGTTCAAAAAGAAAAAGGATTTTGTATTTCATCCATTAGAAGTGATCATGGAACAAAATTTGAAAATGAATTTTTCAAAAACTATTGTAATGAAAATGGTATTTCTCATACATTTTCATCTCTTAGAACCCCTAAACAAAATTGAGTAGTTGAAAGGAAAAATAGAACTCTTGTGGAAATGGCTAGAATAATGCTTCATGAGTATAATTTGCCTTTATGCTTTGGGCAGAAGCTGTTAACACATCTTGTTATATTTCAAACCGAGTTTTTAAAAGACCAATTTTAAATAAAACATCTTATGAGCTATAAAACAATAGAAAACCCAAAATCTCATATCTAAAAGTATTTGGATGCAAGTGCTTTATATTGAACACTAAGGATAATCTTAGAAAATTTGATTCCAAAGCCGATGAGGGAATTTTCCTAGGCTATTCCATCTCTAGCAAAGCATATAGGGTCTTTAATAAGAGAACTCTAGTAGTTGAAGAGTCAATGCATGTGGTATTTAATGAATTAAACTCACTTGATCCTAGAAAGGATGTTTGTAGTGTTGATGATCTTGTAGGTGACAATGAGATTATGGAAACATAAGAAGAAAATGCTAGTAAACTTTTGGAACTTGAAGATCCAAGCAAGAAGAAAAATGAGGGGACATCTCAACCTACCTTGAAGGATGAACTTCCAAAGGATTAACAATTTAAGAAAGTTCACCCTCAAGATCTCATTATAGGTGACACTATAAAAGGGGTAACTACTAGATCTCAATTAAAGTCTACTGTTAATTTAGCCTTCATTTCTCAAATTGAACCCAAAAATATTAATGATGCTTTGTGTGATGAATTTTGGGTCCTTGCTATGCAAGAAGAGTTAAATCAATTTAAGAGAAACAAGGTTTGGACCTTGGTTCCTAGACCTAAACATCACCCTATTATATGCACCAAATGGGTGTTTAGAACTAAGATGAATGAACAAGGTGTCATAACTAGGAACAAAGCTAGACTAGTAGCTAAAGGATATAATCAAGAGAAAGACATTGATTATGATGAAACCTTTGTCCCCGTTGCAAGGTTAGAAGCTATTAGAATGCTACTTGTATTTGCATCATACATGGATTTTAAAATTTATCAAATGGATGTTAAAAGTGCATTTTTAAATGGTTTTATTGAAGAGGAGGTATATGTTGAACAACCTTCGGGTTTTGAAAATTTTAACTCTCCAAATCATGTTTTTAAATTGTCAAAAGCATTATATGGATTGAAACAAGCTCCAAGAGCTTGGTATGAAAGATTGAGTAACTTTTTACTAGAGAAAGGTTTCTCTAAAGGAAAGGTTGACACAACTCTTTTCATAAAGAAATCCAAGAATGATGTATTAATTGTTAAGATTTATGTTGATGATATTATTTTTGGTGCTATTGATTTGTGTGAGGAATTTTCTAAGCTAATGCAAGGAGAATTTGAGATGAGTATGATGGGAGAACTCAAGTTCTTTCTTGGACTTCAAATCAAGTAATGTAAAGATAGGATTTTCATTAATCAAACCAAATATGTAAGGGACATTCTTAAGAAGTTTGTAATGGATGGAGCTAAATCAAGCAAAACTCCAATGAGCACCATAACCAAACTCAACAAGGATGAGAATGGCAAATCGGTTGATGAAAAGCGATTTAGAGGTATGATCGGATCCTTTCTTTATTTAACCACTAGTAGACCCGATATTATGTTTGCTACTTGCTTGTGTGCTAGATTTCAATCAAGTTCTAGAGAGTCTCATTTAAATGCTATTAAAAGAATTTTCAAATATCTTTGTGGTACAATGCATTTAGGACTTTGGTATCCTAGGATTTCTTCAGTTGACTTGATTAGTTATTATGATGCTGACTTTACTGGTAGCTTACTAGATAAAAAAGCACTTCCAAAAATTGTCAAATTTTAGGAAATTGCTTAGTTTCTTGGTTTAATAAGAAAAAAGTTTCGGTTGCCTTGTCCACCGCTGAAGCAGAATATGTGGCGGCTAGTTGTTGTTGCACCTAAGTTCTATGGCAAAAACAACAACTTTTGGACTATGGCATTGATATTAATCACATTCCAATTAAATGTGACAATACAAGTGCTATAAAACTTAGTAAAAATCTCATTCAACATTCTAGAACTAAGCATATTGACATTAGACATCATTTCTTGCTTGATCATGTTCAAAATGGTGATATTTTTCTTGATTTTGTTGATACTAATCATCAATTGGCATACATTTTTACTAAACCTCTTTGTGAGGAAAGATTGAATTTTATTAAGCATGAACTTAGTATGATTGATGGCTCAAGCTTGTCTTGATCACTTGTTAAATTGATGAATTGATGTTTGGATTCTTATGTGATTTAAAAAAATTATTTTCAGCATCATGTATATATTTTATTTTAAAAGTATTTGCTTTAGCAAATTTAGTTCATATACATGATATATTGTATTTACCATTTGCATGATCTTTGTATTAATTTTAATTGGATTTGTGTGGATTCATTCAATTTTTTTTTTAAAAAATCCCTTTTATTTTACAAATTAATAATTAATTATTGAGCTAAATTCAATTAATTAATTATTTTAAATTAGCATAAATATTCCTCCTCCTCAACAATTTTTTTTTTGTATTTTTATGTTATGTTTATTTTCAGTATACTTTATATATCTAAGTTTTGAGCTGTTAAATGTGTTTTATAACTATTTTTCATCAGTTTATATTCGGTTTATTTTCTGAATATTTTCTGAATATAAACCATGAGTTGTTTGTTTATTTTATAATTATTTTATGACAGTTTATTTTCTAGATATTTTTTAGATATAAGACATGAGCTGTTAGTTTTATATCTTATTTACAATTGGTATTTTAACATCATTGTAACTCTTTTTTAATTCAATTTTATTTGGATTTTTACAAAAGGGAAAAATTTTTGAGTTTGTTTAATTTTTATGTTTTCTTAGAAATTATTTTTATCTTTGATAATGCATGAATATTTTTAAGATTTGGTCTATCTTTGCATTTTGACAAAGGAGGAAAAATAATTCAGTTTGCATGCGTACTTAGTTAATTTCTTATAAGGAAAATAATTTTTTTTTTCAAAGATGTGTTTATGTAAGTGACATAACTATGTGATAGTGTATCCTTAATATCAATTTTTTTTAAATCCATTGAAAATAAGGGGAGAAAATTATTTGAATTTATTTCATATAATTCTTTTTCTCATGCATAATAACAATGTAAGTATGACCAGTTTTGTCCTTGTGATAAAAAGACTTGTTTTGCTTACTTTATTTATATATGACATGAATTTTTTTTTGCATGACTATTAATTGTGCTTATTCATGCAAAATTCATATTCATGTATAAATTCTTCTTGGAAATGGTTTTTATCTCTTAAAATGACATGAATTTCATAAAGATTTTGAATATTTTTGCTTGCATTGTTTTGGTTCTTGATCTTTTAGTCCCTCTAGTATTTTTGGCTCCCTCAGGTCTATTTCCCCTTATATCTCTCTCTTTTCTTTTTGTCTTTGACAAAGGGGAAGAAGAAGCTATGTGCTTAGGGGATAAATAATTGTGTTTAAGATATGCTAAGTACCACATGATTATGTATGATTGATTGTCTAGCTAAACCTTCTATAATCATGTGATGTTTCAGTATAACATATGTTCTATTTTGTGATGCATACACTACCTCCATATATGGTTGAAATTATTTCCTTTATGTTGTCTAACATTTTTTTAATAATCATGTTATCATCATTTATTATGTTATGCCATATTTTTTTATAACTTTTTTATGTTGTCTTTATTTTCAACAAAATTTATTTATATTTCTTATCATGTCCAAAAAGGATGAGAAATAAAGAAATATATTTTTTTTAAAGGAATATATTTATTAAACTCTTATACATGCTATGATAATTTATTTATTTATATGCTCTGATACATGATAAATATTGAATTTATGCACATGTTAAGGGGGAGCAAAATATTTTCTCTTTTTGCATATATTTAATTTGAAAGGGGGAGCTATTTTTATTTAATATACTTATACATGTTATTTATTTTTTACACACACACACATATTATTTATCATCTTTTCAAATTGGTTGTCCAAGCCAAAAGGGGGAGATTGTTGACCATTTGCATGATCAAACTCCTAATTTTGGAATTTGACAATAATTTTTATACTAATAATTTCAATTAAGTGTGTAGGGAATTATATACCAAACATATACCAAGCATATACACTTTTGGATGAGTAGTGACTTTTTGGGCTGATTGAACCTCTGAGATTGAAGAAGGCTTTTGACATATTTAGAGCTCTTAAATGAGAAAATGAGCTTCTTAACATTTGAAGTAGACATTTTGAGATTTCTGAATTGGGCTTATTTGTCAAAATCCAAGTTCATTTGGTTAGGAAAATTTTAAGTTGAAATCCACGTATACGTCTGCCATCTCAGACTGCACACCTTTTAGTATTTTGGACATATCTTGAGTTACAGAAGTCCAATTAAGGTGATTCAAAATGATATGAAAATATAAGTAAAATATGTAAAATTTTTATAAAGAAATATGGGCAAATTCAAATTTCTTCAAGAGCATATCATGGCTTCAACTTGTGTATAGTTGTCTGACAGTATTCTATATTTTAAATTGCACAACCCTAAGTAATTTGGAGATATCCTGAGCTAAAGAAGTCAAATTTAGGTGATTCAAAATGATATGGAAATATAATTCAAATATATACAGAATTAATGAAGAAATTATGGGTAAAATCAAATTTCTTCAGGAGCAAATCATGGCTTCGATTTGGGTATAGCTGTCTGACCGTAGTTTGCATTACAAATTGCACAATGATTAGTATTTTGGACATATATTGATCTAAAGAAGTCCAATTTAGGTGATTCAAATTGATATGGAAAGATGATTCAAGTATCTACAGCTTTTATGAAGAAAGTGTGGTCAAATTCAAACGTCTTGAGGAGCCAATTATGGTTTCAATCTATGAATAGTTGTCTGACAGCATTAGTCCCAATAATTCAAAATATAGACGTTGGAAACATCATTTGTACCTCCAAAAGCTATATTTTTTTGTATAAATATCTCTGGAGCTGAATGGAAGTTATGAAACTTATTTATCATTCATTATTTCTTAAGCTTTCTTTGAGCTATCAAATTCTCTTAAACAATTCTTTGTTTGTATAACTCTTGTGAGAGTTGGGTGTGTGTTAGAAATAGAATTTCTCTTCATCTTAAATCTTGGGTTAGATTAGAAAGGAATTGAGATTTATTTCTATAGGAATTGGTTTAAGTTTTATCCATTGAAACACTTGGGTTTTGGTTTTTTGAGTGAGCCTTGAAAACTCATGTTGTAAAGTTATAAGAGTGAGCCATAAAACTCTTGTATAGTCTCAATCTTGTGAATAAGATTGTGGGTGATTGAAAATCCTAACTTAGGGATAAGTTAGGTGGAGACGTAGGATTATTGTTGAATTCAAACTCCATAAATCTTTGTGTTCTTTATTCTTCCTTCTCAACTTCTATTTAATTCTTGTAAAGAATTCTTTTAATTCCTCATTTTTATTTGATAGTCTTATTCACCCCCCTATAGGACTCTTTTCATTATATCATAAAGACATAGAGTGGAGATAAGGAGTCTCCACCCAGGGTAATAACTGGGACAAATCAAAATGGTGGTACTCGATTCTCTAAAAGAAAGCTACCAACACAACCAGGAGATTCTATGAATGGAATAGTAACTTCTTTTAGTCTCATGTTCATTTAGAATTATTTTATAAATTACTATCTTATTCTCTAATTACATGTAATTTATTTAAACCCTAATTAAATATCCATTTAACCTAAGGCAACAAGTCATAAAATTACATGTAAAAATGTATACAAAAGGCAACGTCCCTATTTCTAAACTAGATTAATTTTATTAATTAAAGTTAGCTAATTCTACATATTTTATTTACAAGTAAAATGGACTAAATATGAGCCTACATTTTAATTGAATTAGTGAGCCTAAATCTATTTGTTTTAATTTAATTAAGGAATTGGGCTTATTGTCTACAAATTTTAAAAAATAAATTAAATTATTAAGCATGCCTGAGTCTTTTTATTTTAAAAGAAATGAAATTAATGGGCTGAGCTAAATTTAAATTAATTTTAATTAACTAGAAATATGCCTAAGGCCTAATTAATTTTAAAAAGAAATAAAAATACATTAGTGGACTGAACTAAAGTCTAAGTTAATTTTATTAATTAAAAGTTTACCTAAATCTAACTAACCTAAATGGGCCTAAATTAATTAAAACCTAAAAGTCATTTTTAAGTCTATTTATTAAATGGGTTGATCCTACCGTGAACTTGGGGCTCAAAAGGCATGAGAACTAAAAACAAAACCCAAGTTAATAAACATACCAAAAAATAAATCAAAATAACAATTTACATGATTTTTCTAAAAAATCCTAATTCAATTTCATGTAACCTTAAAATTAATCTACTACTATCATTGATTTTAATTGAATCTTACTAAATTGCGTCTAGATTACTAATTAATTTTTAGTGCAAAGAATTAAAATTCTACTAATTTCCTTTTATTAGGGCTATTACAAACTACAGTGTAGAAAATTAAAGCAAATTAATTACAACCCAGTAAAAATAATGAACAAAATACTACATAAAATAATTAACCCTAAATTCTACAGGGATTTCACAAAATTCAATACTTGGCATCCCATGGATTCTTCAATATTGCAAAATCTCACATCATCAACCTCACATTCAGAGCACCATAGAACACCAATAAAAAAAAATTAATCATTAATGACTCAATAAAGAAATAAAACAAAGAAATCAAATAAAAAAAGAAAAAAAAAAGAAAAGAGTAGGAGATGTTATGCAAATGTCGTTTGAATTTCCCTTAGATTGGGATTGTCACCATTTTGAGATTGACTTTGTTGTTTTTTTTATTTTCTAAACTTTAAAAGTAAAGCACGTATTTTTGTTGATTTCCCGAAGGTTTTGAAAATGAAAAATAAAGAGCTATGGTTTGTGGCTTTCTGCATAGTAAAGGAAATAACTACAGTTTTTTTTTGCAGCCTCTGCTTCTCTAAGGTTTCCTCTCACTTTTTGCCTCACTTCCTCCTGGCTTTTAGAGCCTGGCCTAACAACCTCCAACCCCTATGATCACATAGGGAAATTGCGCTGGATTTTCATTTTTAAACGTTCAAAATCAAAATAATAAGATGATGATAGAGTTTTGAAAAAATCAAAGACTCGTATACACAGGGACACGTGGTGTCCTGGACCAATGAAAAAAAGTAAGAAATAACTAAAAATCAATTTTCAGTGTAAAAAATCAAATTTTAGCAAAAATTAGCACTCTGGAATGTTGATTTTCATCCCATAATGCCAACTGGCATTGCTTCATGCTGACTGGCATTACGTAATGCTGGTCAATCATTTTTTTAAATTAAATTACAAAAAAGATCCTTAGAAGTTTTTAATTTTTGCAATTAAATCCTTGAAAAACCAATTTTGCAATTAAGTCCATAAAATGAAGTAATTTAGTCCTTTAAATCACGAAACTCGACACAAGAGATCAATTCTCAATTAGATTTTCATTATAGGGGCTTTTATCGCATGTGTGCACAATTGCACGCTGAAATTAGGTGTTTACAGTCACCTCTTCAATGTAGCGTCACCTCTCTAACAGTATTGAACATTTTTTTTATTTTAAGTAATTTACAAAAATTTTGACCTCCCTGTTTACTTCTGGCATTATGCCTACACATTCAAAGGTGCTAAGAATTTTAGTGGTGTTCAAGTTTTGTTCAATGAGCTCACAGATGATATCAAAGACCGTATTCAGGATACAAATTTTGAGGACTTCATTTTATCCCTTTTAAACTCTCAGGGTTGCACTAATTACCAGCTGCCACACTCACTGATGGAGAGGTGGTTCGAGACCATGCACACCTTTTACCTTCCTTTTGGTAAGCTAACATTAAACCTTTTCTCCTTTGCTGCTATCACTGGGATTGCTTGTGCTGGCGATGTTGTCCCATTTGATGCGAGCATATATTAAATGGTAGTGGATCGAGTAGTTTCTATTAAACAACTCCTCAATATGGTCCTTGATATAAAGGGGACCTATACCATTAAGATTAACTCAATCTGGAGTCACTACACCTAAGTCAGGCTTGAGGCTGCTACCATTGCCCAAGAGATCGACTAGGTAGTGAGGGCATTTTTAGTCTATTTGTTAGGCGCTATCCATTTTGCTGACATCACCAGCTCCAATAATTTGATATTTTAAATGCCCCTTCGAGACTTGGATTGAGTGTCTTCTTATGATTAAGGTAGCTGTGCATTGGCCTACTTGTACAGGAGCATAAATGAAGTAGTCCAAGGAGCCAAATGATTCTATAGTTTCTGGTATGCTATCTTAGTGAGTATTCTCTCTACTTTTGAACTTTATTTGCCAATTATCTTGATTATTTGCTAACAATTCACCTTTATAGGTCTAGGCTTTGGAGTTTGAGTTAATCTGAGGGATAACCCATGTCACTGACATTCATTTCCTAGCCTTGGCCTGATGGGGTGCTAGTTGTTCATGGAAGAGACATCTGGCTTGTGTGCACATTCATCGAGAGTGGCTGAACTCCTTGACCTATAATAAGATACCTGAGAAAAGACAAACCACTATTAGTAGTATCACATAGTTATAGAATCATGTTACTTACCTATCCTTTTTCTCTTTAATTGCGCTAGGATTTATAGGGTCTTAAAGATAGGTGGCTTTCTAAGATGACTTGTTCAAGACCACTATCCTTTTAGAGGTGCTCCTTTATTAACCTAATTGTCGAGTATAGTACCTTGTCGAGAGGGTCCTCAACTGAGATTATAGTGCCCATGCTAGGCATATCCCTATAACACCTCCTGTCGGCATGTTATGGACACACCTATTGGAGGGTGATAAGCTGGACAAAGTGATTGCAGGAGACCCTATTAAGACCCATACTGTAAGGAGTAAGAGTCGTTATTAGACTTTGTTTGAGCCAGCCTACTACAATGGGTGCCTCTTTTAACTACTACTTCTGCTCTATTACTCATTTGACTTTATCCTTCTTTTATGTTTCTAATTATATATTGACTTAGCCTTTTCCATGCATAGATGGCAGCCATAGGTCCTACTCATAGACCTAGGATTCCTGTATATGAAAGACCACTCCAGTGTCCTCGTATTAACAGTGGGGAGGGTACTTTAGCTAGGGCTCCTCCTTGTTTTAGCTCACGGATGGTTGTTGGTTACCTGACTTATACACTTAACCTTTTAGCTCAATATTAGGTACCCCCAAGGTGTTAGTGATATGCACTAGGTCAATTATTTGATTATACATTGACTTTCTTATTTTATTAATAAAGAGGTATTTCATTATCATTTGATTTTATGAATGGTTAATTCTTACTAAGGCCATCAAGTATGTGACTTGATAGTAAAACCCTTAGATTAAAATAAGAGTTCTATTCTAATTATCCCTAGCCATTTATTAATTATATAAATGTTAAAGTATTGAGGCTAGTATCATGTTGACTGATGGTTATGTTTTACTAATCATGAATATAAGATATTGAGTCAACTCATAGGTATATGATGAGAGATCATGTACTGGATTGACCCACTATGAGAATACTACATAGAATATTATCATAAGTATTTCTCATCATAGTAATTTTATTTTAGTCCTTTGACCTTAAAATCATCATGGATTTCTACATAGCTATTTTATGTTTTGACACATTCTAATATTGTCTTTAATCGGACGATTAGATAGGATGTTATTGGATATGAAATTAGTTATGTGAGGAATATGAGTGATTTAGAAGGAATTTATCCCTCATTAATATGAGAAAGATATCTATGGGCCCCTTGATGAGATAGACTGAAGGAAAATGCATGGCCATGCTGAAATGAATTGATAAAGAGTTATAATTTTCAGTCTACTTGGAATCAAGTCATAATATTGAACTATATAAGGATGACATTCTATGCCTTATGTTTAATTAAGATATCATGTGATAAAGGGAAGATAAAATTCACTGTAATTAGGTTATGTCAGATTATTGACTTCACATGACTTGGGTAGTCATAATGTCTTACTAGAGGCCACTTATGACTTGTAGGCCTAAATAGAGATTTAGGCCCACTGTCAATGTTATGTGAACCTACAGGGTTACACACTTAGAATAAGCCCAAAATGAATATGGATTTAATAAGCCCAAAATAAACTTTATGGAAATAAATAATTAAAGTGTTTTATTTATTTATTTATTTGTTTATTTATTTAAAATAAATATTATTTTAAATAAATAAATAAATAAGATATTATTTCTAATTTATTTTTAAATCAAAATCATAATGTAATAAATGGAAATTACCAAAAAGGTCTTTGGTAGGTGAAACCTTAATTTGGAGTTTATAAATATGTTATATTCTCTAGGGTTTAATACAATTTTGTTTTTCCTTGCCTCCAAAAATGGTTTTCTCTCTTCCTAGACAACAAACATAGAGTTTTTCTTTTGTTCTTGATTTAGGAGACAATCAAGAAGGTTGCTAGCACACACTTTAATTCGTTTTGTAAAAGGCTGTTCGTGTGGATACCTATAAAGGATGCATCCTTTTGGAGACGTCTTGATCTAAACAACCAAAGCAAAAAGCTCGAGGTAAGGTGTCACCGGTGTGAACCTCCTCTCATCCTTCCAGAAAATCTTGCCTCTTCTTAGTTGTGGTGAGATTCTTGAAATCCTATATTTAATCAAGTAGTCGAATTACATGGATCCAGGTTTGGGAATGTGATAAAATTTTAATTTTTTCGCTGCGTTTGTATCACGAAATCCCAACACAAGGGACCTATCCCATGAGTTTTTGACATTGGATGAGAGTTTGACACTAGTATGCACTCCTAATGCTACACCTGTAAGTTTTTTCTTTTTCTGCTTTTATAACTAATCTCAATAAGGCATTAGTAATAACTAATCATTAATCATATAGATCCGTCTAGATTAAGGAGTGTATATGTATCATTTGATTAAGGCTCAGTGAGACCATCTAATGTGTGTCACTCAACAGTGGAAGGTAATGATCTCTCGTATTTTTATATGTATGCATGCTTATATAAGTACCTACCTTGGATCATATTTGAATAGGATCATAATGCGGTTAGTCAGGCCAGGATCATAGCACTTTAGTGCCAAGTTATAGCTCTTTAAATTGGGGAGGAGAAAGATGAAGAGGTTGTTGATAATGGTACTAATGAGGGTAATAATGGGGATGATACAAAGGCCAACAAGACAGAGGCTTCTTAGATTAGGATCTAGACTTCTCTTTTTTATTATTCTCTGATTCTAATTTTGAAAAATTACTCTAATTTCATTTTTAATACTTGTGTTTAAATTTGATTGAATGTTCAAATATTTTAGCTCGTATTAGTGAAAAAATAGTTCAAACACAATAGCACACAAATTTATTGTTTAATCATAAAAAATTTTTCCATTAACAAACCAAAATAGGAAAGTCAACACTAAATAACATAACCAAAAAATGCCCCTAAATGTCATAAAGGCAATTGCCTTTTAACTAAGGTGTTGCCTTTTTGAGAATAAGTGATTTCTAAATGCCTTTTTATGGTGAGGCATCACCTAATTGAAAAGGTGAACACCTTACTGCCTATGTTGTAGACCCCTCCTTTTAATCCTCATCTCTCCTCACAAAAGCAACCATATTTACATATACCTGTTCCAAAACTCTTCACTTTGTCTCTCCCAATAGCTTAAAAATCGCTAAACATGATTGATAGAAGTTTCAAATAACTAAAAATAATCTTGAAGGGCTTAGATGATGAATTATGGGTGAAGTTGGAGCCCTTCCACCTATTAATTTTTAGATGTCTTCAAGCAAGGAGGATCAACTTTCCCTTTCTCTATGTTGTGGCTCAACTTTGGGATCCAAGCAAATAAGTTTTTTTATTCAACAAACTGGATATATGCAACTTTGTGGAGGAATTTAAAACTATCTTAAGTTGTCACATGGATTCTACCTATCAAATCACAATCCCTCAAGTTGGAACCCTATACTTACGCTCTATCCAATATCAAATGGCTAGGTTATTTAATCTTTCCCCTCAGTCTCCCCTTTACTACATCTTTGGTACTGAAGTTCTAATAGGATCCTTCCTTAAGCTTATTGTAACTCCAAATAAGAAGGAAGCTTATCGGCTATGGATGATCGCCCTTTGCCTATACACTCAGTTATTGATAGTTTTTACTATTAACAACTATGATCCAAAAGTACTTTACATTCTAGATTAGGTGGAAGTTGGGCTTAATCCTTTTCCATAGAAACCATCATTGGGCTAAATAATTTTTCAAAAACTAAGTGGAGTCTGTTACTGTTGGAGGTCAGCTTTCTCCTCTATTTTCTTTATTTTTTACTTTTTTGTCATTTTCTAATTTATTTTTCAGGCATGGCTTCATAAAAAGCTAAGACTACTCGAGCTTCCTAAAGACCTTGTTCATTACAAAGCAAAGTATTATATCATTAAAAAGATCCACCCCATACCAGAAGACATCTCAAGTTGGTTGTCCACTTTTCCAAACACTATGATTCAATGGACGTGCACAGGGTAGAAGCTGCAACACGTTACTATTCAATCTTACACCTATTGTATCCTTATAGCCGACCTTCATTTTGCCACTTTCTACAATCCTGCACACCTTTACTGATAATATGGATAGAAATAAATAATTATAGGATTAGTGCACGAGTTCCAACCAGGACCCCTCTCTCAAAAGTTCTTAAATAATTTGGTTACTACTTGGCCTCGTAGAATTATTTAAAAGTATATTGACTATAATGGTGATCAATCCACTGATGATTAGTATAAAGTATGGATTCAATTGTAACAAACAGAAAAAGATGAGTTTATGAAGAATAAAAGGATAAAAGAGTTACAAATATCTAGTGCTCAAGGTGTTTGATAAAAGAAAAGAAAGCAGAATTAGTTTATAGAGTTTAATCATCATTTTTTCCTTTTATAGTTGAACAGTTTGTAATAGACCTTTAATGCAATGTTTAACTGTAATTTATGCAATCCAATTTCATTTAATTTAAGCATAATATGATTATACATTTCACTTTTGATACAACTCTTATCATTAAATGCCTTACCCTTACAAGTTTTCCAATTAACTATTCTTTTCTCTCTCTTTCATTTTACATGTCTTTAATTTTTGTCTGGACTACCTGTTTCAAGGTTTTTAATCCAATAAGACCCTTTTTATTTTTTTTCATTTTTATCTCTAACTTTTTTTTAAATAGATTTTTTTGAGGTTTTTTCCCTAGCGAGAATTTTATAGAAAGTATTTCTTATGCTTATCTAAGTTGATGGGCTCCCTGAACTCATATCCTTCTAAAACAAATAAAATGGCAATGCCTTTGGAAAATAGCTTAGTCGCTAGATAAATGCCTTTTCAATTCGGTTTAAACTTTCCCCACGAGTTAGTCATGATTATCTTAGTGAGCTTCAACACCAAATCACCCTCCTTAATCTTTCCTAGGTTAATCTTCTTATTATAATCTTTGGCTATTCTTCTTTGATACAACTGAGAGTGATATATGGCTTTCATCCTTTTCTCATCCAATGATGTCAACTATGCTAATCGACTTTCTACCCATTGATACTTGGGGATTTTGGACTTTAAGAGAACCTTTAATGGTTGAATTTTGACCTCTATTGATAATACATCTTTGCACCTATACACCAATGAATATAGAGTAGCTCTTATTGATGCCCTAGCAGTGTCTTTATATCCCCATAATGCGAATTGTAGATAGTTGGCCTAATCCTTATAATTCTCTAACATTTTGGATAAAATCTTCTTTACATTCTTATTTACTGCCTCCAATGCTCCATTTACCTATGGTCTATATAGAGATGATTTATGATACTTGTTTATATTCCTTTAATAAGGTGGTTGTTTCTACTCTGAATTGAACTCCATTATTAATGATAATATGATAAGGCAACTCATATCTATAGATTATGTTCTTCTTTATAAACCTCGCCATCTATTTTGCCCTAATGGTCATGAATGATTCTGCTTCCACCCACTTAGAGAAATAATCAATTATTACCATAATATAATGGTGCCTATTAAAAGCCTTCAAAGTTATTTCTTTGATAATATCAATCCCCTAAATTGCAAATTTCCATAGAGAAGTCAATCCTTAAAGTTCCATAAAAAGCAAATGGCTCACATCTCCATACACTTGACAGTTATGACACTTCTTTATAAATCTCACACAGTTAGCCTTCATGGTCAGCCAGAAATACCCCTGCTGAGCTATTTTCTAATAGGAACCATTCCGTTCATATGTGTTCCATATACGCCTTCATGAATTACTTCCATGACTTTTCGAGACTCATCCTTATCCACACATCTTAGATGTACACTAGTAGGCATTTTCTTATACAACATCCCATTATGGCTAATGAATTATAGAGACAACATTCTCAAAGACATTCTTTCTCTCTTATAAGCATCGTTAGGGAATTGTCCTATTCTTAAATATCACTATAGATTATGAAACTAAGGTTTTTCTATGGGGTTGATCGACATCACTTTTATCTCCTCATAACAAGGGGTTCGAGACTTCATAAGAATAAGAGGCTTGACTTCCATCTGCTTTCCTTTTTCCCACATTGAAGCTACAGTGGCTAAAGCATCTACCATCTGGTTCTCCTCTCATGGCAAATGTACAAACCTGCATTAAGCAAAAGTAAATAAAATAGTAGCCGAGTAATCCTAATATAGTCTTAGTTTATCTTCTTTGACTTCCCATTTATTGGAAATCTATTTTATCACCAATATTGAGTCTCTGTATATTGTGACTCTTCTGCTCCTGTGTTTTGGAGTACTTTTAAACAAAAAATGTAGGCTTCATATTTTGCTTGATTAGTGGTCACTTCAAATTCCAACCTTTTCAATATTGAGATCATTTCTTCTTCTTTCAACGTGATTAGAATTAGACCAATGCTTACTCTTTTGTTGTTAATAACTCCATCAAACATTTTGCAACCATGGACCTCTATTGCCCCTAAATGTTCATATGGAAAGTCCAACTCCTACTCTTGTTCATCGTCTACTGGATTCTGGGCCAAAAAGTCTACTATTACTCTCCCCTTCACTACCTTCTTTGCCACATAGTTTATGTTAAATTTAGTGAGCAGGACCAGCCATTTGGCTAATTTTCTCTTAAGTGACAGAGTTTATTGAAGATATCTAAAGGGGTCATATTTAGAAACTACTTTTACCATGTAAGATTGAAAATAATGTTGAAGCTTCTTAGTCACCCAAATTACTCTTAAATACGTCTTTTCTACTATACTATAATTAGCTTCATACTACAGGAGTTTCTTTCTCAAGTAATACTGTAGGTGGTGAGGTCGCACCAAGTATTTGGTAACCACGACACTAAATGAGCTTAGGGCCCATTAGGAAATACAAAATAGGCTTAGGGCCCAAAATGGAGATGAATTTACTGTTCAAATAAAAGCTGAGACACACTATACAACAACTAAATTCCACAGAGGTTTCTAGAAGCTATCATCAAAGATCGGGTTCAGAAACTGGGCATAGGTTTTTAGAATGCCACCCAACCTTGTGTATTTTATTACCTTTGATTATTAAATTATTTCTTTATTTTAACGTAGATTGTAATCGTTTCCAATTTTATATTTTAATCTGAGTTTGCACATTAGTCTCATTTCATCCTTGTAGCCCAATATTCAACATAAATAAAACAAATAATAATTATTTACAACCATACATTCCAAATGAATGGGGAAAGGGATTAAGGATTACAACATTTTATACAAAGAAATTGTAAAATAAATAGAAAATAAACTATACATAAACCAAAAATAAATTAATAAATTATACAAATAAAACTGGAATAACTATTTAAAAATTAAAAATTACTAAATAATTCCTATAATAAAAAAAATTACCCCATCTCATAAAGCAACAATATTATCTTATAATAATGATCAACAAATAATATTTGTAAGAATTAGAAATAAAAATCACAAAATAATCCACAAGAATCATAATAATCATTATTCAATAACAATATTAAGTAATATAATAATCATGCATAATCTCAACATATATAACAAGACTAACATAAGAATCATGCAAAGTATATTTAATAAACATTAAAAATCAAAATAGAATAGTGCAGAATTCTAGTAAAGCGGTAATGCCTCTTCAAAGAGGCGTCGACTCCTAACCAAAAGGCTATTTCACATCGCCATAATACGAAGGGGTAATGCCTTTGTGAAAAGACGTCGCCTTTACAATAACGATAAATAAAAATTATATTTCTTATATTATAAGAAACTTAATATTCATGCAAATAGATAAAGACTGACACAAATATACAAAAATCAATAATTAATACTTAATCTTTCATGCAATCATGCTTCACATATTACCTTAAATAAGCAACACAACTCAAGAAAATAAGGAAAAGAGTAATAAATCAAAGCTTTTAAATAAAAATTAAAGGACTTAAGACTTAAAAATAGGTAGTCTCACTGATTTGGATGAGCTAATGCTCCTAACTAAGTCCTCAGAGCTTGGTTGATGGTTTTGAGTCCTTTGAATGCAAGAGAATCCTTCCCCTTCTCAAGACAATCAATTATTCTAACTTTAAAAGTCCACCCCTTCTTCTTTTTCTTTTTCTCTTTTTTTCTCTCTCTGTCTTTTTTTTCTCTTTTAGAGACTCCCCTTTTTTTTCTTCTTTTTAAGCCTCTCATCCTTTTCCCTTTTTCAATTTCTCAAAACCAATACCACTCTTACCCTCTCCCCATGCTTTTTCATCATTCCTTAGGCCTTTCTCACTCTTTTTCATGCTTTTTTCCTTTCTTTTTACATCTAAAAGTGACTTAAATCTGGAGCTGATCAACCCCAACTACTACTATTAATGTCATTTAATGTTATAGGGATTAGTTGTATAGAGGTGTCGCTTCATCGATCCCTAGGATGAAGAGGCGATGCCTCTTTATTGAGGCGATCACCTTTTCACCCAAGCCAGGTCTGGGCCTAATGGCCAAAAGGCAATGGGCTTGGGCTTAGAGGCTCAAGCTTGGTGTTTAGGCTTAGGTTTAGTGTTTTAGGCTTTTGAGTCTATTTTAGAGGAGTTTCGAGCTTCCCTTGCATTCAAAACTCATACTTTCTTATCATCGGGCTTTTGTTGCAGGTCGATCAAACTAAAGGTGTCCATAGTTTTTTCTTTTTAGTTTTTTGAAAAACTAAATTTATGGAAATCAATTTTTTGAAAAAATAACATGCATATAAAATAGTAAAGGGTAAGAACGACATGCCTAACCTTTGAGCTTTACTCAGGCCATCAGCCTTAGGAATTCAAACCCAAGAGGTTAAACTTTTATTCAAACTATAATTGTGATCCTCAGGTTTTTCTGGCCCGATCATCCACTCATTATAAATTATTATGATTCCCAGGTTTTCCTGGCTCGAGAAATCACTCAGTAGAAGATATAAAAATATGACCATGATCTTCGGGTTTTCCTAGCCTGATTAACCACTTATTATAGTTTAACGTGAATATAAGTTTTCCTAGCCTGAGAAGTTACTTAATAAAAGAGATGAAAATGTAACCATAATCCTCAGATTTTTCTAACCCGATCAGCCACCTATTATAGTTTATCGTGATTCCCAAGTTTTTTTTACTCGAGAAGTCACTCAGTAGAGGAAAATGCACTTCAAGGATTCAAACCTAACCAAATACCATCATATTGCCTACTTCAGGGATTCAAATCTAAGTAGATGCTTTTTCTTTTGTGCACTTCAAGGATTCAAATCAGACTAGATGCTTCTTTTTTTATACACTTCAAGGATTCAAACTCGACCATATGCTTTTTCTTTCGCACACTTCAGGGATTCAAACTCGACTAGATGCTTCTTCTTACTGACACTTTGGTCATAATATCTTTAATTCACAAACATCAATTTTGGGGTACACTTAAGAAGCAGAGAAATTTTTTTTTTGCTCCACTGGGGAGTGCATTCTTAATGGGTCAACTAGTGTCCTTTTCATCAAATGGGCTTCACTCTTCCCCTTTCTTTTTCTTTTTAACAAAATCCTCCTCCTTTACCCCTTTTTCCTTGACATATAAATCCTTTTTTCTAAAGTCACTTTTCATCTTTGCCTTTTAAAATTCTCTTTTCCTCTTTTCCTCTTCCTTTTTACTCCTCAAACTCTTTATTGCTATGGATGTCGCACAGACTCCAAATTTACCCACATGGGACCTAGTGAATCCCTCAATACATCCTCTATTTAGTTTTAGGCTCAGCATTGAAGACGTGGTCCCTCTTTTCATAGATGTGCAATCTCATATTTGCGGATTGGCTATAGGAGAGGTTAGTACCTGACTTCTTTAATTTTCCTATAAAAAATATTAAATAACATCAGGTTACTGTTCATATACACTTGTTTATTATTTTAATCGAAAGAAATTAGATTTAATTGAATGAAATTGTAAAATTTAAATAGTTATGTTAGATGCCTCTTTGATGAGGAAATCACCTCTTCGATTAGGCAATCACCTCTCTGATAAGGCGATTGTTTCATTATAAAGGGGTTGTCATCTTTTTAAGTCAAGGCATTTACAAAGAACGGATCGCCTCTTGAGATGCCTCTTTGATGGGGCAATCTCCTTTAGAGCAGAGGCATTCACCTCTTCAATAGAATTTTTAAAAAATAACTTTATTCTCATAAAATTAAACTTCCACTCCTTGTTTTACTCCTGTAGTTTGATGCCCACACCCTCAAGGGTGCTGAGAACTTCAGCAGTGCCCGTGTTTGGTATGATGGGCTTATAAACATGGTGAAAGCTCACATTTGTGACACTAGATTCTTTTACTTTATCCTAGTACTCCTGGCATAGCAAGGGCATACCGACTACCAACCCTTACATCCTTTGATGGAAAGATGTTCCAACACCACTCATATGTTCTATCTTCCTTTTGGGGAGTTTACATTTGATCCAATGGCTTTTGTTGCAATCACTAGTGTTGCTTGCACAAGGGATTCTATTCCTCTTGTTGCTAGTCTCCATCAGCTATCTCCAAACCGTCTCACTTTCATTGGGCGTCTGCTTGGTATGGTCTTGGACATAATGGGGACACACATAGTGAAGTTTGATTCTATTAAGAACTTTTATTCTAGCGCTAAGTTGAAGGGACTACCACATTGTAGACGGTGGGGTTCAGCGCACGTCCAAGATTTTAACAGCCATGACACTGTTTGAGCTAAGGGTTCTAGAGAACACACTAACCACTGTCACAAAGACATAGTGTGGAGATGAGAAGTCGCCACCCAGGGTAATAACTAGGATAAATCGAAAAGGTGGTACTCGATTCCCTAAAAGAAAGCTAACACCACAACTAGGAGATTTTAAATACGAAATACCAACTTCTTTCAGTCTTGTGTTCATTTAGAATTACTTCATGAATTATTATCTTATTCTCTATTTACATGCAATTTTATATAAACCCTAAAAACAATCAACTCCAAGGCAAATATACAAGTAAATAATGCATTCAATAAATCACATAATCCCTAAGTTAGTCTAATCTACATGGATTTTAAATAAATGAGTTAAATCTACATTTTTTAATTTCTATGTGAACCTAAAGACCTAATTCCTTTTGATTTTAATTAAATGAACTTAAGTCTACTAATTTTAATTATAAATATGAGCTTAAATCTACAAATTATGGAATATTTAAATTAGTGGGCCTAATTCTACATATTTTAATTCTAAGTTAATCTTAAATCTATAAGTTATGAAAAAAGATTTAATTAAGTGGGCTAAGTTTAAATTAATTAAATTAAATTAGGTGAGCCTATGTCTAATTAACTAAATGGGTCTAAGGATATTTCAAATCTAAAATCTAATTAATTATAGACCTAAAAATATATTTTATTAATTAAACCTATTTAATTATTAAGTAAGATGAGCTAAAAGAAAATAACCTAAACGTAAATAAATAAATCAAAGCCTAAAATGGGCCTAAAGCCCCAAAAACACATAAAAATAATAAATAAGCCCAAAAACAAATAAAAATAATTAAATAAGATCAAACAAATAATTAAATTAATTCTTACTAAAACCCTAATTTTATTAGTATGCAACTTAAATTAATCTATTTCCTCCATTGATTTTAGATAATTACCTAATTAAAACCTAGTTTTACTAACCAATTTAATTAAAATAAACATGCAACCACACACATAATTTTACTATTCCCACTATTGGGGCTATTACATTAATTCATAAAATAGTTAATTAATAAAATAAAAAATAAAGCAATAAATAAAATAAAATAAAAACTCTATAAACTAAGTCTCTACAAGGCTTTATCCATGGTTTTTCATGGACTTCTCATGAATTTATCCCTCCAACATGATCATCATGCATTTTCCTCCATAATCACCACAAAAAAATAAAATAAAATTATGATTAATGAATAAATTATAATAATAACTCAAAAAAATAAAAATAATTTATAATATAAAAATAAATAAATAAAGAATAAGAAGATGATGATGATGATTATGATTGATTCGGGATACTACTCAGATTTATAATTCACCATTCTTGATAAGTCTTCGAATCTTCTTCTTCAAAAATTCTCCAAGAATCTTGAATTAATTAATGAATCAAAAGGAATTTTTGTAGAAAAAACCCAAAAAAAGAAAAAAGAATTAAAAAAACCCTCTTAAAAAACATGTTTCTCTTTTTTCTTTCTTCTCCCTCCTCCTTCCTCTTTTTTTTTTCCTCTTTCTGCTCTTCATCCTCTTTATATAGTGGAAAAAGAACTAGAAAACCTAGCCCAATCCTAACATGATTCTAATTCCTAAAAATATAAGATTAATACTTAAAATTATATTTAGATATTTTAGATCAATTAGGATTGAGTTAAAAGCCAATTAGGAGTTTTAAACCGATTAGGATTGAATTTAAAAATAAAAAATAGATGGAAGAATTCAATTCCGACCAGGATTGTGCAATTCTAATCAGAATTGGTGTAATTCTTTTCGATCAGAATTATATAATTTCCACTGGAATTATGGAATTCTGATAGGTATATATATATATATATATATATATATATATATATATATATATATATATATATATATATATATATATATATATATATATATATATATATATATATATATTTAACATGTAATTATAAAAAGACCCTTGGAAGAATTTATGTTTTGCAATTAGGTTCTAAAAAAAAAATTAAATCCTTCCTTTAAAAGATACATTTAAACCCTTAGAATTTTAAAGATTAAGTATTAAAGACCTATTCATGATATTTTCATCATTGGAGTCCTTTGCTGGATCCATAACACATCATCCTGAAATTGGGTGTTTACACACACCTCGCTAGATTGATCAGGGGGTATGCCCATTCTTGGTTTACTTGCTAGGCACCACTCTTTTTGCAGACACTACTAGTTCTGTAGACTTGAGCTTTCTGATGCCCTTGAGAGTTCTAGACCTGGTGGCCACATATGATTGGGATAGTTGTACTTTAGCTTATCTATATTGGAGTATGGATGAGTCGGTGCATGGAGCCAAAAGGCTTTATGGTTTTTGGCATGCCACTCTAGTACTCTCCTTTTTTTCATTATTAAGTTCTAACTCAACTGCTATTATCATAATTTGCTAACTATTATTTCTTTCTTTTATAGGATTGGGCTCTAGAGCTGGAGTTGATCATAGGGATTACTTGTGTTATCAACACTTCTTTCCCTACCATGGCAAGATGGAGCCTTAGTCGCGCTTGGAGGAGGCCAGTTGCTCACGTACATATTCATTGTCAATGATTGAACACTCTCACATATGATGAGGTAGGTACTTGCAAACATAATTATAATTAGTAACATATTTAACACTCAAATTCATCCACAGCTGGTGTACTCTTTCATATGATTCCATTATCCCGAAAGAGGGTACTACTCTGAGGGCCTAACTGCAGAGTTTGGTACCTCAGTGAAAGAGTACACTAGTGGTGGATGGGTTCTAGAGTGAGACAACCACCCCTCCCTCCTCCCTGATATATATTTTTAGGTATATGAGTTAGAGGGAGACGAGTTTGATCAGGCTTTGGGGGGGATGATGTTGTAGATTATTATGAGAGGAGGAAGTCTAACTATATGGATTTCGTGCAAGCTCATCTCATACATAATATGCCTTTACCTGCAATTGCACCTTAGGTAAGAATGCAATTATATTAAACACATATTTTACATTCATGCTTGTAGATACTATTTCCTGACTTAATTTTCATTCTCAAGCACTAGCTAGGGCATTAGCTCCTCATTCTAGGCCTACCACACAGGAGAAGCCTCATCATCACCCTTGTATCACACCAAGTGGTGAGGGTTCCTCTTTTAGTGCACTACCTGCTGCAGAGCCTTTTAGATCTTAATCACAAATGGTAGCTTATAGGTTTATTGCTACCCCTAACCTGCTGACCCATTGTTGGGTGCCTTCAAGTGAGCTCTCTCATTAGTTCTTGATGCTAGACATGACCTTAGAGCCAGCATTCTTTCTAGAGGCTACTACATATATAGGTTCCTTTCTTTCAAAGCCCTATTCTTAAATTTGACTTAACGCATGGTCAAGTCTACAATAAAGGCAATCCATTCCAGTTAAACAGTGTGTAATAAGCATTTAATGCAACATTCAATAACAATAAAGGCAATCCATTCCATTTAATTTAAGCACATAATGGTTATACATTTTACTTCTTACATATCTCCTATCATTAATTGGCTTGCCCTTGCAAGTTTTTCAATTAACTATTTTTTTTTCTCTCTCTCTCTCCTTTTATATGTCCTTTACTTTTGACTGGACCACCCTTTCAGATTTTTAATCCAGAGGACTTTTTATTTTTTTCATTTTTTTGTCTCTAACTTTTGCCTAGGTAGCCTTTTTTGAGGTTTTCTCTTTAGTGAGACTTTACAGAAAGTATTTCTTAAGCTTAGTTAAGTTAATGGGCTCTTTAATCTCGTTTCCTTCCAAATTAGATAGTATAGTAGCGCCTTAGAAAAATGGCTTCTCCACTTGATATGGACCTTTCTAATTCAGCTTGAACTTTCTCCGCGGATCCATCATGATGGGCCCAGTGAGCTTTAATACCAAGTTACCCTCTTTGATTTTTCCTGGCTTAATCTTTTTGTTATAAGCCTAAGCTATTCTTTTCTGGTACAACTAGGAGTGATATTTATGTCTTTCATTCTCTTTTCATCTAGCAATATTAGTTGTGCCAATCAGCTGTCAATCCATTGATACTCAAGGATTTTATATTCCAAAAGAACCCTTAACGATCAAATCTCAACCTCAACTAGCAATACAACTTCACACCCATACACTAAAGAATATGGAGTAGCTCTCGTTAATGTTCAGACAGTGGTCCTATATCCCCATAAAGCAAACTGTATGTAGATTACCTAGTCTTTATAGTTCTTCAACATCTTAGCTATGATCCTCTTCACATTTTTATTTGTTACTCCCACTGCTTCATTCACTTATAGTCTGTAAAGAGAGGATTTATGATGTTTAATCTTATACTCTTCCAACAAAGTGGTCATTTCTGCCCTGAACTGGACACCATTATTAGTGATGGCGTGATGAGGCAACCCCTATCTATAGATTATATTCTTTGTTATGAACCTCACCATCTTTTTTGCCCCAACAACCATGAATAACTCAGCTTTAACCCACTTAAAGAAGTAGTTGATTGCTATTATAATATAATGATGACCATTAGATGCCTTCAACCTTGTCTCTCTAATGATATCAATTCCCTAGATTGCGAATGGCCAAGGAGAAGTCAATCCTTGAATTTCCATAGAAGGCAAATGGCTCACATCACTATCTACTTGGAAGTTATGACATTTTTTCACATATTTCACATAATTTACCTCCATGGTTAGCTAAAAATACCCTTAATGAGTTATTTTCTTAGCGAGGATTATTCCATTCATATGTGGTCCACATACACCCTCGTGCATTATTTCTATGATTTTTCATGTCTCATTTTTATTAACGTATCTCAAATGTACTCTAGTTGGCATCCTCTTATATAACATCCTATTATGGCTAATGAATTATCGAGACAACATCCTTAATAACATTCTTTCTTTTCTATCAACATCATTTGGGAGTCATCTTGTCTTAAGATACTGATGTAAATTATGGAACCATGGCTTTTCTGTAAGGTCGATTGACATTATTCACATCTCCTCATTGTATGGAGTCCAGGACTTTACTAGAATAAAAGGCTTCATTTTTTCCTATTTTCCCCTTTCCTATGTTGAAGCTAAAGCAGCCAAAGCATCTATAATATAATTCTCTTCTTGCTATCAGTGTACAAACCTGCATTAGGTAAAAATTAGTAGAATTATAGCCGAGTAGTCCCAATACAGTCTTAGGTTATCTTCCCTTACTTCTCATTTATTAGAGACCTGTTTCACTACCAACATGAAGTCTCCATATACTGTGACCTCTTCAACCCCCACATTCCTGAGTGCTTTTAGACCAAAGATGCAAGCTTCATATTCAACTTAATTGTTGGTGACTTTAAATTCCAATCGCTTTGCCATTGGGATCATTTCTCCTTTTAGTGAGACCAGAATCACACCAATACATATTCCATCAAAATAATTTTCCATGTCTAGATCTCTATTACCCCTAGGTGCTCATCCAAAAATTTTAACTCCCATTATTGTTCATCATTTACCATATTTTGAGCCAAAAAGTCTGCTACAGCTCTTCTTTTTATCACCTTTGTCGCCACATAGTCTATGTCTCATTTGGTAAGTAGAACCAACCATCTAGCTGATTTTTCATAAGTGACAGAGTCTATCGGAGGTATCTGAGAGGATCATGCTTAAGAATATTTGAATTCTATAAGATTATAAATAATTTTGGAGTTTCTTTATCACCTAAATTACAACTAAACAAGTTCTTTCTATTAGATTGTAATTGGCTTCATAAGGTAGAAGCTTTTTATTCAGATAATACACAGTATGCTCAACCCTTCTTTCTCCCTTTAGAGTTAGCATAGCCAATCGCATCCTTCTCTATTGCTAGATAAAGAATTAAAGGCTTACCCGGTCTCGGTGGTTGTAAGATTGGAGGATTCATCAGATAATTCTTAATAGTTTCAATACTTTATTGACATTTTTCATCCCAAATGACAGGCTGATTCTTCCTCAAGAGCTTGATGATTGGCTCACAAATGGTAGTTAGTTTGGTAATAAACCTACTGATGTACTGCAATCATCCAATGAATCCTCTGACCTCTTTCTCATTCTTTGGTGCAGACATTTCTCTAATCACTTTCACTTTATCTGAATCCACCTTTATGCCTTTCTAACTAATAATATGTCCTAGAAATTTTTCCAAGGTTACCTTAAAAACACATTACTTTAGATTCAATCTGAGGTTATACTTTCTAGCTCTTATCAAAAACTTGTTTAGAGCCTTAAAATGCCCCTCTTTAGTAAGAGATTTAACCATCATGTTGTCCATGTACACTTCTATCTCCATATGAACGATGTCATACAGCAATGTGGTAGCCATCCCCTGATAAGTAGCTCTTACATTTTTTAATCCAAATGGCATTATGGTATAACAATAGATGCCTCATTAAATGATGAAGAAGTCTTCAACTTATCAATCATTACCATCATAATCTGGTTATATCTTGAAAAACCATCCATAAAGGAGTACAATCGACTAAGGAATCAATATGTGGCAAAGGAAAATCATCTTTTGGATAAGCCTTATTTGGATCCTTATAATCCATGCACATCCTAACTCTCTTATCCTTCTTAAGAATTGGAACTATATTGGCTAGCCATTGAGTGTCATTTACAACTTCTAAGAACTTTGCTTTCAATTATTTCTCCACTTCTTCTTTGATCAAGAGAACCCATTCCGGCCTCAATCTCCTTTTCTTTTATTTTATTAGTATGGCATGAGAATATGTGCATATCTTGTGTTTTGTAATCTCCCTATCAATCCAAAGGATATCCTTATAGCCTCAAGCACATACTTTTTGTCTTCTTTTTAATGTTTCTTTCATTTTTTCCCTCTTATCAAGAGTCAAGTCAGAAGCAATAAGCATATTTTTAGGGTTATCACATGTGCCTAAATTAAATGATTTAGTTTGCACTTAATTAATGTCAAACATATGCATAAAATGATCATCATATACAAAATAACCAT
Source organism: Mallotus nudiflorus (assembly GCA_947683625.1). NCBI lineage: Eukaryota > Viridiplantae > Streptophyta > Magnoliopsida > Malpighiales > Euphorbiaceae > Mallotus > Mallotus nudiflorus. The sequence goes on from CANTUR010000904.1 coordinate 915,436, forward strand.
TAGGAAAAACATTGCACAAATAAGCAGAGTCGGACTTTATCATATTAACTTTAGAAAAGAAAATGTCATCAATTTCAAATAAGTTGGAAAGAGAAATATCGAGGTCTTCATAGAAAACATTGATAATAGAATAAAAAACATAGGATTCAAAGTTGAATTTCTCTTTCTAGTCAGCAGCGTCCTTTAGCACCACCACAGGAATGTCCTTTTTTATTATAGAGTCAACATAAGTTCCACCACCATCGGCTCCCCAATAATAGATTTTTTTATCCTATTCATATGTTCAGTAAAGATTTCAGACTTGGGGACTAGCTTTTCAGTAATCACCAAAGGCTTTAGAGCTCCTTCGTAGGGGTAATTATGTTATGACCCAAACTGGAGTCATGACCGGCAACCGGCGCTAGGGAACAAGAATTCTTTAGAATTCAGAACCCGTAGCAAGCCTTAAAAATAAAAACACATACAATAATAATATAAAAGTACACCATAACTAAAACCTTATTTAATATAAAAGCAAATCTTTATATATCATACATAATAAAAATATTTCATATAGTATTCTGATACAAAGTCTCAAACCAAAATACAACACACTTTTATCTCAACTACTACTGCAATTTCTAGAATACAATAATAGTTCAAATATAAAATTCATATATAATCTAGTCGGAGCTGAAGAAGACCGACATATAGTACTATTGGGGAGGTTTGAAGAAGAAGATCCTATAAAAAAAATATTGAGAGCGAATTATTATAATATATATACATGTAACCTAAAGTCATATACAGTCAAGCATCAGTATAATAATATACATATATATCATTTCACACATATGCTAAAATCCACTTTTATTAAATAATAAATGCAGAAAAAGTTTATTTAAGTGAATGATCAAATAGAACCCTAGAAATATACGCAACCTCAATCAAAATATCTCACTAGCCAACAGACTTACTTAATTCTAAAATAATTCTCTTTACTATTTTTGGACAATATACTAGCTTCGAGACACTAAGTCAATTGAGCTCCTACAATCTCATTGTCAGTGTGATTGGCCCCAAGACACTAGGTCAACCAATCTCTTGCAATTACACTACTCACTCACCACAATTCTCAATAATTAATAATCAAATATTACATCAAATGATTTCATAATTTCAACCTTAAAATTTAATACATTGGTACGTACTAAATCCTAATGCTACCCACTAAGTAGCATGTTCTACTAATATCCTTCAAATAAATCGTATAAATGTTGGAAAATATATGTGTCACATATATACCAAAATATACCAAAATTATAACAAAAATATACTAAATCATTTAATAAGATAATTCATGTTTAAACACATTATGAAAACATAGATGCTCATAATTATGTATCCTATATGCAATGCATATATACAATAATATCTCGTAGGTTTGCACTCCTCTAAATAGACTCAACGGGCCTGGTCCAATAGGTCTCGGTCTCAACACAACTAAATAAAATAAATAATAATAACAAAATCATAATCAAACTCCTAATTTTACACTTCTAGAAATTCTAAAGGACAACTCGATCTAAGACATGACTCAACCACAAAATCAAAAACTCAGGATCGATCTAATGTCATATTTTACAAGAATTTCATCGAAAATTTGGCAGAGTATCTTTTATAACATGGATGTCTCTCTATTGAAAGTAGAGCCGATCCTACAAGAAAACACACTTCTAAAACAAAAAATGCATAACACTTTGGGTCAGGACCCCGAACTATACAATTTTCCAATCGAGGATCACAATTCGCAATAAAATCAATATCTAATAATAATATAACAAATATTGTTAAAATCCATAAACATCAATAATAAACCACAATATAATATATTTATATACCCAAAACAGTAAAGCTAATTATTTTCAAATTAGTTAATAAAATCTCAATAATTTATATAATATTAATAATAATTCGTTTTTGCAATTATTCAAAATTAACCAGTAAAATTCACAATTAATTATTTAAATAGTTCAAATATGTAATAAAAATAGTTAAAAAATCATTTAATGATGAAAATAGTAAATAAATTTATTATTTGAATATATTTTTCAAAAATTATTATTAATTAGTTAAAAATAGTAAATAATTCATAAAAATTATTTTAATACTATTTATTATCCCAAAATTATTCAAAACATACTAATTAACCATAATTTCAATTAAAACATCAAATTCACCAATTTATATTAATTTTTCCAAAAATTAATTTTTCACATAAACTTTCAAAATTTACAATAAATAATCGAGACAAAATTTCAACATACTTCCTTCACAAATTATATTTCAAATAATCCATACAATTTATTAAAAATAAAAAGATTGTTCGGCGAGGGTCATCGGAACAATGACTCGCCAGAAAATTCAAACCTTAAAAATCAAAATAATTGAAAAAATTCAACAAAAATATATTTGAAAAGTTTAAGCCATACACAACAACATTTCTAAAGACACTAAGCCTAAATCATAGAAAATAAAGCTCAAAAAAATTAAAAACACAAAGTTGACCTAAACTAAAATTAAAGAAAACTTACAAATGAGATTATCTAAGCTTGAACCGAGCTTAGAACTAGCTTACCCCAGGCTAAGAGGGTTCAAGAGAGCCTAGGATCACAAGCTGCCAGAAATGCCATTGGCGACGAACTGAACCACCACTGCTGTTGTTGCTACTTCTGTTGGTTTTCCGATGATAAAGGTGCGTTGAAGGTGGCAGAAAGGAGAAAAGAATGAGGGGAGGTGATAGTGATGGGTGGTGGTAGCAGGTGGATGTCGGTGGGGCTAGGTGGCATTCTGCAAAAATGGAAAATGGGAAGAAGAGAAGTGAAGAAAAGAATAAAGGGACCCGAAAATTTTTAACCCTGTCTTTATATATATATATATATAACACCACACAAACATAAACATAAAATGATAATACTAATAATAAAAACAATAATAATAGTAATGATAATAATAATAATGATAATAACAATAACAATAACAATAACAATAATAATAATAACAACAACAACAACAATAACAACAATAATAATAATAATAATAATAATAATAATAATAATAATAATAATAATAATAATAATAATAATAATGCTAACATTAATATTTTTAAATAATAATAAATTTCAAATAAATTCCTCTATGTAATAAAATATTTAACATAAAATAAATAAATACTATTCACAACTAATTATAATATAGAAATATTTAAAATATCAGGTCATCACAATATTCCCCCCTTATAAAAATTTGTCCTCGAATTTTAAATAAAAGTACAAAAAATAGGAATTCATTGAGGAAAGAGGTAAGGATTGGCCATTTTCATCTCGACTTCAATCTCCCAAGTGTGCTCCGCCATAATACCTTGACCATCGAAATCTGCTTCAAACGCAACTAACGAACTTGATAATCCACTATTGTGATTGGCTCCTCCTCGTACATCAGGTCTTCATTCACTTTCACACTCTCAGGCTGCAACACGTGTGAAAGGTCTGAAATATACTTCCTCAACTTCGAGATGTGGCACACTAGATGCACTTGAGACAAATTCGGAGGCAAAACCAACTGATATGAAACCATGCCCACTCTCTCTGAAATCTCGAACTGTCCAATATATCTCGATGCTAATTTCTCCTTCTTATCAAACCTTATCATACCCTTCATCAAAGACACCTTAAGAAACACATAGTCTCAAACCTGATACTCCATATCTTTATGCCTCAGATCTGCATAACTCTTCTGTCTACTAGCAGCGGTCTTTAATCTCCTTCTGATCATAACAACCTTCTCAACTACATCCTGAACTATGTTAGGTCCAATCAACACTCTTCTCCAATCTCATCCCAACTCAAAGGGGATCTACACTTCCTTCTATACAAAACCTCATATGGTGTTATCTCAATACTACTGTGGTAGTTGTTATTATATGCAAACTCTACTAGTAGCAAATGATTATCCTAGCTACCTCTAAGCTCTAATACACACATCCTTAACATATCCTCAAGTGTCTAGATCATCCTTTCAAACTGACCATATGTCTGAGGGTGAAAAGCAGTACTGAAATCAAGTCTAGTGCCCATTACTTCCTATAACTTCTGCTAAAATTGAGAGGTAAACACTGAACCTCTATCAGATACAATGGACACAGGTACTCCATAAAGGTACACAATATGCTTAACATATAGCTTAGCCAACTTAGCTACAGAATAAGTAGCTTTAACCGACAAGAAGTAAGTTAATTTAGTTAACTTGTCCATAATCACTTAGATGGAATCATATCCATCCTTTGAATGAGGTAACCTAACTACAAAATCCATAACAACTCTCTCTCGCTTTCACTCAGGAATAGGAAGAGGTTGAAGCTTTCCAAAAGGCTTATGATGCTCAACTTTCACCTACTAACACGTCAAGCACTTAAATACATAATTAGCTACATCCTTCTTCAATCCATCCCACCAGTACAAATCTTTGATGTTATGGTATGTCTAAGTAACACTTGGATGCGCATTGTAAGCTGTAGAATATGTTTCTTCAAGGATCTCATCTCTCAAATTATCCACATCAGGCATGTATAATCTACCATTGATCTATAAAACACCTTCATCATCCAGTATAAAATCAGTGAACTTCCCTGCACGAACCTTCTCCTCAAGCTTTGCTAGAATAAGATCTTAGCCTTGAGCTGCCTTAATCCTAGCTCTCAAGATTGATCTGACTCTAAATTGAGCTAGCAATCCACCTGATTTACTAATCTTCATCATCAAACCTTGATCCACTAACTCATGCAATTCTTGGATCAAAGGTCTCCTTTCTATACTCATATGAGCAAGACTACCCAAGGACTTTCTACTTAAGGCATCTTCTACCACATTAACCTTGCCTGAATGATGAAGAATATCGTAGTCATAATCCTTCAGGAGTTCTAGCCATCTCCTTTGCCTCAAGTTCCGATCTCTCTACTGAAAAATATACTTCAAGCTCTTGTGATCTGTGAAAATCTCATAAGTCACCCCGTACAAATAATGTCTCTAAATCTTGAGAGCAAAGATCACTGCAATCATCTCTAGGTTGTGAGTAAGATAATTTTGTTCATGCTTCTTCAACTGCCTCAAAGCATAAGCTATCACCCTACCATTCTACATTAACACACAACCTAGGCCAACTCTATAGGCATCACAATACACAATGAACTTATCTACTATAATAGGCAAAGCTAAAATAAAAATTATGGTCAACTTCTCTTTCAATAACTAAAAACTATTCTCACAAGCATCTTACCACACAAATTTCACATTCTTCTAAGTTAGAAGAGTCATAGGAGCTACAATTCTTGAGAAATCCTACATAAATCTCCTATAATACCCAGCCAAACCTAGAAAACTCCAAATCTCTATGACTGTCATCGATCTGGGCCACTCAGACACTGCCTCAATCTTTTATGGATCAACTTGAATACTGTTTTTAGACACCATATGTCCAAGGAATGCATCACTCTCCAACCATAAATCACACTTTAAGAATTTAGCATAAAGCTTATATTCTTTCAGTGTCTGCAGTACTATCCTCAAGTAATATATGTGCTCCTCCATACTCTTCGAATACACTAGTATATCATCAATGAAGACTACCATAAACCTATTCACAAATGGTCTAAATACCCTATTCATCAGATATATAAAAGCAGCTGGTGCATTAGTCAACCTAAAAGGCATAACCAAAAACTCATAATGGCCATATCGAGTGTGAAATATCATTTTAGGAACATCAACTTTACTGATCTGCAACTGATGATAACCCGACCTCAAGTCAATTTTAGAAAAGAATTGTGCACCCTGAAGTTGATCAAACAGATCATATATCCTTCGAAAAGGATACTTGTTCTTTACTGTCACCTTATTTAACTCTTTATAATCAATGCATAGTCTCAGTGTACCATCCTTCTTCTTCATAAACAGGACCAGTGCACTCCAAAGAGAAATACTAGGTCTAATGAAACCTTTATCTAGCAAGTCCTGCAACTGCTCCTTCAACTCTTTCAACTCTACAAGAGCTATTTTATAGGGCAGTATCGAAATAGGAGTTGTACTTGGAACCACATCTATACAGAATTCAATCTCTTTATGAGGTGGTAAACCTAGTAACTCCTCAAAAAAATGTTAGAAAACTCATAAGCAATTGGAACACCTGTGAGAGATAACTTCTCCACTTAAGTATATTTGATAAGTGTCAAGTATCCCTGACAAATTTTCCTTAGCATCTTCCTAGTCGTGATAGCGAAGATAATATTCTGAGGTGTATAACTCTTATCACTCATAAACTTAAACTCTTGTTCATCCAAAATTTTAAAAATCACCTCTTTACTCCAAAAATCGACAACTACATAGTGCTGAGATAACCAATCCATACTAAGGATCACATCGAACTCCCTCACATTGAATAACACCAATTCTATTGGCAATTCTTTGCCTCCCACTAATACTAGATAACTAGAAAGAACAACATCAGTGTCTAACGAATCACTTAAAGGAGTGGCGATAAATAAAGAAAAAGCCATCCTCAAAGCTTGCCAACACAACTTCGAAGCAAAATAAGGGACATGAAAGAATATGTGGCACTTGGATCAATTAAAACTCTAGCATCCAAGTAACAAACTAGAAGAATACCTGCAACAATGGTGTTGGATGCTTAAGCATCCTACTAGATGAGGGTAAAAACTCTGGCCTGACCTCGACCTCCTTGCTGGCTAGTGGAAGGCTGACCAACACCCCTAGCACCCCCTTTACTACCTTGACATGCCCCTGCTAGGCAACAATATGCATCATACTCAGATACTAAACTAGAGGCAACTGATAAGGAGCTAGAGCTAAACTAGCAATGGACTGCTATGGAAATGGCTACTAATAACCAAAATAAGGACATGTTTTAGCAAAAAGCCCCATCTATTTGCATAATAAGCAAGCCCAATGAGTCATGTAGCACGGTTCCTGATGGACTCTCTCACACATCTGACAAGCATTAGCTGCTGATCCCATGCTGCTATAACCTGAACTCTGACCACTGCTACTACTTAAAGCACCATAACTAAATTTGATGGGTCTATACAATCCTCCACAGCCATGCCTACTACTTATGTAGACTCTTTGCTGAGGTCTCTAGCTCTGCTAATAAGATCCTCTCTGATGACTGCTAGAGTTAATCTAAAACATCTAGAATGGTGTGCTATAAAATCCTCTTGACTAAACACTTCCTAGTTTATAATAATCAGGCATAACTCCTTGCTTGACCAATATGAGCTATATCTCCTTAGCCAACTTTATCACTGATTCAAGAGTAAGGCCTACAGTAGGCATCCTAGCAAAAGTAGAACCCAGTTCAGTGACGTATATTGTAACAACAAAATACTAATCTCGCATCAAATCCTCTACATATCGACCCAGTCTGAGGAACACTATAATGTAGTCCTTTATAAATCTGTCACCTCTGGAAATGTTGGTCAATCTGAGTCTGTAGCTCATCTGCAGTGGCTTAGGGCAGAAACACCTTATAAATCTCTCTCAAAACTGAGCCTAGGTCATCATCATCATTAGTGGCTGAATGACCTAAATGGACCAATCTAGGGCTGGTCCCTCTATAAATAACTCGATGATCATGATCCGCTGATACTTGGTGTGAGCAGTCTGAGTCCTCGTCTCAATGGCATGCAGAAAACCTAAAGGGTCCAACATTCAGTCGAATGATATCCTGCCAACCATAGCATAAAACAACGCAGTTTCAATGTTAAACATACCCTGCTAATAGACAAACAACATATATGGTGCAACTGGAAGTATAACAGCTTACTCAAACTCTAGCTCTATAGGTTCCTCATCCTATAGCTCTCTTAGTCTACGATGACCTGCCACTCCTTGAGGTCTACCTCTACCTCTACGCCTGATTAGTGGCTCCAAAGGTAAAACCTCATCCTGAAAGGACTCATTATCCTCGGCCTCAATGACCAGTGGAGCGATATATGCTCACCTCCTTATTCTAAAAAGATAATAACCAATAGGATTCAGACAAAATAGACAACCTAATGATTACACAAAATATTAAATCAAGGAAAACTTTAACGAAGACGTACTCGAACCTAATTTACTATAGTAGTTTCCAAGAAAAAAAAACTTTGATAACCTAGGTGTACAACACTAATAACCTAGGATCTAATACCAACTTTGTTACAACCCAAACTGAGAGTCATAACCGGCGCTAGGGAACGGGAATTCTTTTGAATCCGTAACCTATAGCAAGCCTTAAAAATAAAAACACTTGTAATAATAATATAAAAATACACTAGAATTAAAAATTTATTTAATATAAAAGCAAATCTTTATATATCATACATAATAAAAGTATTTCATACAATATTATGATACAAAGTCTCAAACCAAAATACAACACACTTCTATCTCAATAACATTACTACTGCAGTTTCTAGAATATAACAAGAGTTCAAATATAAAATTTACATAATCAAGCTAGGGCTAGAGAAGATCGACATATAGTACTACTGGGGAGGTTTGAAAAAGAAGAAGATCTTGTAAAAAAAATATTGAGGGGTGTCAAACCTCACTAAGTTAATTATTATAATATATATACAAGCAACCTAAAGTCATATACAGTTAAGCATCAGTATAATAATACACATATACACACATTTCACAGAGATGTTAAAATTCGCTTTTATATAATAATAAGTATATAAAAGTTTATTTAAGTGAAGGATCAAATAGAACCCTAAAAATATACATAACCTCAATTAAAATATCTCACTAGCCAACAAACTTAATTAATTCCAAAATAATTCTCTTTACCATTTTTGGACAATAGACTGGCCATGACACACTAAGTCAATAGAGCTTCCATAGTCTTACTGTCAGTATGATTGGCCCCAAGACATTAAGTCAATCGAGCTCTTGCAATCACACTACTTACTCACCACAATTCTCAATAATCAATAATCAAATATTACATCAAATGATTTCATAATCTCAACCCTAAAATCTAACACACTGGTACGTACACAATCCTAGTGCAATCCACTAGGTAGCACGTTCTATTGAAATCCTTCAATTAAATCGTGTAAATGTTGGAAAATAATAAATTGCATAATTAAAATATAATGGCATCCATTTTAAAAGAATATACAACTTATATACCAAACATATACCAAGCATATACTAGAAATATACCAATTTTATACCAGAAATACATTGAATATATTCCAAATATATATGCCACATATATACGAAAATATACCATAAGTATATCAAAAATATATTAAGAATATACCAAATATATGTGTCACATATATACCAAAAGTATACCAAAAATATACTAAATCATTTACTAAGATAATTCATGTTTAAACACGTTATGGAAACATGGATGCCCATAATCATGTATCATATATGCAATGCATATATAAAATAATAAGTCACAGGTTTGCACTCCTCAAGAAAAACTAGATGGGCTTAGTCCGATAGGCCTCAGTCTCGACGCAACTAAAGAAAATAAATAATAATAACAATATCATAATCAAACTCCTAATTTTACACTTCTAGGAATTCTAAAAGATGACTCGATCTAAGACACGACTCAACCACAAAACTAAAAACTCATGATCGACCCGATGTCATGTTTTATGAGAATTCTATCGAAAATTTGGCAGAGTCTCCTTTGTAAAATGGATGTCTCTTTACTGAAAGTAAAGTCGATCCTGCAAGGAAACACACTTCTAAAACCATAAATGCACAACACCTTGGGTCGAGAACCCGAACTATAAAATTTCCCAATTGATGATCACAATTTGCAATAAAATCAATATTTAATAATAATATAACAAAAATCATTAAAATCCATAAACATCAATAATAAATCACAATATAATATATTTATATAACAAAAACATTAAAGCTAATTATTTTCAAATTAGTTAGTAAAATCACAATAATTTATATAATATTAATAAAAATCCATTTTTTCAATTATTCAAAATTAACTAGTAAAATTCACAATTAATTATTTAAATAGTTCAAATATGTAATAAAAATAGTTAAAAATTCATTTAATCACAAAAATAGTAAATAAATTTATTATTTGAATATATTTTTAAAAATTATTATTAATTGGTTAAAAATAGTATATAACTCATAAAAATTATTTTAATACTATTTATTATCCCAAAATTATTCAAAATATACTAATTAACAATAATTTCATTTAAAACGCTAAATTCACCAATTTATATTAATTTTTCCAAAAATAAAATTTTCACATAAACTTTCAAAAATTCACAATAAATAATCGGAACAAAATTTCATCATACTTCCTTCACAAACTATATTTCAAATAATCCATACAATTTATTAAAAATAAAAAAAATTCGACAAGGGTCACCGGAACAGTGACTCACCAGAAAATTCAAACCTTAAAAATTAAAATAATTCAAAAAATTATATTTGGAAAGCTTAAACTGCACACAATAACATTTCTAAAGACACTAAGCCCAAATCATAAAAATAAAGCTCAAAAAAATTAAAAACACAATGTTGACATAAACTAAAATTAAAGAAAACTTACAAATGAGACGATCTAAGATTAAACCAAGCTTAGAACTAGCTTGCTCGAACCAAAAGGGTTCAAAAGAGCTCGGGATCATAAGCTTTCGCCGCTAAAAACTCCATCGGTGATGAAGTGAACCAACATTATTGCTGCTGCTATTTCTACTGCTTTTTCGATGATAGAGGCGCGGTGAAAGTGGCGGAAGGGAGAAGAAAAAGAGGGTAGGTGATGGTGATGGGTGGTGGCAATAGGTGGATGTCGGCGTGGCTGGGTGGCATTCTGCAAAAACGGGAAACGGGGAAGAAAAAAGAAGAAAAAAAAAGATGAAAAAAAAGAGAAGGGATGAAAAGAAGAAAGGGACTCAAAAAATTTTAATATATATATACTATTCTTAAATAATTATAATATATAAAAATTTAAAATATTATTAACACTGCATATTCCAAAATAATTTTTAATAATTTAAAATATCGGGTCATCACAAATTAGCACCTTCCTCCACAAATGTTTCCTAGAGTGTCTTCTCCTTCCATTTAGCTCTTACTATATTCCTCCTAGACTTTTCCTCAACTTTTTCCTCTTCCTCAGACTCATAAGCTTTTAGATACCCTACCCCATGCTTTAAGATCAACATTTTAGGTTCAACAAACTCTGGTGGGCCTTGCTGATTCTTCCTTAATCCTATTATAGGCATAAAATTCATGCTCTTCATTATACTCATAATACTCAAATTTAGCTAATCTTCATAGATCATGCAAACCTTGAAACTCGAACTGACTGGAATTTTATTAGAAGTTAACTTTAAAGCAGCAATAGCAGCAACAATAACTTTGGTTTCTATGGTAATAGTAATTACCCTTCCCTCATATGTAAATTTGATCTTTTGATGAATAGTATACAACATTCCCCCCAAAGGATGAAACCATTGCCTACCTAGAAGAATAGCAAAGGTAACTGGAATATCAATGACATGCAAGTTGACCTAAACTTCAATAGGTCCAATCTTGACCAAAGCTCTGAAAGTTTCCTCAACTAGCCTCTTCGTATCATCACAGGCCTTGTTGACCACATCATATGGTTTTATATCAACTACTGTTAATCCTAACTTTAGAAGAATTTTCAAAGGACAAATATTAATAGCAAACCCATTATCAACCATAACACAATAATTTAATTTCCTTTTCACCTCGGCCTTTATGAAAAAGGCTTTATTGTGGTCCCTTCCTTCTAAAGGTAGGTTATTGTCTGTAAAAATAATTGCTCCTGAAGGGCTTTTTATCATGGAGTCCACCATTTATTCTGAAGTATAGGTTAATGGGATCTTCTTAGGATCACGAACCATAACCAATGCTTCTCGATGGGCTTGAGAGTTCCCAAACACTGGTAAGAGTTTTCTCATCTTTTGTAGCTTTAGCAACTTCTTTAGTTTTCTCATCTTTCTCTGATTTGATTTTCTCTTTTCCCTATTCAACATCTTTCACTTCCTCCTCTTTCTTCCTAAGATTCTCAACTAATTGGGCTATCTTCCTTCTATTATTTTTCCACAGATTAATTGTTTCCCCTCTTTCATTATTGGAGCCCCAAATGTATAAAGCATTCATATGGAGCTCTATAGACTACTGGCTTAAATTTAGATCTTTTGGTTATGGTTTTGGTAGTGTAGGTATGACATCAACAAAAGAATTAAAGACTTGTTCCTCCATTAAGCTGGTATTGATCATCAAAATGCGTGGCTTGGGTGGTGGAACATTTTAATAGTTGGGTAATGGGTTAGTTTGGGTGTTTATTTTTTTGGTTTCAGGGTCAATTATTTTGCCTGAATCAATTAAATCTTGAACCTCATATTTCAGGTGGGTGCAGTTGTCAATGTTATATATGATGTTTTTATGGTACTTGCAGTACAACTTTGGATTGATATTTAGGAAAAAAGGTCTTTTAGGCAAGGGTTACAACAGGTTATTTTTTATCAGCTTCTCTAAGACTTTAGAGAGAGGTCTTCCCAAGTTAAAAAAACCTTCAGGATTGTCTGACAGTGTTGATCTATATATTACTGTTCAACCCAATTCTACTGTTGGATCAAATCCTTTCCCTACTTACAAATCTTCCATTGAAGAATTTCTTCTCTTGTGCCAAGTTGGATTATATTTGCACCTTAAATTTAAACAACTCCTCAAAATTCTGAATTCCTAAATCCTTCAGCTTTTTAGAAAGTGGAAGTATGCACCCTTTTATTGCTATTACTAGCTTATCAAATTCTGCGGGTTAGTGCTTCATCTGTGCAAGTTTTGTTATCCACCTACTTAAGTAATTATCGAAAGACTCAATGAATTTTTACTTCACTTTTTGCAGATTTCTCAAAGATGCTTCCATCTAAATGTTAAGACTATACTGCTTTATAAATATGGCACATAATCCTTCCCATTCAGTTTGGATATGGGATTCTAAAGTATAGTACCATCTGATGGGTGCTCCTTCTAAAGACAAAGAAAATTATTTTATAACTTATGCCTTAGTCAAATTGGTCATCTTCATGTGGATTACATACTGCTTTAGATGTAGATGAGGATCCTTTATGCCAATAAATTTCTTCATATTAGGGAATTTAAACTTCCGGGGTAGGGGTCATCATCCTCATCCAAACTTATATTAGAGTAATTTATTGGAGCATCTATCCCTTTTTCTTTCATTATTAATTGTATTTGAGCCATGGTCTTGGTTAGATTCTTGGTCCAATAAGGTTTTTTTACATTTACTGCAGTGTTTGTAGTCACATTATGTCTAGCTATAGGCTCCGCCACTAAGGTTTCCTAATCATCCTCTTTTTCCCATCTTTCAAAGTCTTCAGCATCCAAATTAAATGGTTAGGATGAGGTGTTGGCAATTAAGGTGTTGGTGGTTATTGTCTAACCAATCCCCTCATTTTAGCCATCATCTCTCTTATAATTGCCTGGGTTTGATCAGCTATTTCTATCTTCAACTCATCCCTAAAAGCCTCAACATTAAACTCTGCCATCTCGGTTTCTCTAGAAATCCTAACCACGCGCTCAGTGTCGGACTGTTTCCAGCTGGAGGACTATCCTAAATCTATATTTGCAATCATTATGGATTAGAAATATGCATGGTATGCAAGTTCAATCAATAAACAAAGGAAATCAAAAAATATTCTATTTACACATAATAATAAGAAATAAAATATAAAGCTTTTAAACGATATGTCTACCCTTATTTCTCCTACACATGTGTTCACTAGCCATTTCTTTGTCCTAGGATTGTTGTTTTAGGTTTTAATTATCAACAGGGGTTAATAAAATCGATAAATGTAAGATAACTTTTGAGATGACATAAATAAATAGTAATTTCTTCAAAAAATTCCAAATTTCACCTTAATGGGCCAAAAATAACATCAAAGCCCACCTTACCAAGATCCATTTAAAATGGGCTAAAATAAGCATTAGAGGCTCGTCTTTACAAGGTTTGTTTATAATAGGCTTGGGACTTATTCAAAGAATTACCATATGGCATCAAACACATGCATTTAGGAAAAATCCTAATGGAAATTGCTAATTCATTACATGAGCTGAGTCTTAGATAATAAGTTTCGGCTCCCATAGCTCTACACCTCCATTACGTCTGCCCACTCAAAAGTCCATACGACATTGATAAGTATATGTTATAAGTGATAATAATAAAATACTCTACCACTAGGTTTAAATGAAACACAGGCAGCAAAGTAAGGATTATTGTCGGTTTATTTAGGACTTAGTGTGCACATTGTGCGAAAACATGTAGTGAATGCAAAAATTGCAAAAGCAATAAAGAAATAATCAAAGATGATAAATTATAAAACACTTAGATTTAGTTTCTCTATCCTATGTGGAGCCACCACTATAGGCAGTAAGGTCAGGAGCCCGTCCAAGTGTTCGGCGACCATGGCACTATATGAGGTCAGGATCTACTAAGAAATACAAAATGGGCTTGGGGCCCAAAATAGAGATAGAGTCGCCACTCGGATAAAAGCTAGGATACACTATATAATAATTGTATTCCATGGAGGTTTCTAGAAATTGTCATTAGAGATCGGGTTCAGAAACTGGGTATGGGCTTTTGGAATGTCCACCTAACTTTGTAGTTAGCCTCTGTATGTGTCTTGCATTTTATTACCTTTGAGTATTAAATTATTTCCTTATTTTAATATGGATCGCGATCGTTTCCAATTTTATATTTTAATCCAAGTTTCCACATTAGTCTCATTTCATGCTTATAGCCAGACATTCAATATAAATAAAATAAATAATAATTATTTACAACTATACATTCCATATGAAAAGAGAAAGGGATTAAGGATTACAACATTTTGTACAAAGAAATTATAAAATAAATAGAAAATAAACCAAAAATAAACTAATTAATTATACAAATAAAACCTCTCAAGAACTAATTAATGGAATAACTATTTGATAATTAAAAATTACCAAATAATTCCTGCAATAAACATAAATTAGACCCATTTCACAAAGCAACAACATTATCTTACAACAATGATCAATAAATAATATTTGTAAGAAATAAAAATAAAAATCACAAAATAGTCCATAAGAATCACAATAATCATTATTCAATAACAATATTAAGTAGCATCGTAATCATGCATAAACTCAATGTATATAACAAGACAAACATAAGAATCGTGCAACGTACATTAAATAAATATTAAAAATCAAAATAGAATGGTACAAGATTCTGGCAAAGCAGCGACACCTCTTTCTTCTAACTAGGAGGTGGTTTCACATCACCACAACATAAAGGGGTGATGCCTCTATGAAGAGATATCGCCTCTTCAACAGAGATAGATATAGACTATGTTTCTTAGATTCTAGGAAACTTAATATTCATGCAAATAAAAAAAATTGACATAAATATACAGACATTAATAATTGATACTCAATCTTTCATGCAATCATGCTTTATATATTACCTTAAACAAGCAACACAACTCAAGAAAACAAGCAAAAGAGTAATAAATCAAAGTTTTTTAATGAAAATAAAGGACTTAAAACATAAAAATGGGGAGTCTCACTAATTTGGATGAGTTAATGCTCCTAACTAGTCTCTTAGAGCTTGGTTGATGGTTTTAAGTCCTTCCCCTTCTCCTTCAAGAGAATCCTTCCCCTTTTCAAGAGAATTAAGTCTTGTAACTCTAAAAGTCTACTCCTTTTTTTCTTCTTTTTTTTCTTTTAGAGACTCCCTTTGTTTTACTTTGTTTTTCTTCTTTTTAAGCCTCTTAACCTTTTTCCTTTTTCAATTCCCCAAAACCAAACCACTCTCACCCTCTCCCCATGCTTTTTCATCATTCCTTAGGCCCTTTTCACCCTTTTTCTTGCTTTTTTCCTTTCTTTTTATGTCTAAAAATGTCCTAAATTTAGAGCATGTCAGACCTAACTACTGCCATTAATGTCATTTAATGTTGTAGGGGTTGGCTATAAAAAGGCACCACCTCTTTGATGAGGCGTTGCCTTACCGATGCCTAGGATGAAGAGGTGACGCCTTTTCGTTGAGGCGATCACCTTTTCACCCAGGCCAGGTCTGGGCCTAGTGGCGAAAAGGCAATGGGCTTGGGCATAAAGGCTTGATTTTGGGCTCAGGCTTGGTGTTTAGGCTTAGGCTTAGTGTTTTGGACTTTTGAGTCTATTTTAAATGAGTTTTGAGCTTCCATTGCATTCAAAACTTATACTTTCTCATCATCGAGCTTTTTTGGTGGACTGATCAAACTTAAGGTGTCCATAAGTACACTATATGCTCAACTTTCCCCTTACATTCTTGAGCTAACATTGTGTCCACTGCATCCTTTTTAATAGCCAGATAAAGGATTAAAAGTTTACCAACTTTGGCAGCTATAAGACTAAAGGATTCATAAAATAATTCTTAATAGCTTCAAAAGCCTGCTGACACTTATCATCCTAAATTATTATTGATTCTTCCTAAGGAGCTTAAAGATTAGCTTACAAATGGTAGTCAGCTTAGTGATGAATCTACTAATGTATTACAATCGCCCGATGAACCCTCTGACTTCTTTTTAATTTTTTTTGGTGCGAGCATCTCTCTGATTGCTTTAACCTTATCTATATCCACCTCTATTCCTTTCTGGCTGATAATATGTCCTAGTAGCTTTTTATATGTTACTCTAAAGACACATTTCTTCGGGTTTAATATGAGATTGTACTTCTTTACCCTTGTTAGAAACTTATTTAAAGCCTCAAAGTGTCATTCTCTAGTTGGAGACTTCACCATCATATCATCCATATATACTTATATCTCCTTGTGGATTATGTCATGTAGTAAGGTAGTAGCCATCCTTTGATATGTAGCCTCTAAATTCTTTAGCCGAGCGACATGACCAAATAATAGTAAATGCCCTATTCAGTGGTAAAGGACATTTTTAGTTTATCGATTACTAACATCGTAATCTAGTTATATTTGAGGAAACTATTCATAAATGAATACATTACATTGGAAGCTGCAAGATCGACTATTATGTTAATATGCGATAAAAGAAAGTCATCTTTTGGATAAGCTTTGTTTAAATCTTTATAATCCATGCACATCTTGACCCTTCCATCTTTCTTTGGAACCAGAACTATATTTGCTAGCCATTAAATGTATTCTACTACCTCTAGGAACTTTGTTTTCAGCTGCTTTTCAATTTCTTCTTCTTTAATCAAAAAGGTTTATCATGGTCTCAACCTTCTCTTCTTCTGCCTTATTGGTATGATATGAGGGTATAGGGATTCTATGTTTTGTGATCTCTCTGTCAATTCCAGGCATATCCTCTTAGCCCTAAGCACTTACTATCTTCTTTTTAGTATTTCCTTCATCTTTTATCTATCATCATGAGTTAAATCGAAAGCAATCAATATATTTTTAGAATTATCATTTGTGCTTAAATTAAATGATTTAGTTTGCACATAATTAATGTCAAATACATGTATGAAATGATCATCACAAATAGAATAACCATTAGGAAACACATCACACAAATAGGCAAAATCAGACTTTATTACAACCACTTTAGAAAAGAACAAGTCATCAGTTTCAAATAAAGTAGTAAGAGCAACATCAAAATCATTATAGAAAATATCCATGATAAAATTCAAGACATAGGTCTTGAAATCCAACTCCTTTTCATGATTAGCAATGTCCTTTAGCTCAACAGCAACAAGGTCCTCTTCATACTCTTCTTCAGCTAGCACTAGCTCTTCCACAAGAATTACCTTAATAGTAGCTTTCTTCACACCGTTCATATACTCAGTAAAAATCTCAAATCTCAGAATCATTTCCCCAACCATCATAAGAGGTTCAGGAGTCCCTGTGTATATGTCCTTTTAGCAAATACATCCCATAATCCTTTCTTTTTAGTTTTAACAGTAGCCTCATTTTCATCTTCAAAATCTTCACCCTTAAATATCCAACCCCATACTGCAAAATAAAGACTTTTCATTCCATGAATTCAAGTGGTCTACTCTAATCCTTTCTTAGCTCTAAACTATACATGAATTTCATGTTCCTTATTATACTTATAATCTTTTCATCTAGTTCATCCTCATAAATCATACAGACTTCAAAACTTAGGCTTACAAGAATCTCCTTAGGAGCCAGTTTTAGAGTAGCCACAACAACCTCGGTCTTTGCTGAGATGGTAACAACTTTGCCCTCATATGGAAACTTGATTTTTTAATGACGATGGATGGCACATCACACAAAGGATGGAACCATGGCCTCCCTAGTAGGATGACAAAGATTACAGGAATGTCTATTATATATAAGTTTGTCATGACCCAAACTCGAGAGCACGTAACCGACACTAGGGAATGGGAAAGCATAAAGTTACTGAAACCCGTAGTAAGCCTTAAAAGAAAAATGCGAAATATTTAAACTTTGAAACCTTACAAAAAAAAATAATTAAATCATAATGCACATTATCAAATTGATTTTTCTCAGTATAATTTAAACCATAATGTCATTGTAATATCCCGAGTTTTTAAATAATTTTAAATTGTATCAGGATATGTAGTGTTAATAATTTTAATATATATTTCTAGTTATTTAATTAGTTTATTATTTATTAAATTTATTTTTAATTATTTTAAGTTTCTTACGTAAAATTTTTCCGAGAATTTTATTTTTGAAAAAATTAAAACCTAAATAAATAATTATTAATTATATTGGTCGGTTTTATGTATTTGCATGAGTCCATGCACGATTTTAATTATCGTATTAATATAAATACATACACATGCAGATATGTACACATTTAATATTTTTAGGGTTTATTTTTAATTAAACATATATTATATACTTTTATTAAATTAATGTGTATTATAGATATATATGTATATGTATATAATATTAGGTTGATATTGTTATATGTGGTGTAGATTATTTTGAATATAGTATATATATATATATATATATATATATATATATATACACACACACAAAAATTAAAGTTTACAAAAATTACAATACTGCCATCATCTTCTCCAAAAAAGGCCTGACGCCCCTCCCTTCGCCATCACCACTGCCGATGTCGTTCCCACACCGAAGGAGTGCCTCCCAGCCAACCACCACCCTCTCCAACCTATTCCGCCACCTTCTCCTCCCTTTCCGGCGTCGTTTGGTCAGAAACCCGAGAATCACCATTGATTCCGTTCTCCTTCGTCCGGCCATCGTTTTTTATGGTTCTGGTGTGGTTTTACTCCTAGAACTCCATAAAAGCCGATTCTAAGCTCCTTGAAGCTTGAAAACTTGATTTGGTAAGGATTTAAGCTTGGTTTCAATTTCAACCACTTTGAGTTCTTGATTTTTTTAAGCTTTGATTCTAATGATTCAAGCTAACTCCCTTCACAAACATTAATCCTCTTAGCTTAATCTACATCCTGTAATTTTTGTAGACTTTTTGGGAATTATTTTCATTTTTGTGAATTTTTTATTATATTATTAATATTTTCTAATTTTTGTAAATTAATTAAATAAATTATGAAATTGTGATTTATGGTGTTTATAGGTGTTAATATGAATTTTATAAATTTATTTGTAATTTTTTGATTTTTGTATAATTATTATGAATTTATTTAGTTTAGGTGATTTTTAGAAAATTAGGTTAAATTAGGTATTTTGTTAAAATTAATTAGTTAATTGAGTAGAATTATTGATTTTATTCAATTATATGTTAAGAAATTTATTTTTGAGTAATTATATTATTTTTAGTGAATTTTTGTATAATTATAGTGAATTATGTGAAATTATATATAACTAGGGGTATTTTGGTAATTTGGAGATAAATTGGTTAAAAATTTAGTTTAATTGATTTTAACAATTATTTGAGGTGTAAAAATGATTTTTACAAATTAGTTAGTATTTTTAACTAATTAAAATTATATGTCGTAAATTATTTTCAAATTTTATGTAATATACTATTTTTTGTAAATAAATGAGTTTTTATTGATTTTTAATATGTTTTAGGGCTAATTATGTAATTTGGAGTTATAAAATGTATTTTAGTCAATATTTATGAATTTATCGAGAATTATGAATTTTTAATAATATTTTATTAAAATTAGGGTTTTATTGTAATTATTGGTTAAATAATTATTTTCAGTGTTTTAAATATCTAATTTGCTATATTTTGGTAAATTAAGGGTATTTTTGGTATTTCTGGCATTTTCATGTGTTCGATGATACCTCGTAAATGATGAACCTCGATCGGTGGAATTGTTGTTTGGGAGTCCAACCAAGGGATTATGTGACTGTGTATTTTCAAAGTGTGTTTTCTTACAGGACTGACTCTACTTTCTGAGTAGAGAGATGTCCATTTTACAAGGGAGGTTCTGTCAAATTTTTGGTAGAATTCTCGTAAAATGTGACATCTGGTCAAATTTCTATTCTTATTCTATGTCCAGTATTCTTGATTGAGTCTCTAGAATTTCGTTAGACTTATTTTAATTTCGTATTATCGTTTGTTTGTTTAGTTGCACCGAGACCGAGGTCTAGTGGACCATGCCCGTCTTGTGGAGTGCATAACTGTGAGTTGTTATTTTATATATACGTGTTTTAGGATGCATATTTTAGAAATGTATGCTTTATTTGTATGAAATATGCATAAATAATTTAATAATTACTTAGGTATATTTTTGGTATATTTTAAATTAAATGCACGTTTTATTATGGATTTATACCTAAAATGTTTTTAAGTATATTTATAGTTTATTTCTAGTTTATTTTATAATTAAATTGAATTTATTCGATATATATATACTCGAAATATACTTGGTTTATTTTTGGTATATTTCTAGTATATATATAGTTTATATTGTTAGTTTACTTAAAGTCATGCATCATTTTATTTCATGAATGAATGGATTTATTTTAAATGAAGGATATCAATAGAAAGTGTAACCTAGTGGGCAGCACTAGGACTGAGTATGTACCGGTACGACGATAGAATTTAGGTTAAATTACTAACATATTGTGGATATCGATTTGATTGGTTTGATTTGATGTGAGATGTGATTTGAGAGTGAGATTGCTGGTGCTCGGTTGACCAAGTGTCTCGGGGCCAATCACACTGATAGTCAGACTGCTGGAGCTCGGTTGACTTAGTGTCTCGGGGCCAGTCTACTGTCCAAATGGAACAAGTGAATTTATTTGGAATAAGCGAGCCTGTATGGCTAGAGTGTTGTTTAACACTGTTTGAGGTTGCAATTATCTAAGGTTCTATTAGATCCTTCATAAACGGTTATTATTTTTCGTATTTATATAAAATGATTTTGCTGTATCTGTGTGTTTTTGCCCGTATATATATATATATATTTATTTATTTATTTATTTTATATACTATTAAATGTGTGCATTTGTCATTTAGCTATGCATGTATATATATTATAACAATTAACTCAGTGAGGTCTGACTCCCCTCAATTGACTATTTTTCAAGAGAGTCTTCATCTTCAGACCTCAGTAGTAGACCCTTACGCCGGATTTCTTTTACCCCGACTTTACTATGTAAACTACTTACTTAATTTTATTTTGTATTCTAAACACTGCAGTAGTTGTTTTAGTGAGCAGTATATTTTATATATGTTGGAGATTTGTATTTTAAAGGATTGAAATGAAAAATTTGTATCAAAAGATTATATATATAAGATGAGTTGTTTTATTAATTGAGTTGGTCGATTATATTTATTGCATATGAGATTTTAATTTCCGCTGCAAAATATTTTATTTAGGTTATTATTATTGCATGTTTTCATTTTATTTTTAAGACTTGCTACAGGTTCCGGATTCGAAAGAATTCCCGTTCCTTAGCGCCGGTCATAACCCATGTTTTGGGTCGTGACAGTCATAGTGCATAAAATAAATAAACATCATTTAAATAAATAATATCTCAGTACATAAATTATAAATACATGATATCCCAAATAAAATATGCAATTATACAGTTTTCTCTACTGTGGTAGATGACTATAAATACAACACAACTAAATAGACCTACGTAAAATAGCCAGTGATGAAACTATACGGTGAAGAGAAGTAGGCCTAACAAAAAACTCCCAAACTTCTGAAAAAAAAAGTTGAGGGAAGTTAGACCTTACTGAGTAAGTTAATAAAGAAATGAATGCGGTTTGAAAATCTCCTTAAAAATAATTTTTTATGGAAATATAATATAATTTTAATTTTATTCAAATCATTTAATATACATATAAGAAATCCATTTTTCAAAGGAAAGAATTAAATATTTAAATGCTTTTTAAAAATATTTCAGTATAAAAATTTGGTAGAACCCGATTTATAAATTTTAAAACAGTCATTAGACTCACTTATATTCAAGACTGCCGGATCCCGAGAGCAAAGTATTATCAGGATACACAGCTGCAGTCACATCACTTAATCTAATATTACTGGTGGTGTCCTAAAGCAAAGTATCACCAGACCATTAGCCCTAATGATTAAATAAATATTAATCAAATTTATACTGGCGGTGTCTGAGAGCAAAGCATCACCAAACTTTCGGCCCTAGTATTTATTAAATAAACAAATATTATAGTACTAGCAATGTCCGAGAGCAAAACATCACCAGACCATCAGCCCCAGTAATATAATTAATAATAACATATTTTATTGGTGTGCAAACGGTCCTGATGAAACCTATTAGGTAGCTCGTTCTATCATAATTTTATTTAAAATAAATGAAATTAAATAAAATAATAAAAATTACAATAAATAAAAATAAAATAAAATAAATCAACTATAGATTAAATCATGAAATATCATATGAAGAATGCTGACTAGAATCTTATAACATTAAATTCATCATAATTTAATATGATTTAAATTAAAAGACCCGACACTCAAATTAAATATTAACTTACAAGATAAGGTGCTCATCTGGCACGTCGTGTCCGACCTCGACTAGTAGATGTAACTGGAGGGGCAGCTAAAAGACAGAAAAAGGAAAACGACAATAAAAAAATAGAACCCTAACTTCTAGAATTTCTTAGGAATACTCGACTTGAACTCAGAATAACAAGTTTAGTATTGACCCAGTGTCATATTTTGTGAGAAATCTACCAAAAATTTGACATAATTTCCTCTATAAAACGAACATTCCTCTACCGAAGTAGAGTCAATCCTGCAAATAAACACACTTTTAAATTCCACAGAAGCTCAACACCTCGAGTTGGGACCCCAAAGTACACAATTCCTAATCGAGGTTCACAAAAATACAAATAAGCAAATCTTAAATATTAATATAATAAAATCACCAAAAACTATAAAAATTAATAATAAATCATAATATAATTTATTCAATTCTCAAAACACTAAATACATTTATTTCACCATAATTTAATAAAATTTCAAATAATAATATAATATTAATAAAAACCCAGCTTTCTAAATATTCAACATAATATAGTCAAATTCAAACTTTATTTGTCCACATAGTTTAAATATACTATAATATTAATTAAAAACTCATTTAAATCACAAAAAAATAAATAATTTAATATTGAAAATAATTTTCACAAATTAGAATTAATTAGTTAAAAATAGTAATTAATTTATAAAAATTATTCTAATACTCTATAAAATTCTAAAACCATTTAAAATGTAATATAACTATATTTTAACCAAATTACATAATAACCCCCAAAATTCCAATATTCACATAAACATAATAATTCCTCAAAAATAATATTAATTTATTAAAAATAATTTTATTAACACAGAAATTATTAACTTAATATACTAATCACTAATTACTCAAATTCCAACCAAAAATAATTAATTAACATAATTAACAAAATTACAATTTATATTATTAAAATATTCAAAAATACCCATAATTAAAATTAACTAAAATAATTTCAAATCAACTAAGTACATATAGATCAACTCAAAAATCAACCAAATATTAAGAAATACGTTAAGCAAAAATTACATTAATTAACTAAAAATTAAAATAAACGCAATAACTAATAAACAACTAACAATCTACTAACAAACAACTAATAGTCTACTAACAAACAACTAACAGTTAACTAGTAAACAATAAGGAAACAACCCAGAAATCAACCTCACAACTCAACTAAATCAGCCTAAAACTCACCTAAAATAGAAATTTATGATAAGGAGGGTTGTTGCTGTCGTTGATATTGTTGTCCCTACTATTGTTGATGTTGTTCTTACTGTTGTTGTTGTTGTGGTTATTGTTATTGATGCTTCTTATTGCTGCTGTTGTTGATGTTGTCACAACAAGAAGAAGAAGTAGGCTATGGTGAGTTGTTGGAAATGAGAAGAAGACAACAAAAGAGGGCAGAATGGGACAACATGAAGAAGAGAAGAAAAAAATAAAAGAGTGGAGTGAAAGGATGGGGAAAAGAAAAGTGGGGTGGATTAATCTATTATATATATACACACATACATATATATAAACACAACTTTAATATAACACACAATATATGTCTATATATATATATATATATATATATATAATATATATATATATATATACACACACACACACACATATACATACATATAACAATAATAATAATCACTCTAGTAAAAAAAATAATGCTATGAAAATAATAATAATAAATAACAATAATGCCGTGTAAATAAAATGAAATAGAAATAATAAACATATTAATAGTTTCCAAATAGAATTTTAAATTTAGTAATTAAATATAACAATTTAATGTAATAATAACAACATAAGATAAAAATTATTAATAACTTTGCAAACCTCGAAATTTAATTATACAAAATAATTTTAAAAAAAAAATTTGGGTTATTACAAAGTTAACTCAAGTCTCAATAGGCTCCGTCTTGACCAATGCTTGAAATGTCCCTTTAACAGGCATCTTCATGTCATTGTAGGCCTTGATAACCATATCAAAGGGTTTCAAGTCAAACACAATCAAACCTAACTTAAGCAAAATCTTCAGCAGATATATATTAATAGTAGAACCATTATCCACCATTACGCAACAAGTTAGTTTACCTTTTACCTTGGCCTTAATGAATAAGGCTTTGTGATGGTCCTTTCCCTCTAATGGCAGATCATCATCAGAAAACACAATAGCCCTTTGAGGAGTTTCCATTAAGGAGTTAACCATTTGTTTAGGAGTGCAGCTTAGAAAACATAATAGCCCTTTGAGGAGTTTCCATCAAGGAGTTAACCATTTGTTTAGGAGTGCAGCTTATAAACATTTTCTTTTGATTTAAAGCTAGAACTAGCACTTCCTGATGGTCTTTGGAATGCATAAGCAATTCCCAAACACTATCCATAGACCTCTCCTCTTTTTTTGGTTCTTCTTCTAGCTTTTCTTTCTCCATCTTTTTACTCTCAGCTATAGTTTCAACTTCAGCCTCAGATACCGGTTGGTCCCTATCTTTTCCCCTCTATTTTCTAATAATCTTTCTGACTGACTAATTCTTCTTATCCTTATTATTTTCTCACAGATCAACCTATTTGTAGACACCCAATTTCAAGATTATGTGTTATGGATGCAGCAAAGGACTCCAATGATGAAGATGTCTTTGATACTTAATCTTTAAAAATTCTAAGGGCTTAAATGCAACTTTTAAAGGAAGGATTTAATATTTTTAGGGACTAAATCACAAAGTTCTTTTTAGGACCTAATTGTAAAATTTAAATTCTTCTAAGGACCTTTTTGTAATTAAATGTTAAAAAAAAGAAAAGTGTCGAAATTCCATGGAATTATGTAATTCCGACAGGAATTATATAATTCCGAGCGGAATTACACCAATTCCAATCAGGATTGTATAATTCCAATCGGAATTACACAATCCCGGTCGGAATTGAATTCTTCTAGTCTCTATTTTCTATTTTTAATTCAGTTTTAATTGCTTTAAAATTCCTAATTAATTCAGTCCTAACTGGTTTAAAATTCCTAAATATAATTTTAAGTATTAATTTTATACTTTAGGAATTTTAATCACATTAGGATTGGGGCTAGACTTCCTAGTTCCACTATATAAAGGGAAGGGTGAAGAGAAAAAAAGGAAGGAAAAAAAACAAGAGGCCGTGAGAAAAAGAAAAAGAAAAAGAAGAGAAGAAAGAAAAGAGAGGAAGAAAGACGTGATTTTCTCTTGAATTTTTTACAAAAATTTCTTTTAATTTAACAATTAATTCAAGATTCGTGAAGAATTTTTTAAGAGCAAGATTTGAAGATTTATCAAGAATGGTGAACTACTAATCTGAAGAGTACCCTAAATCATTCATAATCATATCATCTTCTTCTTATTCTTTGTTTATTTATTTATTTGTTTCTTTCATATTATTATTTTTTATTATTATTCTTTCAAGTTATTATCATAATTTGTTCATTAATCATTATTTTATCTTATTTTATGGTGATTATAGAGGAAAACGCATGGTGATCATATGAGGGATGAATTCATGAGAAGTCCGTGGAAGGTTATGGATAAAACCTCATGGGGACTTAGTTTTTTAGGGTTTTATTTTTATTATCTTTATTTTTTATTTATTGCTTTATTTTTATTTTATTAATTGTTTTATGAATTAATGTAATAGCCCCAATAGTGGGAGTAATAAAATTATATGAGTGGTTGCATGTTTATTTTGATTAAATTGGTTAGTAAAAATTAGGTTTCAATTAGGTAATTATTTAAAATCAATGGAGGAATTAGATTAATTTAGGTTGCATGTTAATAAAAATTAGGGTATTAGTAAGGATTAATTTAGTTATTTGTTTGATTTTATTTAATTGTTTTTTTATGTTTTTATTTGTTTTTGGGTTTATTTGTTATTTTTATGTGTTTTGGGCCTTAAGCCCATTTTAGGTCTTGATTTATTTATTTAAGTCCATATCACTTAATAATTAATTAGGTTTAATTAATTAAAATATATTTTTCAGGTCCATAATTAGATTTTAGGTTAGAAATATCTTTCGGCCTATCTAGTTAATTAGACATCAGCCCACCTAATTTAACTTAATTAATTTAGACTTAGCCTATTTAATTTAAGCTTTTTTTTTCATAATTTATAGATTTAAGATCACCTTAGAATTAAAATATGTAGAATTAGGCTCATTAATTTAAATATTCCATAATTTGTAGATTTAAGCTCATATTCATAATTAAAATTAGTAGACTTAAGTTCATTTAATTAAAATAAAAAGGAATTAGGTCTTTAGATTCACTTATAAATTAAAACATGTAGATTTAACTCATTTATTTAAAATACATGTAGATTAGACTAACTTAGGGATTATGTGATTTGTTGAATGCATTATTTACTTGTATATTTCATGACTAGTTTGCCTTAAAGTTGATTGTTTTGGGTTTATGTGAAATTGCATGTAAATAGAGAACAAGATAATAATTCATAAAATAATTCTAAATGAACACAAGACTGAAAGAAGTTGGTATTCCGAATCCAGAATCTCCTAGTTGTGGTGCTAACTTTCTTTTAAGGAATTGAGTACCACCTGTTCGATTTGTCCTAATTATTACCCTGGGTGGTGACTCCTCATCTCCACGCCATGTCTTTATGACAGTGGTTAGTGTGTTCTCTAGAGCCCTGAGCTTAAACAGTGTCGCGGTTACTAAAATCTTAGATGCGCGTTGAACCCCGCCATCTACACTATCCTCCATTTTGTCATCGAAACTCTAGATATCCAAGATATGAACAATAAGCTCGATGGGATGTTCACTTAAATTTAGGTCTTTTGGTTCAGGTTTTAGTGGCTTAGAAGTGGCATCAACTAAGGAATTAATGACTTGTTCCTCTGTTAAATTGGTGTTGATTATAAGGATGGGTGTATTTAGTAGTGGGACATTTCGGTAGTTAGGTTAAGGCTTATTTTAGGTGTTTGGTTTTTGAGTTTTAGGGTCAATGATTTTGCTTGCATCAATTAGGTCTTAGATTTCATATCTTAGTCAAGTGTAACTGCTAGTGTTATGTCCAATGGTTTGATGATTCTTACAATAGAGTTTTAAGTTAGCATTTAGTAAAGGTTATTTTGGAGGTAAGGGTCGTAGAAGCTTCTTTTCTATCAACTTCTCCAAAACTTTCAAAAGAGGCCCACCCAAGTTGGAGAACCTTCGAGGTTGCCTAATAGCATTAATCTATACATTGTTGCTTGATCTACTTGCTTCTTTGCCCCTAGATCTTCCACTGAAGAATTTCTTATCTTATGCTAAATCAAGCTCTTTTTAGACCCCAAATATGTATAATTCTTTAAATCCTTTAATTTTTTAAAAAGAAATGGAATACTACCTTCCATTTCTACCATTAATTGATTAAACTCAGTAGGCTTATGCCTCATTTGTGTTGGCTTCCCCCTCTATCTGGTAAGATAGTCAGTGAATGATTCATTGAACCTCTACTTAGTATTTTGTAAGTCCCTCAAAGATACCTTTATTAGAGCATTCAGACCATACTATTTCATAAATACAACACATAACTCTTTCCGATCATTCTATACGTATGGTTCTAAAGTGTATTACTATTAAATCAGGGCACCTTCTATTAACATGGTAAGCTACTTAACTATTTGGGCTTTAGTTTGTTCAGTGGCCTTCATATAAGTCATGTACTGTTTTAAATGCAAGTGTGGGTCATTAGTCCCAAAGTACTTTTTTATGCCGGGAAACTTGAATTTTCGAGAAAGAGGGTCATCATCCTCATCCAAGTCAAAGTTGGTGTAATCCATTGAAGCGTTAATTCCCTTCTCCTTCATCAGCATTTGGACTTATGACACAACCTTGGAAATGTTCTTAGCCCAATCAGTTTATTTCACAGTTCTAGATAGGTTCACATTCTTTTAGCTTACTGGATCAGCCAACATTATCATATTATTACCTTCCTTCTCTTTCGTAAGAATCTCATCATCAAGATTAATTGAGTTAGTTAGCTATGTTGGCTATTTTTCCTTGAGCAACTTGGTTATTTCCTCCATTATCTCTTTTATTATTAACCAAGTTACAGTAAATAGTTCTTTTTTCAATTGTGCTTTGAAAGCTTTAAGATCAAAATCACCTACCATTGCCATTTCTAAATTTCTAATTAAAGTTGAAATCAGTTTGAACCCACACGAAAGAGTTTGAGGGATCTATATGTTAAGAACCAAATCAGAAGTCATAACCGACGCTAAGAAACAAGAATTCTTTCGAATCCAGAACCCGTAACAAGCCTTAAAAAATAAAAACACATGCAATAATACTATAAAAATGCACCAGAATTAAAACTTTATTTAATATAAAAGCAAATCTTTATATATGATACATAATAAAAATATTTCATACAATATTCTGATACAAATTCAAACCAACTATAACACTTCTAGCACAATAACACTACTACTGTAGTTTCTAAAGTACAACAAGAGTTTAGATATTAAATTTACATAGTCTAGCCAGGGCTGAAGAAAACCAACGTAAAGTACTACTGGAGAGGTTTGAAAAGGAAGATGATCCTATTAAAAAAATATTAAGGGCAGTGAGACCTCATTAAGTGAATTATTATAATATATATGCATGCAACCTAAAGTCATATACAATCAATCATCAATATAATAATATACATATGCGCACGCATTTCACATATATGCTAAAATCCGCTTTTATAAATAATAAATGCAAAAAAGTTTTTTTAAGTGAAGGATCAAATAGAACCCTAAAAATATACGCAACCTCGATCATAAAACTCTCTAGCCATATAGGCTTACTTAATTCCAAAGAAATTCTCTTATTCCATTTTTTAACAGTAGACTAGCCTCGAGACACTAAGTCAATCGAGCTCCTGTAGTCTTATTGTCAGTGTGATTGTGTCACGACCCAAAACAGGGGCCATGACCGGCGCTAGGGAACGGGAATTCTTTCGAATCCGGAACTCGTAGCAAGCCTAAAAATAAAATAAAACATGCAATAATAACAATATTAAATGCAACAAAAATAAAAATCATAGATAATATAATAATAACATTCTCATCTCTGGATTTGAATCAATTCTCAACTCATCACATATATATCTTTAAATACAAATCCAGTTTCAATATAATACATCTCTTTAAATAAAATACATGAAATCCCACATTTTAATTCACAACTACTGCAGTGTCTAGATTATAAAAATAAGACTCAAGTAAATAATTTACACAAAGAAGCCGGGGCAGAAGAAATCCGGCGTATCGACCTGCTACTGAGGTCTGAGGATGTTGACTCTCTTGAAAAATAGTCAACGGAGGGGAGTCAGACCTCACTGAGTGAATTACTATAATATATATACATACACATTAAATGATAATGCATACAGTCAACAGTATATATCTAATATATATATACAAGCAATTACACACAGATGCAATAAAATCATTTTTATATATTTTATCTGAAAATCATCTTTTATGAAGGATCACATAGAACCCTAGAATATCGCAACCTCGAAAATAGTGTTAAACAACACTCTAGCCATACAGGCTCACTTATTCCAAGATATATCCACTTAATCCATTTGGACAGTAGACTGGCCCCGAGACACTAAGTCAACCGAGCTCCAGCAGTCTGACTGCCAGTATGATTGGCCCCGAGACACTTGGTCAACCGAGCTCCAGCAATCACACCCAAATCACATCTCACACATCAAATAATCATACTCAATCAATATCCACAAATAAGTTAGTATTACAGCCTAAATACTATAGGCGTACCGGTACGTACTCGGTCCTAGTTCTGCCCACTAGGTAGCACGTTCTATCGATATCCTTCATCAATAAATATAAAACATTCATTTATAAAAATAAATGATGCATGAAGTTCAATAAAATATTAACATAAACCATATATATACTAGAAATATACCAAAAGTAAACCAGATATATTTCGAGTATATATACGTCAAATAAATCCAATTAAATCATAAATTAAGCTCGAAATATATTTAAAAACATTTTAAATATAATTTATTCATAAAACATGCATATAATTTAATATATACCAAAAATAAACCAAAATAAACTAAATATAAACTTAAGAAATAATCAAATTATTTATGCATATTTAATCAACATAAAACATGCATTTCTAAATCATGCATCCTAAGTATATATATATAGTATAGTAACTCACCTAGTGCGCTCCATGAGATGGATCCGACGGGCCTAGTCCACTAGCCCTCGGTCTCGGCGCAACTAAACAAGCAATAAATAACCGACATCAGAATAAACCTAACAGAAATCCTAGAATTCGATCTAGAGTATTAAACACAGAATTAGAAATTAGGGTTCGACTGGATATCACGTTTTACGAGAATTTTATCGAAAATCTGGCAGAACCTCCCCTGTAAAACGGACATCTCTCTACTCAAAAGAGTAGAGCCGACCCTGCAAGGAAATACACTTTGAAAAACTACACAAAGCACAATCAAAATCCCACGGTCGGACTCCAAACTACAGTCCACCGACCGGGGTCCACAAACACAGAACAATTCCGAAAATACCAAAAATATCCTTATAACATAGAAATTCATTTTATAAGTATAAATTACATAATTAACCTTAAAACACAGTAAAAACCGATAAAAACTCATTTTATTAGTAAAACCGTATATTATATATATAATTGAAAATAATTCCCGAAAAATAGTTTTAATTAGTTAAAAATACTAAATAATTTGTAGAAATCATTTTTATACCTTAAATAACTATTAAAACCAATTAAATTACATTTTTTTACCAATTTAGGGTAAAATTACCAAAATACCCTATATATATAAATATACTTAAATTACTTCAAAAATTCACCAAAAATTATACAATTATCCAAAATTAATTTTCTCAACATATTTATCAATAATATCAATAATTAAACTCAATTAACCAATTAAATTCAAATAAAAACACATTTAACCTAATTTCTCAAAATCACATAAACTTCAATAATTCAAAATAAATACTTAGAAATTCATAAAAATTCCAAATAAATTACTATAATTCATTTCAACACCTAATTTAACCATAAACTCCAATTTCATAATTTAAATAATTAATTTCCGAAAATTAGAAAATAATATTAAAATATTCAAAAATACCCAAAAATCCAAAAAATCTCCAAAAGTTCTAAAAAAATTCATACATGTAGATTGAGCTACTAGGAACAACATTTGTGAAGGGAGTTTTCATGAATCAATCAATTCGAAGCTCAAAAAAATCAAAAACCCTAATAGGCCGAAATTGAAAAATCGAAACCTAAGCAAATCTAAACCATTTAAGCTCAAACCAAAGCTAGAATCACACTCACCAGAGCTCAAGGAGAAGAAAGAGACCGGCGGTGTCGAAAACGGTGGCCGGAATCGGCGTGATCGATGGTAGCTCGACTTTCGGCTTCTCCGGCCAAAAATGGCTTCCAGGCGCCGGAAATGGCTGCTGCAGGCAGTGGAAGAGGTTGGGGAAGGTGGTGGCACACCGGACGGCACACCAACGGCAAGGGAACAGCACGGCATCGACCGAAACGGCGATGGGAAGGTGATCGGGGAAGAAGAAGTTCACGGGGGCAAAATGGTAATTTTCTAATTTTTTTGATTTTTGATGTGTTATATGTATATATATATACTTTATACTATATATTAAAATAATATTAAATTACACACATTAAATATACACCACACACATAAAATTTAATATTTTAATAATTTATACTAAATAAAAATAATTAAATAACAATAAAACTAATAAATAATTAATAAAATATTAGGGTAATATTAAACCCTAATTAATAAATAATTACATATATACACGGTGTTTAATATTTTAAAAATACGTATGAGTTCATGCAAGTCCGAAAATATATTTAGAATAATTAATATTAAAATATTTAAGTGAAAATTTCCCCGAAAATGAAAGTTCCGGAAAAATTTTACGTAAAACACTGTAAATAAAACACAGTATTTAAAATAGGTTTTAAATACATATCAACTCGTAAAAATATCGTAATATATATACAAAAATTATTAACACTACATATCCCGGTACAGTGTAAAAATATTTTAAAAACACGGGATATTACAGATTGGCCTCGAGACACTAGGTTAATCGAGCTCCCACAATCACACTACTCACTTAATGCCATTCTCAATAATCAATCAATGTCTCATCAAATAAATCTCATAATGTCAAATCCTAAATCTAACACACCGGTACGTACATAGTCCTAATGTAGCCCACTAAGTAGCACGTTCTACTGATATCTTTCAAATAAATCATATATTTATGGGAAATAAAAAATGCATAATTAAAAAACAAATGGCATTCATTTTGAAAGAATATACCACTTATATACCAAATATACCAAACATATATTGGAAATATACCAATTATATACTAAAAATATTCCAAATATATATGTCACATATATACCAAAATATACCACAAGTATACCAAAAGGATACCAAATATATAAAAAGAATATACAAAAAATATACTAAATCATTTAATAAGAGAATTCATGTTTAAATACATAATAAAAACATGGATGCTCATAATCATATATTTTATATGAAATGCATATATAAAATAATAATTCATAAGTTTGCACTCCTCTAGACAAACTTGATAGGTATAGTCCGATAGGCCTCAGTCTCGGTGCAACTATAGAAAATAAATAATAACAATATTAGAATTGAACTCCTAATTCATACTTCTAGGAATTCTAAAGAAAGACTCGATCTAGGACAAGACTCGACTAAAATTTAAAAATTAGGATCGACCTGACGTCACGTTTCACAAGAATTCTATCAAAAATTCAGCAGAGTCTTCTTTGTAAAATGAACACCTCTCTACTGAAAGTAGAGCCGATCCTACAAACAAACACACTTTTAAAACCACAAATGCATAACATCTCGGGTTGGGACCCTGAACTATACAATTTCCCAACCGAGGATCACAATTCATAATAAAATCAATATTTAATAATAACATAATAAAAATCATTAAAAATCCATAACCATTAATAATGAACCACAATATAATATATTATATAACAAAAACATTAAAACTAATTATTTTCAAAATAGTTTACAAAATCTCAATAAATTATATAATATTAATAGAAAATCCATTTTTCAATTATTCAAAATAAAATAGTAAAACTCACAAATAATTATTTAAATACTTCAAATATGTAATAAAAATAATTAAAAATTCATTTAATCACAAAAATAGTAAATAAATTTATTATTTGAATATATTTTTAAAAATTATTATTAATTAGTTAAAAATAGTAAATAATTCGTAAAAATTATTTTAATACTATTTATTATCCCAAAATTATTTAAAACATACTAATTAACCATAATTTCAATTAAAACACCAAATTCACTAATTTATCTTAATTTTTTCAAAAATTGATTTTTTACATAAACTTTTGAAAATTCATAGTAATTAATTAGATCAAAATTTCCATAAACTTCCTTCACAAACTAAACTCCAAATATCATAAACAATATATTAAATATTAAAGGATTTTTCGGCAAGGGTCATCGGAATAGTGACTTGCCAAAAAATTCAAACCTAAAAAAATCAAATAATTCAATAAAATTCAACAAAAATATATATGCATAAACTAAGCTACACACTACAACTTTTCCAAAGACACTTAGCCTAAAACATAGAAAATCAAGCTTAAAAAAATTTAAAACTAAAATTAACCTAAATAAAAACTTGAATAAAACTCACAAATGGAAGGATCTAAGCTTAAACCAAGCTTAGAGTTAGCTTGCTCGGAGCTAGAGGATTCCAAAGAATCCAAAAATGTGAGCTTTGGCCACCGGAATCAACACCGGCGATGATCAAAGTTCCCTGTTACTGCCTTTATTTTTGGCAGTTCCGACGAGTAACATAAGAGCTGAAGGCGACGGAAGGGAGAGGAGAAGGAGGGGAGGCGTGGTGGTAGGTGGTGGTGGCTACGGCAGGGTTAGGTGGTTCTGCGCAAAATGATAGGAAGCAAGGGAAAACGGGAAAGAAAGAAAGAAAAAGAAAGAGAAGAGAAGAAAGAAAATGTCTCAAAATTTTTAGTGTCCTGACCCTATATTTTATATATATATACACATTAACTTAATAACTTTAACATATATATATATATATATATATATATATAATACACCACATAAACACATGCATAAAATAATAACACTAATAATAACAATAATAATAGTAATAATAATAATAATAATAATAATAATAATAATAATAATAATAATAATAATAATAATAATAATAATAATAATAATAATGATAATAACAAGAATGATAATAATAATGATAATGATGATGATGATGATGATGATGATAATAATAATAATAATAATAATAACAACAACAACAACATTAATATTTTTAAATAATAATGACTTTCAAATAACTTCCTATACATAAATAAAATATTTAAAATAAAAAAAATTAGTAATATTCACAAATAATTATAATATAAAAAAATTTAAAATATTATTAATACTGCATATCTCAAAATATATTTTAATAATTTAAAATATCGGGTTATTATATTATAACTGTAAGACTATATGTTAGAATTTTGCATGAAGCATATGCATGATAGGCAGTTTCATTTTATTTATTATTTGATTATTTAAAGATAGAAAATAAACACACTCTATTTACATATAACAAGATAACAAACAAAAAGCTCTCAAATGATAATCTTCACTCTTATTTCTCTTACACATGTGTTCAATAGTAAGTTTCTTGTCCTAGAATTTTTTATCTGGGTTTTAATTATCAACAAGGGATAATAAAACTTACGTATGCAAGACAACTCTCGAGACAAAACAAACAAGTAATAATACCTTTAAATAATTCCAAGGTCCATTATAACTGGCCGTAATGGGCATTAAAAGGCCATCTTAGTATGGTCCATTTGCAATTGGTTATAGTAGACATAAAAAGCTCATCTTGACATGGTCTATTTAAAATGGCTTGGGCCTTATTTGAAGGATTACTACATGGTATAATGTACATGCATTCGACAAATCCTAAGGCAAAATTACTTAGTCATTATATGAGCTGAGTCTTGGGGTGATAAGCTTTGGCTCCCACAGTGATATACCTCAATTACATCTCCTTACTCAAGGGTTTATGCGACATTGATAAGTACGTACCATGAATGATAATAATCAAATCCTCTACCACCAGGTTTGAGTAAAACATAAGTAGCAAAACAATAACTATTATTAGGTTATTAGGGACTGAGTGCTCATTGTGTGAGAATGTGTAGTGAATGCAAAAGAATGGCAAAGAAATAAAAGAATAATTAAAAATGATAAAATTCAAAATACTAGAATCAGATTCTCTATTCCCCAATGGAGTCGCCACTACAGGCGGCAGAGTTTAGTGCACGCCCAAGTGTTTAGCAACCACGGTACTATGTGAGCTCGAGGCTGTCACAACCCAAATCGGGAAGTCATGATCGACACTAGGGAACGAGAATTCTTTTGAATTTGAAACCCATAATAAGCCTTAAAAATAAAATCACAAACAATAAATAGATAAAAAATGCCAAAATTAAAATTTAAATTGATACAAAAATAATATTCAAATGTCATTTCATAAATAAAAATATCCATACAATATTCAGAGATAGGTCTCTTACTAAAGTAATATTCTACTGATACAATACACTACTACTGCAGTTTTCTATAATACAATAAAAGTTTAGATAAATAAATTACATAATCTAGTCGGGGCTGAAGAAGTCCAGCGTAGAGGTCTACTACTGAGGTCCGACGACAAGAAATCTCCTGAAAAAAATATTAAGGGGAGTCAGACCTCACTGAGTGAATTATTATAATATATATACATGCAATCTAAATCATATACAGTCAGGTATTAGTATGTATATATATATATATATATATATATATATATATATATATATATATATATATATATATATACAGACATTTCACACAAATGCTAAAATCTGTTTTTATATATATAATAAATGCATAAAACATTTATTTAAATGAAGGATCAAATAGAACCCTAATATTCGCAACCTTAAATAAAATATCACACTAGCCACACAGACTTACTTAGTTCCAAAGTAATTCTCTTATTCCATTTAGACAGTAGACTAGACACACTAAGTCAACCGAGCTCCCACAATCTCACTGTTAGTGTGATTGACCCTGACACACTAGGTCAATGGAGCTCCCGCAATCACACTACTCACTCACTTCAAATCTCATAATTAATCAATCAAATGTCACCTCAAGTGATTTTATAACTCAACCCTAAAATTTATCGCACCGGTATGTACACGGTCCTAGTGCAGCCCATTAGGTAGCACGTTTTATCAATATCCTTCAATAAAATTGTATGATTGTGGAAAATAATAAAATGCATCATTTTAAACATAATGAAATTCATTTAAAAATAATATACCACTTATATACTAAACATATACCATAAATATACCACAAATATATTAGATAAATATGTTGAACATATGTCAAATATACTGAATTTATACAAAATAAGTGCTAACATATATATGTCACATATATACAAAAGATACATTTCTCATATATAGTAAACATACAAAAAATAAATCAAAAGTATATCAAATCATTTAATAAAATAAATCATATTTAAACATATAATGAAAATGTGAAAATCCTTATTCATGCATCCTCTATACAATGCACATATAAAATAATAACTCATACATTTATGCTCCTCGAGACTGACTCGATGGGCCTGGTCCGATAGACCTTAATCTCGGCGTAGCTAGAAAAATAAATAATAATAAAAATTAGAATATATTCTAACTTATACTTTTAAGAATTATGGAAAAAAAACTCGATCTAGCAATTCAAAACTCAATTAAAACACAAAGACTTAGGATCGACCCTACGTCACATTTTACGACAATTCTACTGAAAAATTGGTAGAACCTCTTCTGTAAAACGAATATCTTTCTAATAAAAAGTAGAGCCGATCCTATAAGAAAAATACACTTCTAAATTCAAAATACTTAACACCTTGGGTTGGGACCCTGAACTACACAAATTCCCAATTGAGGTTTATAATTCACCAATAATCAATATTAAATAATAAATATATTAAAAATCATTAAATTCCATAAATATCCATAAAATACCAAAATATAATATATTTAAACATTAAAACACTAAATATAATTATTTTCACAATAATTAAATAAAAATCTCAAATAATAATATAATATTAATAAAAATCCAAAATTTTAATTATTTTGTATAAAATAGTAAAATTTACAATTAATTACTCAAATAGGGTATATATACAATAAAAATAGTTAAAAACTTAATTAATCACAAAAATAGTATATAAAATTATTATTTGAATATATTTTCAAAAATTAGTATTAATCAGTTAAAAATAGTAAATAATTTGTAAAAATTATTTTAATACCAATTATTATTCCAAAATTATTTAAAACATATTATTTAACAATATTTTCAATATAAACACATAATTAACTCATAATTCTAAAAATCACATAATACAAAATATTTCCAAAAATTACCAAAAATTATTTTCTAAATTCTAAAATTAATAACTTAAATTAATAATACCAATTTAACCAAATTTCCATTCAAAATAATTAATTAACATACTTATCAAAAATTCAATTTAAATTATTAAAATATTCAAAAATACCCATAATTCAAAATAATTCAAAAAATAAACAAAAATTATATTTTGGGAAAATTAAGTTGTCATAAACAACATTATCAAAGCAAAAATCCATGAATCAAACACAATAATTAAATAAAAATTCAAAACCCTAAAACACATACACTAAAAACTTGCTAGAACTCAAAATCAAGGAAGATTGAGCTCAAACAGAGCTTGGAAATGAACTTACAGGTGCTCAAGGATTCAAACAAGACCAAGAACATGAGCTCACGTGGCCAAAAAAGCTATCGGTGTTCATGGAGGTTCCCTGCTGTCGCTGCTGATCTAGGCAATTTTTGGTGGGCTTCTGGCACTTTGAAGGTGGTGGTCGATGGTGGGAAGAGGCTGGAGGTGATGGTGGTGAGTGGTGGTTGCAGTGGTGGCGCAGTGAAGGTTAGGGGCTATTGTTCGCGCAGTAAGGGAAGAAAATGCAGAGAAAGAAAAGAAAATGTTAAAGAGGGAGAAGAGGAATGGCTTGGACCCGGTTTAACTTATCTTTTTTATTATTATTGTTATTATATATATATATACACACACACACATGCACATACACAAATAAATATAATAATAATAATAATAATAATAATAATAATAATAATAATAATAATGAATATACTACTAAGACATGCATAAAATAATACTATTAATAATAATAATAATAATAATAATAATAATAATAATAATACCAATAAAAATAATAACACTATACTATTAAAAATAGTAGTAATGATAATAACTTTAATGTTTTAAATAATAAAACTCCCAAAACAAATTATTTTACGTAAATAAAACTTTTAGAATAAAATAAATAAATAACATTCACAAATAATGATAATGTATAAATAAAATTTTAAATTTTTATTAACATTACATATTTTAAAATAATTTTATATTATTTAAGATATCGAGTCATTACAGAGGCCCATTGGGAAATACACAATAGGCTTAGAGCCCAAATTGGAGAAGGAGTCATAACCTAAATGAAACATGGGACACATTGTACAACAACTAGATTCCATGGAGGTTCCCAAAAGTCGTCCTTAGAAAATAGGTTTAGAAATTGGGTATAAACATTTGGAATGCTCACCCCACCTTACGATTGGCCTCTGTGTGTGCTTTGTATTTTGTTACCTTTAATTATCCAGTTATTTCTTTTTTAACATGCAAATTACAATTCCCTCCAAACAATTCTCAATTTTCAATTAGGGCCAAGTTTGCACATTAGTCTAATTTTATGCTTATTAAGGGTGATTTGCTACATTTATTACATAAATAAACATCCATTCATGAAAGTAAAGATAACTCCACATGTCAAGAAAGGAGGGAGGAAAATAGATTACAATCCTTTTACATGTAAAAAAAGGTAAAATAAACGGAAGATAAACCCAAAATAAACCAATCAAAGGAAAGAGAAATAAGTTTGATGATTAAAAATCATCATAAAGTTCCTATAAATAACATAATATTAGCCTCCATAAATATAGAAAACCCTACAAAAGGAACCATGAAGTTAGTCCATGAGTTAAAGAAACATGAATATTAATTAAACAAGATAATGAGATAATCATATAAGGAAGATTGAAATACAAAAACATGAAAATATATGGAAGTGTAAATCATAAGAGATATACATGGGATATAAAATTGTGCATGGTTTTATTGTTGTGGAAAATGCCTCATCAATGAGACATCATCTCTATGCATAGAGGTGATATTATTTCACCTTAACACAAAGAGGCGATGTCAAGCGTCGCTTGACTGCTAAGTGTAAGAACGCTTAAGAAATTTTCTTCACACTTAAGTAAGCAATATCACACATGAACGACTAAAAAACTTATAAATATACTTAATAACTTAATAGATCATGCCATAAACATAACATGAAGCATCAAATGAATTTAAAAAAATATGAAAAACACAAAAAAAGAACTTTATGTAAATCAAAAGCTAAATATTCAACAATGATGATTCTTACTGCTTTATGAGTTTATTTTTCAAAGTGATTGGCCCTCAAATATTGGTTTTAGTCTCAAACTCCACTTGAATGTAAGAGCTTTTCCTTTTCCTCTTTAAAAATGGACCTTTAGACTAAGCTTCCCCTTCCTTCTCTCTAATATGTCCCCCCTTTTTTTCAGAGCTTTTTTCTTTTTTTTTTCTTTTTGAATCTTGCTAAAACTTGCTAACCCCTTTTTACTCTCATTCCTATGCCCCTTTTAAGCCTCTCATGCCTTTGACAAGATATCCACTTTTCCCTCTCATCATCACCTTTTTCAGTCATCTTTTCCTCTAAAGTCTCATTTTCCATGTAATATGTTGAAGTCTATAAGGTGTGGGGTCCACCCCATTTGTTCACTATTGGCATTCTTGTGTTTAACGCTAATGCAAGTAGCTGGTAAAGAGGTATCGCCTCTTTGGCCTTGACCCAGAATTGGGCTATTGGACCAAAGTGGGTTTGGGCTCCTAGGTCAAATTTAAGTTTGATAAGGGTTGTACTTAAATGGGTTTACAGGCTTTTAGATCCATTTTCAAGAAGGTTTCAGGCCTTTTACATTCAAATTTCACATTTTTATCATCATCGGGCTCCCGTCGCTGGTTGACCAAACTAACATCCATAGTTTGCCCCTTGTTACCTACCGATCAAATCTAGTGTCTACATTATTGTTTTCACTAAACTTCAAACTGCAAAATTAGATAATTAATAAAATTGCAAAACTAATCATTTAGCAAAGTGTAAGGAAAAATTAACATCAAAATGTACAAATATAAAATTTTATTATTAAGAAATTATAATTCAAAATGCAAAATTATTTCATTCATATTAAAAAATTTATAAGATATTATAATTTAACATAGCAATTAGAAAGATTTGTTTGTTAAAAAAAGTTAGCAAGTGTTAATTCCTAAACTTTTATTATCTTGACCAATTTAAATCCCAAAATGTGCATGAATAAAATCCAAAAAGACAAAAAAAAAAACACCGTAGATAGCAAGTAGGCAGAAAGGGAATTATTGCAAACTTTTCTCCACAATAAAAGGAAACATCGTTGTTTTCTTCCCTAGGGCTGCACCTACCACAATAAACAAAGAGTTAGTGACAATCATACAAATAGGGCTACATTCAAAGGTTGAAACATAAATTAATAAGCCATGACAATCGCATAAATAAACTTGAAATCAAAGGCTAAATTGAATAGGCTAATAAACAGTGAAATTTTGTTCCATTGTTGATAGAATAGTGAAATTGAAGTTTCAAATTGGGAAAAGATGCATTTAAGCCCCTAATGTTTTGCCAAAGGAGCTGATAAGCCATTTTTATTTTTTTTGGACCATTTAGACACGAGTTTCATTTTTTCCTTTATTTTTAGCCCCCTTAGTAACAGTGTTTTCATTGAAAGAAATATTGCCATCAATTGAAGCTGATGTGGAATAGATAATAGGTCAAAATATTTAGCCGTTAAAGTCATTACATCAACAACTTCTTCTCCTTATTCTCCTTCTTCACCCTCCCATGAAAATCCATGTGATTTTTTCCCCAAATTGGAAATCTTAAAATCTAGTTTGAGGAAAAATTAGCTTAGTAGGAATGGCGTCATTTTCCTCATCGTCTTCGTCTTTGGCTTCAGGAAGCTCGAGACATAGTAGAAGAAGTAATATGGAGTTGGATTATGAGGGAGAGAAGAAGTTTTGCTATTGTCAAACTTGGGGGTTGAGATTCATG
Source organism: Mallotus nudiflorus (assembly GCA_947683625.1). Classification (NCBI taxonomy): domain Eukaryota; kingdom Viridiplantae; phylum Streptophyta; class Magnoliopsida; order Malpighiales; family Euphorbiaceae; genus Mallotus; species Mallotus nudiflorus. The sequence goes on from CANTUR010000904.1 coordinate 958,065, forward strand.
GCTCCTAGATGGACATCATGGACTGATGATAATCCTGGACATAAGTTCTATGGGTATCCAAATTATAAGGTAAGTGAGTTATTTTTAAACTTAAATCAAATTAATTTTATACTTTAGCCTTTCTGTGATTATGAATTTCTTGTAAAAAATTGATAGGTTAATGGGTGTGGGTTTTTTAAATGGTATGACCCACCTATGAGTGAGAGAGTGAAGAATTTACTTAATGAACTAAAGTGTGATAAACTTATGTTGTTGGCTAAAAACAAGCAACTAAAGGCATTGAGAAATAGTGTTGGAAGCAGTATGGAGGATGATTTGAATGTGGTATGGAGACAATTGCAGATATTAAAGAAAGAAAAAGAGAAAGAAATTGACAGTTGCAAGAAGAAAATTACATCAACTTATATTGCTTATTGTATTTCATGGATGATATTTGTAAGTATATATATGATGTACTAAACCATAGCAAAATATGAGTTGGATCCAAAAAATTAATGAGTTAGTTCTGCAGTTACAGAATATAGGTATGTAAAGGCTAAAATATTAATCGAAATTTTCTTGAATCCAAAAGTTTGTTTATGGATTTGGTTTGTTCTTGCTTAAATGTAGAAATTGGAATATCTATTTTTCTTTTTAATGACCTTATTGCTGCTGAAGAATTGAAGCATGAATTAAAAAAAACAATATATATACTTATAGAATAAAGTAGCTTATTTGTCAATATTGAACTAAGCACAATGGGCATACATATATTGTTTGAGTTTACAAGATGATATGCCATCACATGTAACACCAAAATATAGTACCTGTTCCCAAAATACAAAATACAACCATGTAAGTGTTCTAAACAGACATAAAAGCCTTATATAAAGGCTAAACATGACTTGTCATGTCTAGTTCTGCATTTTCTTTTACTTTTTTTGCTTGATTCATTTGGTTGGCAATATGCACTTGACTTTGCGCCTGTAACTGGATACTGGTCATTGCTTCTCTCTATTACCACTGCAGACCTAGTGCTTTGAAAGGCAAATCAGTAGCAAATTAGACCTCTGCTCCATCCCCAATGAAGTTTATTTTTCTTGAACTGCTATCACCTATTTGGTTTCTAACTTTACTCTTCCTCATAACACGCTCATTTGGAATCGAAAATCTAGTCTGAGGATTAGTTTCATTAACAATCATAGAAGTGGACTATCCTTCATCAACTACCCTTTTAGTGGATTGTCCAGGCTACATGATACAAACAAACAATTTCCCATACTCCATCACCCACAACACAATACAATATATATAGACCAACACAAAATAGAATTTTAAAGAAAATAAATACTCACATTCAATATTGATTTTCCTTTGTTTAATTCGACATGTCATCCATAACCAACTTCAGTATGTCTGTCTAGCCTTCCACATGTGCCTCCCAAGGTCCTTGCTAACTGTTCAGGTTGTTGATATGTGACACTGCTCTGAGTTGAATAAGGTTGTGACTCTGGTTGTGGCATTGAAGCGCTAGTTTGTGTTTCAGCTGTGTTTTCCTTTGCATATGGTCTGACTCTCTTTGTCCCAGATACAGTAGCCTGAAAAAATTATCAAATTATTAACAAATAATTTAAACAATGTACATTAAATTTACAAGGAAAATGCATAAAAACTCGATTCCCTTTATTTGGACAAAGCCTTCTATTGTGACTAACTTGATGGCATAATCCACACTTTTGTTTAAGGCCTTTCTTACACAGTTTACCACTGTTGTTTATACTTGAAGGGTTTAGCTCATTTGATGCTCTGACTCTCTTTGTCCTTGGTCTACCACTTAACTTCACTTGTGGTGGTGGTTCAATCGCATTGTAATCCTCACACCTCATAAACCTTTTACCTGGAATAGGCTGTAATGGAATCTGATAAGTAGCCATGTAAGTGCACTTGTGGAACCACCTAGTAATCACAACCATGGGGTTTAACTTGGAGTGGTACATGGCACATATTCCATATGCACATGGGATGCCGGTCAAATCCCATGACCTACATGTACACAATTGTTTATCCAAAAACACAGTGAGCTTATCTGCTCTTTCCCCAATCTCATAAACCACATCACCATTAAAGACCACCTTACACCCAACAGTATTTTCTTTATTATCTTCAAATAATCGTATGCAACTTGGGCTCCATTCATTGAACCACTTATTAGCCATACATTTATTCTCTCTAATTCTGTTCATAGCTTGAAGTTGAATGTCCTCCAACATGGTTACAATAGGCTTATGCCTTGCAGGAAGTATCCATGAGTTAAAACACTATGGTATATTACTGTCCACCATATGACTCTTGCATCTTGAACTAAAGTATGCCCTACACCAGTTATGTGGAGGATACTTTAGAAGGTCTTCAGCTACCTTAGCACTAAGTTCACCTAATTTGACAAGGTTGTCCTTAAATTCTTTTTTATATAAACTCCATGCACAAGCCCAAAAATTTTTTCTCAATTCCCCTCCCCCCCATCTTTTTGACCAGTTTGAAATATATGCCTTGCACACCAACGATGCTTAGCAGTAGGTAAGACATGTTGAATAGCATTAACTAGTCCCTAGATGAGAGTGACAAAGATAAAAATTATCATAAACATACAACAAAAACACCCTATGAACATCTTATAGCTTTAAATGAACTCAAACAACACCATTTAATAAATGGATAAAGGCAAGACATATTACAAATGCTTTTTATAATCAGAACAGAATAAAAAATATACCTTTTGCATGTTTGAGATAAGAGTTAATGTAGAGCCATCACCTAGCTCAAGTTCTTGAGCTAACCAACACAAAAACCATTTTCAATTGTTTTTATTTTCTTTATCAATGATTGCCCAAGCAATTAGAAACATCTTGTCATCTCCATCAACCCCAACAGCAGACAAAAGCTGGCCTTTGCAAACTCCCTTTAAAAAATAGCCATCAAGTGCAATTAAGGGTCTACACCCTGCCTTCCAACCTCTCATACAAGCATCAAAACATATAAACATTCTTCTAAACACCCTCCGCCCTTCTTTTAAAGCTTCTTTGCATAGTTCAATCTCAGCCTTGGTTCCTGAATTACTTCTCTTTAAGGCAGCTGCATAAGCTTCTAAATAACCAAACTCAACTCTAAAACTTCCATCAAGTTCTTGAATCACCTTTCTCTTAGCCCTTTTACACTTGAACAAAGAAACATTAATCTTCAAAACTTGCACTGATTCATTCTTCATATATATGACTTTGAAAGTAGGATTTTTGTAAATTTTGTCCTTAAAATACCAAGTAGTGGTATGAAGCACTAGAAAGCCTGAAATCTCTATAACATCTATGATCTGGATTATGTGTTTTCACAGCCAACCCTGGGTTATCCCCATCTTTCAAAATGAAAATAAGAAATGAACATCCATCTTCATTAAGACACCTCACCCTAATCCTATGAGGTTCATTAGGATTAATTTTCAACTTTTTACCAAAGGCAATTATATAGTTTGTTATTGCTTGCCTTGCTTCTACAACATTTGCAAAGGTCATCCCCAACACAAAGTGAGGTTGGTTTGCATCCAATTGCAATCTTTCATTGCATCTTTGCTTCTCAGATTCATCATCTTTATCTTCATCACTCAAATCAGTACTATCACTTTCATTTTCTTCATTAATCTGCCCACTTTCCTCTTCCTCGCTTACATACCCATTTGGAGGAATATAAGTTGTGTTAACATCTGCTTCTCTACAACCTATACCCCCTGCATTGTTATAATTAAACTGTGTATTTGCCTTTGTATTCTCATTAATGGGAGCTGAAAGAGTCCTAGAGGGGGTGAATAGGACTATCAAACAAAAATGGAAAATTAAAGGAATTATTGCAAGAAGTGAGTAAGAGTAGAGAAGGAAGAATGATGAACACAAATATTTAAGGAGTTCGGATTCTCAAATAATCCTACGTCTCCAACTAACTTATCCCCAAGTTAGGATTTTTTAATCACCCATAATCTTATTAACAAGATTGAGAATATACATGAGTTTTATGGCTCACTCTTACAACCTTACAATCTTGAGTTTTCAAGGCTCACTCAAAACCAAATTCCCAAGTGTTTTAATGGCTAAACACTTAAACTAATTCCTTTAGAATATAATCTCACTTCTTGTTTTCTAAACCCAGAAAATAGAAGAATAAGAATATTTATTTTAATCACTCACTAACTCTCATAAGAGTTATACATAAATAATTTGTTTAAAAGAAAGTTTTAAAGCTCAATTGAATGTTTAAGAAAATGATGAATGATGCACAAGTTTTCTTAACCTTTCAATTGAATTCTAAGTTGTGTTTATATAGAAAAACACTCAAAAATATAGTTGTTGGATGTATCAATCATATATCCAACATTTAGAATTGATTTTGAATCAATTCTTGAACTTATGGCAGCTCAAGGGCTGCTCACGAGCGCCTCACCAGTGAACAGTGCTCGTGAAGGGTGAAATTATAGCCATTATATTCAAAAATTCCCATTAGAATGCTATTAGAGGTCTGCTCATAAGCAGGTCATAAGCCACCAGCTTATAAGGAGCGCTCGTGAGGAGCACTGCCATCTTTTGGCAAAAATGTGCTCCAAATGCTCTATTGACGGACTGCTCGTGACCACTTTGAAAGATGCTCATTAACAGGACTGAAAACGATCAATTCAACCAAAACTTTCCCCATAAAAGTTGTAGATAATTTTCTTATATTTCCATAAAACTTTGAATCACCTCATTTGGACATCTTTAGCTCAAGATATTTCTGACTTACCAAGAGCTATGCAAACTGAAATGCAAGCTGCATATGCTGACTTCGACTAAAGATTTGCATACCCAAATGAACTTGGAATTTTGATAAGCAAGAACAATTTGGAAAGCTTAAGATGTCTACTTCAAAAGTGAAGAAGCTTATTTTCACATTTAAGAGCTCTAAATAAGCCAAAAGTCTTCTTCAATCTCAGAGGTTCAATTAGCCTGAAAAGTCACTATTCACCCAAAAGTGTATATGCTTGGTATATGTTTGGTATATAATTCCCTACAAACTTAATTGAAATTATTAGTATAAAAATTATTTGTTAAAGTCCAAAATTAGGAGTTTGATCATGCAAAAGGTCAACAAGCTCCCCCTTTTTGGCTTTGACAACCAATTTGAAAAGATAATAAATAATATGTGTGTGTAAAAAATAAATAATAAGTATAAGTACATTAAATAAAATAGCTCCCCCTTTCAAATTAAATAGATGAAAAAAGAGAAAATATTTGGCTCCCCCTTAACATGTGCATAAATTCAATATTTATCATGTATCAAAGCATATAAATAAATGAATTATCATAGCATGTATAAAGGTTTAACAAATATATTCCTTTAATAAAAATGTATTTCTTTATTTCTCCTCTTTATTAGACATGATAAGAAATATAAATAAATTTTATTATCTTTTTTGTCAAAAATAAAGACAACATAACAAGTTATCAAATAACATGGCCTAACATAACAAATGATGATAACATGATTAAAAAAAATGTTAGACAAAATGAAGAAAATAATTTCAAACATAATGCATCACAAAATAGTATGTATGCTATATTTAAACATCACATGATCATGTAGAGTTTAGCTATTCAATCATACATAATCATGTGGTACTTAGCATATCTTAGACAATTATTTATCCCCTAAGCACATAGCTTCTTTTAGCTTCTTCTCCCCCTTTGTCAAAGATAAAAAGAAAGAGAGAGAGATAAAGGGAAATTGACCTAAGGGAGCTAAAAACACTATAGGGAATAAAAGATTAAGAACCAAAACAATACAAATAAAGATATGCAAAATCTTTATAAAATACATGTCATTCTAAAAGATAATAACTAAGTGATAACAACATATCATTCAATATGTGCATAAATGTTGCATGAATAAGCTCAATAAATAGTCATAAAAGAAATACAATGATGATTAAGAGGTACACAAACAATTCATTAGTCTTAAATATGGAAAATAAATGAAAAAGAAAAACAAAAGTAAAAAAGAAAATTAGTCTTGTGAAGGAGGAGGAGAAGGAAGAGGTGGCCACGAGCATTGAATATTATGATAGTCATACAATTGATGAATATCATATTCCATGTGATCCATTCTTTGCTCAAAATGATCAAGTCTAGTATCTACTCGATCAAACCTTATGTTAAAGTTTGACTCCACTATAGATAGGCGATCAAAGAAACCATTAACCCAAACGGGCTCATCATCAACACTTTGAGAAGTGGAAGGTCTTTTTGCCCTTTTTCTTTGAGAAGGAGTTTGCTCTTAAGGTAATTCTTCTCCAATAGAAAGAGTGCCTAAAAGCTCAACATTTTGTTCTTGCTCTACATTAACATTTTCATCTTCTACTTCGTCTTTCCAAAACCAACAATTTCGAACAAGTTTGAATTATCTAGAATTTCTCAAGAGTTTATCATCAAGAAAAGATGAGGGTAATGAAGGAATATTTTCAAATTAATCCCAAAGAAAATAGCAATCTTAGTGATAAAACCTCTTATACATAAGGCACCACTCACACTATCACTAGCTAACCAAAACCTCCATTGAAGCCATCTTTTAAGCTCAACATCTATACCCTCAACAAGACACCTAAGAAGAAAAAGATCATCAAAGGAGATAGTTTCATTACTCAAGCCTCTAGCATGAAAAGAATAGGTAATAAACCTATGTATATACCAAAGAGATTTTGAAGCCAAACTAGATGCTTTAGTATGTCTAGGTTCAAAGATACTTGAATGGGGTTTAGAATGTTGAGACTAAAAGAGATTAGGGGACCAAGTTGAAGTCGGAGAAGCTAAACCTCCTTGTTTAAAGTTGAAAATGTCATCAAAGGCCTGAGATATAAGAAATCTATCTCTCCCACCCAATTTAAATCTCATGCTATTTAAAGGATTTTGCTCACTAAAAGAATAAGTTCTTAAACAGTAGGAAGCAAGGAATTCATGAACTAAGGTAGGAAAATCATTGAAACCAAAATCATATAAACCCATATTCTCAAGTAAATGTCTAACCTCATTGAAACAACCCATCTTTTCCAAGGTAGCTTGAGACATATATTTAGATGGAATGATTTTCCTTTCCTTAAAAAGGGCAAGTCTATCCCTAAATTGAGATTGAGTGTATGTGAGATGAGGTTGTTTCTTAGGTTGATCTTTCATAGCTCTTCTAGAGGATGAAGAAGCACCTTGAGCAAATTTTTAAGCCATGGTAAGGGCAAGGTTAAAAAAATGAAAGAGTTATGAGAATTAAAAGAATTTAAAAGGACTTAAAGGAATTTTGAGAATTTATAGGAATTTGATTGAAGATATAAGTGTACATGAGTGAAGGGGGGTATTTATACACAAAAATAACATAAACAATTCAAAAAGTTAAGAAAAATTGTAGGTGATCATTTGAAAAGAAAGAAAAAATCAATTAAAATGAGAAAATAAAAAAAATAAGAAAAAGGAACTAGACCGCTCCTCACGAGTGGTCCACTTATGAGCGGTATTGGTTCTTTTAGAAATACTGCTCATAAGCGGTCTGCTCGTGACCCAGCTCTTGACGCCCGGACCGCAACTATCACAAGCCTAATGGCTCGTGATGAAAATTTCCAATTAGTCCTTGTACTTTCAAATTTCTTGCAATTGAGTTCAAAAAAGTTAACAATTAGGTCCTTGATCATAAAATTAATTATATAATCAAAATAAATGAATCTTTAAAAATAATAATTTTTGAAATAAATGAATAAAAAAATTTATTATTTTTATTGAATAAAATATAAATAAATTTTATTATTTTATTTTTAAAAATGACAAAAAAAATGAAAAAAATATAAAGCGTGAATTTACTTCCAGAGAATATCTAGAACATAAACCGATTATAAACTATCATAAAAAAACATAAAAAAAAATTTTGTTGCAGAGAAATATTTATGCAAAAATTAAAATAATTAATTTATTGAATTTGGCTTAATGATTAATTATTAACTTGCAAACAAAATAAGAAGGCAAAAAAAAATTTCTAAAGAACATAAAAAAAATTCAAACATCAATTCATCAATTTAGCAAGTGATCAAGACAAGCTTGACCCATCAATCATACCAAGTTCATGCTTAATAAAATTCAATCTTTCCTCACAAAGAGGCTTGGTAAAGATGTTTGCTAATTGATGATTAGTATCAAGAAAATCAAGAAAAATATCACCATTTTGCACATGATCACGCAAGAAATGATGTCTAATATTAATATGCTTAGTTCTAGAATGTTGAATGAGATTCTTACTAAGATTTATAGCACTTGTATTATCACACTTAATTGGAATGTGATTAATATCAATGCCATAGTCCAAAAGTTGTTGTTTTTGCCATAGAACTTTGGTGTAACAACAACTAGCCGCTACATATTCTGCTTCAGCGGTGGACAAGGCAATAGAAACTTATTTCTTACTAAACCAAGAAACTAAGCAATTTCCTAAACTTTGACAAGTTCCGAAAGTGCTTTTTCTATCTAGTAGGCTACCAATAAAATCAATATCAGAATAACTAATCAAGTCAAAGGAAAAACTCCTAGGATACCAAAGTGCTAAATACATTGTACCACAAAGATATTTAAAAATTCTTTTGATAGCATTCAAATAAGACTCTCTAGGACTTGATTAAAATCTAGTACACAAGCAAGTAGCAAACATAACATCAGATCTACTAGCGGTTAAATAAAGAAGGGATGTGATCATACCTCTAAATCGCTTTTCATTAACCGGTTTGCCATTTTCATCCTTATTGAGTTTGGTTGTGGTACTCATTAGAGTTTTGCTTGATTTAACTCCATCCATTCCAAACTTCTTGAGAATGTCCCTTATATATTTGGTTTGATTGATGAAAATCCCATCTTTACATTGCTTGATTTGAAGTCCAAGGAAGAACTTGAGTTCTCCCATCATACTCATCTCAAATTCTCCTTGCATTAACTTAGAAAATTCCTCACACAAGCAATGGTTAGTACCACCGAAAATAATATCGTTAACATAAATTGAATAATTAATAAATCATGCTTGGATTCTTTATGAAAAGAGTTATGTCAACCTTTCCTTTAGAGAAGCCTTTCTCTAGTAAAAAGTTACTCAATCTTTCATACCAAGCTCTTAGAGCTTGTTTCAATCCATACAATGCTTTTGATAATTTAAAGACATGATTTGGAGAGTCAAAATTTTCAAAACTCGGAGGTTGTTCAACATATACCTCCTCTTCAATAAAATCATTTAAAAATGTACTTTTAACATCCATTTGATAAAGTTTAAAATCCATGTATGATGCAAATGCAAGTAACATCCTAATAGCTTCTAACCTTGCAACGGGGGCAAAGGTTTCATCATAATCAATTCCTTCCTCTTGATTATAACCTTTAGCTACTAGTCTAGCTTTGTTCCTAGTTATGACACCTTGTTCATTCATCTTATTTCTAAACACCCATTTGGTGCCAATAATAGGATGATGTTTAGGTCTAGGAACCAAGGTCTAAACCTTGTTTCTCTCAAATTGATTTAACTCTTCTTACATAGCAAGGACCCAAAATTCATCACTTAAAGCATCATCAACATTTTTGGGTTCAATTTGAGAAATGAAAGTTAAATTAATAATAGACTTGAGTTTAGCTCTAGTAGTTACCCCTTTTTTAGTGTCACCTATAATGAGGTCTTGAGGGTGAGCTTTCTTAAATTGCTAATCCTTTGGAAGTTCATCCTTCAAAGTAAACTGAGGTGTCTCCTCATTTTCCTTCTTGCTTGGATCTTCAAGTTCCAAAGGTTTACTAGCATTTTCTTCTTGTGTTTCCACAATCTCATTATCACCTATAAGATCATTAACACTACAAACATCCTTTCTAAGATCAAGTGAGTTTGATTCATCAATTACCACAAGCATTGACACTTCAACTGCTAGAGTTCTCTTATTAAAGACTCTATATGTTTTGTTAGAGATGGAATGGACTAGGAAAATTCCTTCATCGGCTTTGGAATCAAATTTCCCAAGATTATCCTTGGTGTTTAATATAAAGCACTTGTATCAAAATACTCTTAGATATGAGATTTTGGGTTTTCTATTATTCCATAGCTCATAAGATGTTTTATTTAAAATTGATCTTTTGAAAACTCGATTTAAAATATAACAAGATGTGTTAACGGCTTCTGCCCAAAAGTATAGAGGCAAATTATACTCATGAAGCATTATTCTAGCCATTTCCACAAGAGTTCTATTTTTCCTTTCTATTACCCTATTTTGTTATGGAGTTCTAGGAGATGAAAATGTATGAGAAATACCATTTTCATTACAATAGTTTTTGAAAAATTCATTTTCAAATTTGGTTCTATGATCACTTCTAATGAATAAAATATGAAAACCTTTTTCTTTTTGAACTCTTTTTGAAAAATTTTCAAAAGCTTTAAATGCATCATTCTTATGAGCAAGAAAATACACCTAAGTGTATCTAGAGTAATCATCAACCAATACATAAGCATAGTGCATTCCACCAAGATTAGCAACTCTAGTTGGTCCAAAAAAATCTATATGTATAAGTTCAAGTGGTCTAGAAGTGGACACTACATTTTTTTGCTTAAATGAATACTTAGATTGTTTTCCCTTTTGACAAGCATCACAAGGTTTATCCTTAGTGAATTCAAGCTTAGGTAAACCAATCATAAGTTCATGTTTACAAAGATCATTCAAAAGCTCAAAATTTGCATGTCTTAACCTTCTATGCCATGTCCATGTGTCATGGGAAATTAACATTAAGCATTTTATGTCTTTGTTATCAATTTTATTCAAATTAATAACATAAACGTTATCTACTCTTTCACCACTAAAAATTACTTTGTCCTCATCAAGACTACTAAAAAAGCAATTTTTAAGATAGAAAGTCACCTTATTTCCCATATCACATAATTGACTTATACTTAGCAAATTATGTTTAAGACCATCAACAAATAACACATGATGTATAGATAAGGATTGAGGATTACCTATTTCTCCAATGCCAATAATTTTTCCTTTTTCATTATCACCGAAGGTAACTTGTCCTCTATCCTTAGCATTAAGTTTGTTGAATTGCTCCTTGTCTCCTATTATGTACCTTGAACATCTACTATTGAGATACCACTTGCTTTTTGTTCTTGCAGATTTTAAGCACACCTACATAAAATATTTTAAATGTTCTTTTGAACCCAAACATTTCTTGGTCTAGGTTGGTTAGTTTCAAGATAATCCAAAGGAAGCAAATTCATGTGTAGTTTTCTATAGAAGCACACATTATTGGTATGTCCTTTGATCATGCAATATGAACATACAACATTTTTAAATTTATTTCTCTTAAAATGAAATGCTTTTCTAGTGTGTGCAACATGCCTTAGGTGTTGTGTGTATCTCTTATTGTTTTGTGATATTGAGTGAGACATACATTGGCAATGGCGATGAGCATTTTGATAAGTTTGTGCAATATGTTTATGTGCATTGTGTTGTGCAACATACTTATTATAATTATGTCTAGTGTACATATAAGCATGCTTAGGTTGAGGTGCTCTAAATTGAGCCTTACCTCTTTGTGTTAATAAATGGTTAATCTTATGAGACTTTACCTTGCTATTTAACACATGAGATTTTTTGCTTGAATCTTATTAGGGGCTAAAGGAGTAGAATCATATGAAGCTTTAACAAAAGTGATATGTGATGAGGATGATGAAGATATTCCATTTTTATATCCAATTCCATGGGTATCTCCATGAAATTTTTGAGAGTTAATAAGACTATCTAAAGTTTCTTTTCCTCTCTTAAATTTAGCAATGAAATTTTTTAAATCTAAGACTTCCTTAAAAAGCTTATTATTTTCATCATTTGCTTTCTTAAGTTGGTATTCTAAAGAATTAAAAGATTTAGCATCACTTACAAGTTTTTCATTTGATGCAACAAGTTTAGCAAAATCAATTTTCAAACATTCAAAATCCTTATTTAAGCTAGCTAACTCATGTTTATATTTTTTCTTCTTAGCTAACAAACTTTTGCATTTAGCAAGCAATTTGCTCACAATAGAGCTCTCATCATCATCATCATCATCACAATATTCATCACAATCATCAAAGGAAGAGTAAGAAGTGGATGGTACCTCATTTTCATTTTCAATAGCCATGAAGCAAAGATTGACAACTTCTTGTTGTTCCTCTCCTTCTTCAGATTTGGAGGAATCATCCCAAGGAGCTTTGAATGCCCTCTTCTTATCTTTTGTTCCCTTGCTCTTGAATTTGAGTTTGGGACATTCATTTCGAATGTGTCCCAATTTCTTGCATTCATAGAAAGTAATTTCTTTTGTTTTCTTCCTTCCATCTCCTTCGAACTTCTTGTTGAAGTTCCTTGTTCTTGAGAAAATTTTCTTTCTTAAGAACTTCTTGAAGTTCCTAGTGAGCATGGTAATGTCACCATCTTCATCACTAAAATCTTTGATGCTTTCCTCTTCACTATCTTCTTAAAGTGCTTTTAGAGCAATGCTCTTTTTCTTTTCTTCTTTCTCTTCTTGTTCTTCACCTCTTTGCTTGATGGTGAGCTCATGTGTCAAAAGCTTACCAATGAGCACATCGATTGATAGAGTGGAGAGGTCTTGAGCTTCCTCAATTGAGGTAATACGAGATTCCCAATCCTTCTTAAGTAGGATTCTTAGAATCTTGTTATTTACCTCTTCCTTGGAGAAATATTTTCCAAGTTTCTTGAGGGTTATGAGGAGAGCATTGAGATGGTTTGTCATCTTCGTGATTGATTCTTGAGGCTTTATTTTGAAGAGTTCATATTCATACATATGAAGTTGAACCTTCTTGCTTCTTACTTGAATGTTGCCTTCATAGTGATTCTCCAAGGTCTCCCACATTTCTTTAGCCGAAATGCAATGTTGAAGCTTGCCTCCTTCTTCTCTTGTCATGGAGGAGACTAAAGTAATCATAGCCTTTTTTATTTTTGTGATTTTTTTCCTTTTAATCAACACTCCATTGGCTTCTTGCAAGTATAGTTACCACACCATCAATGATAATTGTAGGTGGTTCCCAACCTCTTAGGACAATATCCCAAAGTTTAATGGAATCACAATCAAGATATAATTCCATTTTGAATTTTCAATGTGGATAGTCATTACCATCAAAGAATGGTTTAAGAGAAGAGATGTTTTATGATTCACTACCCATGATCTTGAATTCTAGCAATGAAGTACCTAGAATTCAAGCTCTGATACCAATTAAAAGAGTCCTAGAGGGGGGTGAATAGGACTATGAACAAAAATGAGAAATTAAAGGAATTATTTGCAAGAAGTGAGTAAGAGTAGAGAAGGAAGAATGATGAACATAAATATTTAAGGAGTTCGGATTCTTAAATAATCCTACGTCTCCACCTAACTTATCCCCAAGCTAGGATTTTTTAATCACCCACAATCTTATTAACAAGATTGAGAATACACGAGAGTTTTATGGCTCACTCTTACAACCTTACAATCTTGAGTTTTCAAGGCTCACTCAAAACTAAATTCCTAAGTGTTTTAATGGCTAAACACTTAAACCAATTCCTTTAGAATAAAATCTCAATTTCCATTTTCTAAACCCAGAAAATATAAGAATAAGAATGTCTATTCTAATCACTCACAAACTCTCATAAGAGTTATACACAAAAAATTTGTTTGAAAGAAAGTTTTAGAGCTCAATTGAATGTTTAAGAAAATGATAAATGATGCACAAGTTTTCTTAACCTTTCAATTGAATTCTAAGTTGTGTTTATATAGAAAAACACTCAAAAATATATTTTTTGGATGTATTAATCATATCTCTAACATTTATAATTGATTTTGAATCAATTCTTGAACTTATGGTGGCTCAAGGGCTGCTCACGAGCGCTTGACGAGTGAACAGTGCTCGTGAGGGGTGAAATTATAGCCGTTATATTCAAAAATTCCTATTGGAATGTTGTTAGCGGTATGCTCACGAGCAGGTCATGAGCCACCAGCTTGTGAGGAGCGCTGTAATATCCCGTGTTTTTAAATATTTTTACACTGTACCGGGATATGCAGTGTTAATAATTTTTGTATATATATTACGATATTTTCACGAGTTGATATGTATTTAAAACCTATTTTTATTATTGTGTATTATTTACAGTGCTTTACGTAAAATTTTCCCGGGACTTGCATTTTCGGGGAAATTTTCACGTAAATAATTTATTATTAATTATATTAAATATATTTTTGGACTTGCATGAACTCATACATATTTTAAAATATTAAACATCGTGTATACATGTAATTATTTATTTAATTAGGGTTTAATTAATATTACCCTAATATTTTATTATTTGTTTATTAATTTATTGTTATTTAATTATTTTTATTTATTATTATATTTTAAAATATTAAATTATATGTGTGTGGTGTAAATTTAATGTGTGTAATTTAATATTATTTTATTATATAGTATAAAGTATATATATATACATATAATACATCAAAAATCAAAACTTTTGAAAAATTACCATTTTGCCCCCCGATCGTTTCCCTCGCCGTTCGGTCATTGCAACTGCCGATTCCTCACCGTTGGTGTGCCGTCCGATGTGCCACCACCTTCTCCAGCCTTCCTCGCCGCCTATAGCAGCGGATTCCGGCGTCTGGAGGTCGGTTTTGGCCGAAGAAGCTGAATTCTTCTTTACCATCGATCACGACGATTTCGGCCACCATTTTCGACACCGCTGGTCTTTTTCTTCTCCTTGAGCTCCAGTGAGTGTGATTCTAGCTTTGGTTTGAGCTGAAATGGTCTAGAATTGCTTAGGTTTCAATTTTTCCAATTCGGCCATATTAGGGTTTTCAATTTTTTTGAGCTTCGAATTCATTGATTCATGAAAACTCCCTTTACAAATATTGATCCTAGTAGCTTAATCTACATGTATGAATTTTTGTGGAATTTTTGGAGATTTTTTGGATTTTTGGGTATTTTTGAATATTTTAATATTATTTTCTAATTTTCGTAAATTGATTAAATAAATTATGAAATTGGGTTTTATGGTTAAATTAGGTGTTGAAATGAATTATAGGAATTTATTTGGAATTTTTATGAATTTTTATGTATTTATTTTGGATTATTGAAGTTTATGTAATTTTGGGAAATTAGGGTTAATTATGTTTTTAATTGAATTTAATTGGGTAATTGAGTTTAATTATTAATATTATTGATAAATATGTTGAGAAAATTAATTATTGGATAATTGTATAATTTTTGGTGAATTTTTGAAGTAATTTTAGTATATTTATATATATAGGGGTATTTTGGTAATTTTATCCTAAATTGGCTAAAAATGTAATTTAATTGGTTTTAATAATTATTTAAGGTATAAAAATGATTTCTACAAATTATTTGGTATTTTTAACTAATTAAAACTATTTTTCGTGAATTAGTTTCAATTATATATATAATATACGGTTTTACTAATAAAATGAGTTTTTATCGTTTTTTACTGTGTTTAAAGGTTAATTATGTAATTTCTACCTATAAAATGTATTTTTAGGTTTTAAGGGTATTTTTGGTATTATCAGAATTGTTCTGTGTTTGTGGATCCCGGTCGGTAGATTGTAGTCTGGAGTCCGACCGAGGGGTTGTGTATGGGATGTGGTGTTTGTTTTTCGAAGTGTATTTCCTTGCAGGGTCGGCTCTACTCTTTTGAGTAGAGAGATGTCCATTTTACATGGGAGGTTCTGTCGAATTTTCGATAGAATTCTCGTAAAACGTGATATCCGGTCGAACCCTAATTCTGTTTCTGTATTTAATACTCTAGATCGAATTCTAGGATTTCTGTTAGGTTTATTCTGATGTCTATTATTTATTGCTTGTTTAGTTGCGCCGAGACCGAGGGCTAGTGGACCAGGCCCGTCGAACCCTTCTCGTGGAGCGCACTAAGGTGAGTTACTATACTATATATATATGCTTAGGATGTATGATTTAGAAATGCATGTTTTATTCTGATTAAATATGCATAAATAATTTGATTATTTCTTAAGTTTATATTTAGTTTATTTTGGTTTATTTTTGGTTTATCATAAATTGTATACATGTTTTGTTAATAAAATATATTTAAAATGTTTTTAAATATATTTTGAGCTTAATTTATGATTTAATTGGATTTATTTAACGTATATATACTCGAAATATACCTGGTTTACTTTTGGTATATTTCTAGTATATATATGGTTTATGTTGATATTTTATTGAACTTCATGCATCATTTATTCTTGTGAATGAATGTTTTATATTATTAATGATGAAGGATATCAATAGAACGTGCTACCTAGTGGGCAGCACTAGGACCGAGTACGTACCGGTACGCCTATAGTATTTAGGCTATATTACTAATTTATTTATGGATATTGATTGATTATGATTATTGATGTGTGAGATGTGATTTGGGTGTGATTGCTGGAGCTCGGTTGACCAAGTGTCTCGGGGCCAATCACACTGGCAGTCAGACTGCTGGAGCTCGGTTGACTTAGTGTCTCGGGGTCAGTCTACTGTCTAAATGGATTAAGTGGATATATTTGGAATAAGTGAGTCTGTATGGCTAAAGTGTTGTCTAACACTATTTTTGAGGTTGCGATATTCTAGGGTTCTATTTGATCCTTCATAAACGATGATTTTTAGTAAAATATATAAAATGATTTTACAGCATTTGTGTGTATTTGTCTGTATATATACATATTAGATATATACTGTTGAGTGTATGCATTGTCATTTAGTGTGTATGTATATATATTATAGTAATTCACTCAGTGAGGTCTGACTCCCCTCCGTTGATAATTTTTCAGGAGAGTCAACATCTTCAGACCTCAGTAGCAGGCCTGTACGCCGGATTTCTTCCGCCCCAGCTTCTTTATGTAAACTGCTTAGTTGAGTCTTATTTTTATAATCTAGACACTGCAGTAGTTGTAAATTAATTGTGAGATATTATGTATTTTATTTATGCGAGATGCATTTTAAGAATTTGAACTGGATTGTATTAAAAAGATTTTATATATATGTGATGAGTTGAGATTTAAATTAAATCCAGTTGATGGAAATGTTATTATTATATTTATGATTTTTATTTCCGCTGCATTTGATATTGTAATTATTACTATTGCATATTTTATTTTATTTTTAGGCTTGCTACGGGTTCCGGATTCGAAAGAATTCCTATTCCCTAGCGCCGGTCATAGCCCCTGTTTTGGGTCATGACAAGCGCTCTTAAGGAGCATTGCCATCTTTTGGCAAAAATGTGCTCCAATGCTCCATGGACAGACTACTCGTGACCACTTCAAAAGATGCTCATTAACGGGATTGAACATGATCGATTTAGCCAAAACTTTCCTTATGAAAGTTGTAGATAATTTTCTTATCTTTCCATACAACTTTGAATCACCTCATTTGGACTTCTTTAGCTCAAGATATTTCTGACTTACCAAGAGCTATGCAAACTAAAATGCACGCTGCATATGCTGACTTCGACTAAAGATTTTTATACCCAAATGAACTTGGATTTTAATGAGCAAGCACAATTTGGAAAGCTTAAGATGTCTACTTCAAAAGTTAAGAAGCTCATTTTCACATTTAAGAGCTCTAAATGAGTCAAAAGTCTTCTTCAATCTCAGAGGTTCAATCAGCCTGAAAAGTCACTATTTACCCAAAAGTGTATATGCTTGGTATATGTTTGGTATATAATTCCCTACACACTTAATTGAAATTATTAGTATAAATTTTTTTTATCAAAGTCCAAAATTAGGAGTTTGATCATGCAAAAGGTCAACATAAGCTTCATTTTCATTTACTTGATGTGCATTTACTTCCTCTTCATTTACTACATCTGCCTCTGTATTAACTTCCGAACCACTTCATTTTCTTTGTCAACATTCATATTAATTTCATTTGCAGCCTCTGTACTCACAAGATTAAACTCTAACGCCAATATTTGAGTTTTAAACTGAGGCGAATCCACTTCATGGTTAGCATAAAACTTAATTTCCCCAACCCAGTTGTTCTCTGTTATGTAATATAACACCCACCTTACACTATTATCATCATTCACTAGAAATAACCCATCCCTCAAATTTTTCCTAGCTCCAACACAAATATTTTCTTTACATTTTTACAACCTAAGCTAGTCTGGTATCTATTCAGTACATCCCCATAGCACATGTAATCTAGATTGAAGTCAAATAAGGTCTCCACTTCCCTATTCACATAAAGTAACTCATATTTTTCACTAACCTCCCATTTACCCCTATAGTGAAAAATCAAATCCACTGTTTCATCCATACAACCACTATAACGTAACAAAATAGACAAAAAAAAAAGAATCAAATATCTTTTTCTAATTAAAAGTATGTTTGAATATAGCCCTTTTACATAACACAAGAAAGAATCCAATAAAGTTCTTTACTTATTTTATGTAATATCCCGTGTTTTTAAAATATTTTTACACTGTACCGGGATATACATTGTTAATAATTTCTGTATATTAGATGATATTTTATTAAGTTGTATTGTATTTAAAATCTATTTTTATTACTGTGTATTAATTTCAGTGTTTTACGTAAAATTTTCCCGGGACTTGCATTTTCGGGGAAATTTTCACGTAAACAATGTAATATTAATTATTTTAAATATATTTTCGGACTTGCATGAACTCATGCATATTTTTAAATTATTAAATAAAGCCTGTGTGTGTATATTTATTTAATTAGGGTTTAATATTACCCTAATATTATATTAATTATTTATTAGTTTTATTGTTATTTAATTATTTTTATTTAGTATAAATTATTAAAATATTAAATTTATGTGTGTGGTGTATATTTGATGTGTGTAATTTAATATTATTTTAATATATAGTATAAAGTATATATATATATACATATATACATCAAAAATCAAAAATTTGGAAAATTACACATTTGCCCCCCGAGCCTTCTTCTTCCTCCCGCCCGTTCCCTTCGCCGTTCCGGTCGCTGCTACTGCAGTTTCTTCACCGTGGGTGTGCCACCGCCTTCCCCAACCATTTTCGCCGCCTGAGGTAGCCGTTTCCGACGCTTGGAAGTCGATTTTGGTCGGAGAAGCCGAAAATCGATCCATCATCGATCAAGCCGATTCCGGCCATCGTTTTCGACACCGCCGGTCTCTTTCTTCTCCTTGAGCTCCGGTGAGTGTGATTCTAGCTTCGGTTTGAGCTAAAATGGTCTAGAATTGCTTAGGTTTCGAATTTTCAATTTCGGCTTATTAGGGTTTTTGATTTTTTTGAGCTTCGAATTGAATGATTCATGAAAACTCCCTTCACAAATGTTGATCCTAGTAGCTCAATCTACATGTATGAATTTTTGTAGAATTTTTGGAGATTGTTTGGATTTTTGGGTATTTTTGAATATTTTAATATTATTTTCTAATTTTCGGAAATTAATTATGTAAATTATGAAATTGGAGTTTATGGTTAAATTAGGTGTTAAAATGAATTATAGGAATTTATTTGGAATTTTTATGAATTTTTATGTATTTATTTTGAATTATTGAAGTTTATGTAAATTTGGAAAATTAGGTTAAATGTGTTTTTAATTGAATTTAATTGGTTAATTGAGTTTAATTATTGATATTATTGATAAATATGTTGAGAAAATTAATTTTGGATAATTGTATAATTTTTGGTGAATTTTTGAAGTAATTTAAGTACATTTATATATATAGGGGTATTTTGGTAATTTTACCCTAAATTGTCTAAAAATGTAATTTAATTGGTTTTAATATTTATTTAAGGTATAAAAATGATTTCTACAAAATATTTGGTATTTTTAACTAATTAAAACTATTTTTCGTGAATTATTTTCAATTATATATATAATATACGATTTTTCTAATAAAATGAGTTTTTATCGATTTTTACAGTGTTTCAAGGTTAATTATGTAATTTCTACGTATAAAATGTAGTTCTGTGATTTAAGGATATTTTTGGTATACCTGGAATATGTTCTGTGTTTGTGGACCCCGGTCGGTGGATTGTAGTCTGGAGTCCGACCGAGGGGTTGTGGATTGTGTTGACCTTATTTTTCGAAGTGTATTTCTTGCAGGGTCGGCTCTACTCTTTTGAGTAGAGAGATGTCCATTTTACAGGGGAGGTTCTGCCGAATTTTTGGTAGAATTCTCGTAAAACGTGATGTCCAGTCGAACCCTAATTTCTGATTCTGTGTTTAATACTCTAGATTGAATTCTAGGATTTCTGTTAGGTTTATTCTGATGTCGATTATTTATTATTTGTTTAGTTGCGCCGAGACCGAGGGCTAGTGGACCAGGCCCGTCGGACCTGTCTCGTGGAGCGCATTAGGTGAGTTACTATACTATATATATATGCTTAGGATGCATGATTTAGAAATGCATGTTTTATGTTGATTAAATATGCATAAATAATTTGATTATTTCTTAAGTTTACATTAAGTATATTTTTGGTATATAATAAATTATATACATGTTTTATTAATAAAATATATTTAAAATGTTTTTAAATATATTTTTAGTTTAATTTATGATTTGACTGGATTTATTTAACGTATATATACTCGAAATATACTTGGTTTACTTTTGGTATATTTCCGGTATATATATGGTTTATATTGTTATTTCATTTAAATTCATGCATCAATTATTGTGAATGAATGATTTATATTATTGATGAAGGATATCGATAGAACGTGCTACCTAGTGGGCAACACTAGGACCGAGTACGTACCGGTACGCCTATAGCTTTAGGCTATAATACTAACTTATTTGTGGATATTGATTTGATTATGATTATCGATATGTGAGATGTGGTTTGTGGGTGTGATTGCTGGAGCTCGGTTGACTTAGTGTCTCGGGGCCAATCACACTGGCAGTCAGACTGCTGGAGCTCGGTTGACTTAGTGTCTCAGGGCCAGTCTACTGTCCAAATGGATTAAGTGGATATATTTGGAATAAGTGAGCCTATATGGCTAGAGTGTTGTTTAACACTATTTCTGAGGTTGCGATATTCTAGGGTTCTATGTGATCCTTCATAAACTGGGATTTTTCAATAAAATATATAAAAATGATTTTCTGCACCTGTATGAATTTGCCTGTATATATACATATTACATATATACTGTTGATTGTATGCATTATCACTTAGTGTGTATGTATATATATTATAGTAATTCACTCAGTGAGGTCTGACTCCCCTCCGTTGACTATTTTTCAGGAGAGTCAACTTCTTCAGACCTCAGTAGCAGGTTGATACGCCGGATTTCTTCCGCCCCGGCTTCTTTATGTAAATTATTTACTTGAGTCTTATTTATTTTATCTAGACACTGCAGTAGTTGTGAATTAAAGTATTGGATTACATGTATTTTATTTTAAAGAGATGTATTATGTTGAAACTGGATTTGTATTAAAGAGATTTTATATATGTGAATAATATTATGATATTATGATTTTTATTTCCGCTGCATATTATATTGTTATTGTTATTATTGCATGATTTATTTTATTTTTAGGCTTGCTACGAGTTCCGGATTCGAAAGAATTCCCGTTCCCTAGCGCCGGTCATGGCCCCTGTTTTGGGTCGTGACATTTTATTACTAAAATAAAAAAAATGCCCTAAAACTAAAAACCAGGACCACTACCATGTGATTTTATTCAAGAAAATAAATGGAACTAGATTAAACTTCAACATTATTTGTACCTATTTTTCACAGTAATGATAGCAAACAGGAATCACCTCCAGCAACTTTAACATCAAAGAAAGCAACTACTCCCTTGTTGTCTCGATCTCCTTTCACTTGTTGTCTCAATCTCCTCCTTCAATGGCTGGATTAAATTTTTATTTTTAGGGTAAAAATTGTTTCAATCTCTGTTTGCTAGAGACAATATAGTTGATATATTTTTTGGAATGGCAGTAAAATAACTCCTTCAAGTTGATATTGAAAATATGCAACCCATTTACTATTGCATGGAGGCCACGTCAGATTACAGTAACGACAATATTTCTTTCAATGAAAACACCGTTACCAAGGGGGTCAAAAACAAAGGAAAACATTAAACTCGTGTTTAAATGGTTCAAAAAAACAAAAAAGGCTTATTAGCTCCTTTGACAAAACATTAGGGGCTTAAATGTACCTTTTCCCTTTCAAATTTGTATATATAAATAGAAAGTGTACATATACCTTACAGAAATAAAAAATAATAATAAAAAACAACAACGACGTCGTAACTAAGAGAAAATCGAGGACCCAAGTGCTCAACCATTTTTGTTAGCTTTTTCTTTTTTCCCCTCCAATTACACGCGCGCACGCGAGACGAGAAGGGAGAGTTAATTAACCAAAAAAAGAAAAGGGAAAATTTTCCATTAGATTAAGTGTAGAGGGGATGCTGAGTGCTACTCGTTTTCGCCTTCTTGAATCTTACAGTAGGGTTGCAGCAGATAAACGCCACTACTCTTCTTCCCCATCCTTTTTTGTCTTCACTTCGCAGCCCTCTCTATCTCTCGCTTTCTCTTCATACACATAACCCAAAACCCTATTTTTTTCTTTATTTATCTCTTCGATTATTATACTTTTGTTTTTTTTCTCTGCTCTCTATTCAGCAAAAACCCTATTCATCTTTGACTCCAATTCAGTGAAGAAGCATAACAATGGGAACTTCTCTGCCTCCCAAAGAGGCTAACCAGTTCAAGACCATTGTTGTAAGCATCGATTCTCTCTATTATCTTTCTTTTAGTTTAGTTACCGTACGATCGTAACCTCAGCTTAATAGTTTGCTGATTCTTTCAGTTATTGTTCACACAGAGTCTCTGCTGCAGTGTTTTTCGTTTTTTTCTTATTCTTTGAAATGAGAGAATTTAAATGAAATCAAATTTGAATAACTAAAGCTTAGAGCTTTTTTGTTTGTTTGTCTGTTTCCAGTAATGAAGCTGTAGTTAAGAGCTGAGATTTTAGGGTTTTGTGTGGTAATTTCGGGTTTTTAGTGATCCATTTATCTAATTTCTTTAAGAAAAGATGGAATGTGTTTATGTATTAGGTTATACTTGAAGTGATCATATTTTGATCGTATTTATAAGTGGTATAATCAATGTTTTCCTCTTCTAACCTGTAACTCAAAGGCTCAATGCTTTTGTGTGCTTATCAGCTACTGTAATGACTTTCAGGGTGTATATTGGTGTCTTTAGTTCTTATTATCTGCCAGATTACTTTTTCGACCAAATTTATCCGCAATGTGAACTTTTATTTTGAGCACTAAGCATTTTTTGTATGTTGACTTTTGTGTTTTCTCTTGCTTATTTCAGAAATCATATGAAACTAAACAATATAAGAAGGGACTGAAAGCAGCCGATACTATATTGAAAAAGTTTCCAGATCATGGAGGTATTTTATTTTTGGATTTTTTGGTGTGAATTCTTTTGATGCTTATCTTTGGATGCAAGGATTTGGATTTGAATTAAATTCCTGCTTTCACAATAAATTTGAAAGTCAAATGAGATTTGAAATAGCCTCTTGTAAGTATGTGTTATTTGAAATATTTATTGAAATTTAATATTTCAAATTTAAAATGTCAAATCATATTTGCATCCAGATGCAAGATTAGTTCTTTTTATAGTCATTATTCATTAGCTTAAGTGCGTTACTTAGAGCTCTGTTTTCAAAAATCAAATTTTGATGTATATTGTTTGATGATCAACTTGAGAGTGGGTGGAAAAGACTTTCTCAAGAGGGAAAAAAAAAAAGAATGTGAATGTGATGTTGTATGTTGACCAAAAAATATCTTTTTATCATATAACCCTGCCCTTGAGCTTGGGGTTTTAAATTTTTCAGAGTAGCACCTTCATTGACTTAGGCTTTACTAATGATTAAATTGGCTTTGTTGAAACCCATAGATACAAACTAATTGAATTGACTTCACAAATGAATTTTGGGCAATGCATTCATGTTTGGTTCAATTTGACTTGGGAATTCATTTCATTTTCAAATGAATTTTTATTAATGAAGTGTCTTTGGTTTAATTGAATATTTTATGAAATGAATTCATTTTCAAATCCTACTAATTTTTTTTTTTAAAATTGGTTTAGTAATAAGCAATTTCACAAAATTTAAAAGTTGGAATTGGAATAAATTCCACGAAATTTTCATGTAAACCAAACACACTCATTTGGATTTGAAAATGAATTCCATAAAATTTTGTGGAATTTATTTATACCAAACACATAGTAACTGAATTTGCCAAGACAGATATATGTAGTTCTCCCTTAACTCCACTTAACTCAAGTAAGCCTCAACCCCAAATTAATTCAGGTCAGCTGATTTCTTCTTAAGTTGGAAAAATAAGTAAATTGAGAAGTTATTTTCCTTGGTATTAATGACAGTTGATAAAATAAATGTAATAATTGCTTTTGGTGGAAAATTTCTTTGATTTATGCATTGTTTGAATCTGTTGTCATAAAGTGCTGTGACAGACGGGATCATTGTCAAATTCACAATATAAGATGACATCTATTGGCTACACAGTGTGAATAATATTGAATTGCTAGTAGTATATGTATATAGTGGCTGGGGGTGTAGTTGAGCCGAGCCGAGTCGAGTCAACACATTGCCAAGCTTGAGCTTGACTCGACTTTTGAACTCGAAGCTCAAACTCGATTAAACTTTTTTTTTTAAGTTCGAACTTAACTCAATTGAATAATTCATATACTCGAGCTTAACTTGATTAATTAAATAAAATTTTTAAATTTTTTAAAAATATAGTTTTTAAAATATTCAAACTCAACTCAATTTCGAACTCGACTCAATTCTATAAGATATATATATATAATTATATTAAAATAAAAGGGTAAAATAGTAAATATACTCAAGCTCGACTGAGCTCGTGAGCCTATCGAGTTACAAATTTAGGAGCTCAAACTCCACTCGACAATAATCAAGTTGATTTCGAGTTTTTCCCAATTCGATCTCGAGTACCTTACGAGTTAGCTTGACTCGGTTACACCCCTATTAGTGGCAAAAAATTTTGGTGTTGTGGAGAGTACTGACATTGACTGGGTCTGTCACTGTGGTTATGATAATTCTTCATCTTATTTCCTTTGTTGTAGTGAAATAGCAGTGATGCATGGGAAGTTTTTCTTTCTCGAGATTGAAGTTTCTAAGAATTTTTAGATTTGATATTTTCTTGTCAATTTTAATTAAATACAGTCTTGTTCTTTTACCAGAAACTTTATCAATGAAGGGCTTGACATTAAATTGCATGGACCGTAAATCTGAAGCATATGAGCTTGTCCGGCTTGGCCTAAAGGTTGAGATGTTCTTTCTGATTATTATAGCATTGGTCTCTGTTTCTCTTCTCATTTTGTTATTTGTTGTTTCAGTATTGGTCTTATGTTTATACCTTTGATGCAGAATGACCTTAAAAGTCATGTTTGCTGGCATGTATATGGTCTCCTTTATCGTTCTGACAGAGAATATAGAGAGGCAATCAAGTGCTACCGAAATGCACTGAAAATAGATCCAGACAATATAGAAATATTGCGGGATCTGTCACTCTTGCAGGTTTGCACATACTGACCTTTAGACCTATGCTGATCAAATTGATGGACCTGAACCTAAGTTGGTGGTTTCTGTTGAAATCCATTTGATTGGTTTTATTAAAATATAAGCCTAGCAATTCTAGTTGATTTGGCTTTAATCCAACAGGAAGACCCGAACCTTTTAGTATTATTTCCTAATATAAGAAATTTGCACAGAGAGGATCCCTAATTTCCTGTTTTATTTTGTTTTCTTTTCTGTTGTGGTTTTTGATAATCTCTATGGAGATAAATAAATTGTCTTAACATAGGTCATTTATCATTCTGTCATCTCATCTTGCAGGCACAAATGCGCGATTTGACAGGTTTTGTTGAGACTAGACAGCAGCTGCTAACCTTAAAACCAAATCATCGCATGAACTGGATTGGCTTTGCTGTTGCTCACCATTTGAACTCAAAGTACATTTTGACCTTAGTAATCAAAGAATTTTTCATTTAAGAGTTTACTTATCAGTCTAATGGTTCCTTTTTTTTTAAAAAAAAATTCTATAATTATGGAGTACTGAAATTATTTTTAAAAATGTATGCTTTTGGCTGCACCTTGCTTTTCTACCTGTGCTCATTTAGATTTTTTTTTTTTTTTTATACAAGGGCGAAGAACATATGTACTTTCCTTTTGTTTTTTTTTTCTCTGGTGTTTAGCTTGCATCCTCTGCTTTATTTTTTATGTTGAGAAATACTACATTGTTTGATAGTGCTTCAAAGGCTGTTGATATTCTGGAAGCATATGAAGGGACATTGGAGGATGATCATCCTCCAGACAATGAAAGATGTGAACATGGGGAAATGCTTTTGTACAAGGTACTATCATAGACTTTAAACATACAGTTCATTTTCACTATGCGGTATTCTTTCTCTTTCTTGTTTTCATGTTAGATTTATTTTTTTGTGCATTTCTTCTATTATTGTGTTAAAATAATTACAGAAATCTATGTTTTTGTGACTATAACTGCATCATTATTTATGGTGTTTGGACTCTGATCTGTTTTGAGTTCAGATGGACTCATATAATTAACATGGCTTAGGCTGGTAGTGTTGATTTAAAGGTGGAACTTAGCATTTATCTGTTTCTATTGTATAAATGTGGACTTGATATTGTCCAATGCAAGCTGTGGCTCATGATGTCCTGCAAATTTGACTATTTTTTCCAAAATTGAGAAGCATCTGCATTTGCATTATTTTACCAGAAGGTAGTGTTAACAAAATTCTCAAGTGCTTCTCTTCAGACTTTCTTAGCTTCATTCGCTTGATGTGTTGAGTAAATTTGCTGAATAGAGCCTGGGCTTTTGTTACCATCTTAAGGAATGGTTATAGTATATTTTGTCTTTATTAAATGAGATTGGTGGAACTCTCATGAAAGCTCAAATATATAATTTTTGAACATTTTGCTTTTGTAATATGGGTTGGTCTATCTGTGTAGAAATGAGAGTGATGTTTGTTTTTGCATATTTTTAAATTACTACCTTGAGCGTCTAATCCAAAAGAGCATGATAATTGGCAAAAGTGTTTGATGTCTTGGACTGAACAATTTTTTCAGATAATTTTTCTGTGATGTGGTTTAAGCAAAGTTTCATTATCACATATTGGTGGGATGGCAAGCCATCTTCTAAAAGAAATATATTTGAATACTGAGAGTTGACTTCGTTTGTGTCAGTTGGCTGATCAGATGATGCAGTGCCATGTCTAAAATAACATGTTTGGTTGGTTAGATGAGTTGGAATTCTGATTACTTTGGCTTATGCATGGGAGAACTGGACAAAAAGATTACATTGATTGGATATTGAGGTCTGGGTGGAAAAAGGATATCTATAGTTAAAATATAGTTTTTCTCTCTAGCCATATTTTAGCACAGAATTCATATTATGTTGATACTTTTTCATGTATCTTGTTAATTTTTTCTGAGTTAAGGAATATGGACCTTTTCCTCTTTCTTTTTAAATTCTTGCATGTGAATTTCCTATTTTAAAGTTGTATATTGGGTGTTGAATCTAATTTTGCATCTTTTATTTTCTTTTACCTTCAGATCTCTTTATTAGAGGAATGTGGTTCTCTTGAGAGAGCTCTTCAGGAGTTGTACCAGAAAGGGTCAAAAATTGTAAGTTTAATGTGGCTTTTGGTGGCTGCATGGCATTCCATGATGAACTTCGAGTGGATACTGATACATTAATGCATGATATGGCTTTAGGTGGACAAATTGTCGTACAAGGAACAAGAGGTTTCTCTACTAGTGAAGCTTGCTCGCTTTGAAGAGGGTGCTGAACTGTACAGGGTTTTACTTGCCATGAATCCTGACAACTACAGGTGACCTGTCCATTTCATTTCCATCAAAAAATTGATAGTCGATCTAATAGAAGTGCTGTGGTGTCTGGTATTTACATGCAAGTGCTTGCTTGGATGTCTTAGGCAAATGTTTGATTGCAACTATTCTTGATTATTGCCTTTGTTTGGATGCTGTCACCAGCAAACTCCTCCTTATGTTGAATGGTTCTTGACGTTTATAAAAAATTATAAAGAAACAATAACAAGTACCAAATAAGCAGTCGTAATATTTGCTGCATGATTTAACGCTGTTTTTATAAGGCAATTCTTGTGCATATATGGCACTGCTAGCACAGAAGTTTAATGGTGCATTTGTTCAAATTTGTTTGGCTTAATTGTTTTTTACAACTTCAATCTTTTTAGCATTTCTGCTCTGCGGCTTTTTTTTTTTCCCTTTTTAATCTGTTGAAGTCTTCCATTGTATCAATGTTCTTCTTACTCATCTTGAATTGTTTTAATTTGAATTACTGTATTTTTCATCATATTATATTTAGGAGAAGGATGCTGTATGTGCACATGCTGGGGCTGTCCTTGAATTGCTGAAGGCGAACATAATGTTATTAGAATAAAATATATATCTACACATTGGAATGATGTTATTTCAATAGTTAGCTTAAAACATGACCTTCACTAGTGGGCGTGTTCTGCCTGAATATTGGTTTTGATGTTTATTTTTAGAAAGGAATGTGATATTGTACTTTGTTTTCATTTGTTCAGATATTATGAAGGTCTACAGAGATGTCTTGGGTTGGATTCAGAAAATGGCCACTATTCTGTTGATGAGATTGACAAATTGGATGACTTGTACAAGTCGCTTGGTCAGCAGTATACTTGGTCATCTGCTGTTAAGGTTGAACATCTTCTCTCACACTATATTTTAACTAATACTTATTGGTTTCATTTTGATTAAATTAGTATTTTATGTTTTTCCTGTTATGCTTTGAAATCTGTTCCAATCCCTCTATTTTGAGATCTGCTTCTGTACAAGCCTACTGTGTCCATCTATAACTTGAGCTGATGTCAATGGCTGTATGTAAAAGTAGAAGTGGTATATAGGCAGTAATCTGAGGATTTTCTAGTGATTATCAGTCAAGATGAACTCAAATGATTTCAATTTGACTCTTGAAAAAAAGAAAAAAAGAAAGAAAATCCTTTTTTAAATTGCATTTATATTTGAATGCAAAATGTGAGGTGAATTTTCACTGTCTTACACCCCTTCGCTTCACCCATATTTTAGAGAATACCACTTGATTTTCTACAAGGAGACAAGTTTCGTGAAGCTGCAGACAATTATGTTAGGCCCCTTCTTACCAAGGTATTAATTTCTTGTATTTCAAACAATTTGCACTGGTTTTCTATTCCCAGAACAGAATAATGTATTGTTGTCGTGGTAATTCTAGGGTGTTCCTTCTTTATTCTCGGATCTTTCCCCATTGTATGATCATCCTGGCAAGGTGAGTTTTTTTAGCATTTGGACCATGAGGTTGCAAAATTATTTAAAGGTTTGATTTTAAACACTTCACTGTGATGGCTTATACAGGCAAACATACTGGAAAATCTTATTCTTGAGTTGGAACATTCCATTAGAACGATTGGGAGATACCCAGGGAGGTAATTTGTGCTTTGGACCGTGTTATGATTTTGTGAATGGTGTTTGTTATTTCTGACGTTGAAACTCGAAATTTAAAAAGTCAATGGAAATGCATATGCCATTTCTAGTTTTCAAGATCTTTAAAATCAATGTTCTGTATATGACACTAGTGGCCCTTCAAGTGTTAGCAACTTAGGGTTGTAATGTGAGTGACGGCCATGGAAGCCATTGACAAAGTGAATTCTGGTGCAGTTAAAATTTTTCCTTTGTTTTTTCGCTTGCCTTTCCATCCGCTACATTTTTAGGGCATCAAAAATCCGTTACTGTGAAACTAAATCAAATTCTGGGTGAAACTTAAAAAATAAAAATTGTGATGCAGATTGATGATTTTTTTGGTGTATTATTATGATTATTTTCAATTGTGTCCATATTCCGTTGAAAATCCTTGCGCTTTTTCCTTTTTCCTTAACAAATGCAGGGCAGAAAAAGAGCCTCCTTCAACCCTTATGTGGACCTTATTTTTCTTGGCACAGGTTGATATCAGTCACATTGTGCTTAAATTGTTATCATCTTTGTCATCTTTTGTCAAGAATTTCTGAGTGTTTTTGCTTTGATGCAGCATTTTGATAGACGAGGTCAATATGACATTGCTCTCACTAAAATTGATGAGGCCATAGAACATACTCCAACAGTGATTGATTTGTATTCGGTGAAGGTTTGTTGGCTTTATCAATCCATCTGTAACTTTTTGCGTGCAAACTTCATACAATTAATCTCAATCTGCAGTGTTTGTGTATTTTTATTTTTGTTTCTGGAATCTTATATTTATTTCTTCATTTTCTATCTTGGCTCTATCTCAACCTTTTCTGATTTCTTTTGCTAGGATTAATTTCATCGCAATTGTATGTTTTAATACACAGATGTAAAAGGCTAATTTTTTTTTTTTAGTTTTTTGTTCATCCACACTTCGAATTTTAGAATAAGTATTTATATTAGTTATTTTAATAGTATTTGGTACCAGATACAGGAGAATTTTGTCACTCTTTACTGTTATTTTATATGAACTTCTGTGTGTTTGATCACAGAGCCGGATTTTGAAGCATGCTGGTGATTTGGCAGCTGCTGCTGCATTGGCTGATGAAGCGAGATGCATGGATCTTGCAGATCGCTATATAAATAGTGAATGTGTCAAGCGTATGCTGCAGGCTGATCAGGTTTAGTTTCTACATGTTATTATGGGCTTTTGGTTTTCTGTCCTGTGTAGTATTTTTCTGTGCTGTTGTAGTTTACATGGAACTTTATTTGAAGGTTGCTATGGCAGAAAAGACTGCTGTGTTGTTCACAAAAGACGGGGATCAGCACAACAACCTTCATGACATGCAGTGCATGTGGTTGGTCTTTGTTTACTCCTGACACTGACTTCAGTGATATTTTGTGTGTATTAAATTATGAATGATATTTTTGTGGTGAAAGGTATGAGCTTGCTTCTGGTGAAAGTTACTTCCGTCAGGGTGATCTTGGACGTGCTCTGAAGAAGTTTTTGGCTGTGGAAAAGCACTATGCTGATATTACTGAAGACCAATTTGACTTCCATTCATATTGCTTAAGGAAAATGACATTGCGTGCTTATGTGGCAATGCTTAAATTTCAAGATAGGCTGCATTCACATGCATATTTTCACAAAGCTGCAGCTGGAGCCATAAGGTAATGTACTTTTTGAGAACAATTATGTAAATTATCATTATTATGTTTCTCTAGGTATCTTTTCATTAGTTTGGGGATATGAAGGTGGCTTAACAGTCTTGCAGTTTTAGTGTCTTGCTGTCTGATTTTGTATATGTTGGTTGCCCTGATTTTTCTTCTTTTTTCATGTGCTATTGTGTTTCTGTTTGTGTGTGAGCCTGAGCTGGTGGTATGGAATGGTCTAGTTGGAGGAATCTTTTAACTCACACTATTATGTGGTGGTTGTCCTTATTCTTATTTTGCCAATTGGTTGATGTTAATAATTCCATGGGCCTCAAGAGTGCTGGCTCACGCACACATATATGGACTTATAAATGGGTTAAGTCCATATAACACAAAACAATTGGCTTGTGTTAAGGTCCAATTTACACCACTTAAAGTCACTTTATTGCTTTGTACTTTTTCAATGTGGGATATATTCTCCAACACTTCTCTCAATTGCAACTGGGCCTAGACCAGTTGCACTTGCCAAACACAAACAAGCCGCCCCCAACGACTCAAATGGGTTCACAAACGGGCTGCACCCAACGACTCATTGGGTTGTATCAAGCTCAAACAGGCTGCAGCCAGTGACTCAAACAGGCTGCAGCCAGCAACTCAAACAGAGCCACAAATGGGTTACATCCAACTCTAGGTCTTGAACATGAGTCCAAAATCACTGCTCTGCTAGTGATTGCTACCATGTTAACGAGTCCATGGGCCTCAAAACTGTTGGCCCACACACATACGCGGACTTATAAATGGATTGAGCTCAGATAACACAAAATCAATTGACTTATGTTAAGGTCTTGCTAACGAGTCCACGATTGAGACCGTTGGTCCACGCACATGCATGTGGACTTATAAATGGGTTGAGCTCATAGGGTCTTAAGCATGAGCCTAGGATTATTGCTCTAATACCATGTTAATAAGTCCGTGGGCCTCAAGAGTGTTGGCCCAAATACACACGTGTGGACTTATAAATGAGGTTGAACCCATGTAACACAAAACCAATTGATTTGTGTTAAGGTTAACACTTATGAGTCAATTTATTGCTTTGCACTTTTTCAATGTTTGATGTATTCTCTAACAGTTGAAATGGATGAAAATATAAGAATCTGGCTGCCTTCTATTGGATCCCCTGTTAAACAACTGTTCCATCTCATCTGCTGGTTTTGGTTGATGTACAGTTTTGCTGGCTAGATATTTGGAGCAGTGGGTGCATATTTTTCATTTATAATAATTTATAGTTATAACAATTCATTGTCCAGGACGCTGGCTGCCCTGCCAAGAGTTGCGGTTGCAGCTAGCTGATGGGGTTGTATCACTTTCCTCTAGTTGCATTCTTCTTGACTTGATATTGTTTCTAATATTTCCTCAAAAAAAAAAAAAAAAAAAATTCTAATATGCATTATACGGCAGACACAATGTCTTAGAGGAAAAATTTCAGATTTTGGTCATAGATCTTTCCCACTAGAGAGTTCTCTGTTTTGAATGAAATGATTAATGCGTTAAAAGAGGAATTGGAGTTCCAAATGAGATGAAAGCAGAGTGATATTATCATAAAAAAGCCAGCAGAATAATATATATTTGAAAGGAGGGATGAGGGTTTATTTATGGGCAACTGACTTTGAGGAATATTGATCCTGTATAGGATTTGGAGGTTCCATTTTATCTGTGATGCCTTAGGGTCTTCTGAAAAAAGTGTACTGTGTCTATTTGTTGGTTTGAAATTAGTTATTGATTGTTGTTCCACTTGCATCTGTATGAAGGATTGTCCTCACAGGCCAGGTTTATTTTTTCTTAGGCTACATTTAGTTTTATCAACCCTTCTCCAACTTTTCTCAAAAAGGGAAAAACTGTTTCCTGACAGGGACTACTACGTTCATGTTTTTATTGCTGGCCATGTATGTCTCTAGTTTTTGTTTTTGTTTTTGTTTTGAAGTTAATGGTTTTCCGTCATATCACTTTATTTTGTTCTTGTACCTTATTGTCATTTAATTTTTTGCTTGTGCATTATCTTTCCCTTGCAATCAACTTTATGTGTATAGATTTTTGAGCTGCAGATGTTACCTAAGATTGTATGATTCTCCCACTAAGTCAACAACTGAAGAAGATGACGGAATGTCAAAGTTACTGCCTTCTCAGAAAAAGAAGATGAGACAAAAGCAGAAAAAGGCAGAAGCTCGAGCTAAGAGAGTATGTTAGTTTGTGTCTATGGCTTCTGGAGCAATATTCTCTTCGAAATTTTTTCTTTTTTCTTCTTTTTTTTCCCTTTCTTATCTTGTTTCTTTTTCCAGGAGGCAGAAGTAAAGAATGAAGAATCCAGTACAAGTAATGTCTCTAAGTCAGGAAAGAGACATGTCAAGCCTGTAGATCCAGATCCAAATGGGGAAAAGTTACTGCAGGTTTCTTTAGATTTTATTTGATTTCTTTTTTTCCCCCAAGCTTTAGAATCTTGGCTACATAAAGTCCCCAGAGGATGCTTGAGAATACATTCTTTCTTGAATTCTGGATGAACTACTGTGTCTGATGGATAAGTAATTATTCAGGTTGAAGATCCATTGTTGGAAGCTACAAAGTACTTGAAACTGCTTCAGAAGAACTCACCTGACTCTTTGGAGACTCACTTGCTTTCATTTGAAGTAAACATGAGAAAGCAGAAAATTTTGCTTGCCCTACAGGTATATTTTTGTGATTATTGTCACTTTACCATTTCGGCTTGTCAACCAATTTTATAATGTAATCTGACTTGGAAGCACAAAGGTAATGACTCAGCATTTTGTGGACCAAATGACTTAAAGAAGAAATATCTTCATAATGACAAATAAACAATTAGAATATAACAATTTTACTCTATGGGGCTTTTCTCTTATTTGAAGATTATAGTCCTATTTGGAATTTAATTTAACATCAAATAGAGCCCCTAAGTGCATAATGAGTTAGTTTTTCTATCCTATTTTTAGGCTGTAAAGCAGTTGCTAAGGTTGGATTCAGAAAGCCCAGATTCTCATCGTTGTTTGGTATGTAGCCTCTGTTATGAATTATTTTCATTTTGAAAGTCCATGGCTGATTGTTCAGATGATATGTATCTGTTTCTGCAATAGATGTTCTGCTAGAGTATCTGGTATTTCTAACAGGTGATAATTGTGAACTCCACGTGCTACAGATTAGATTCTTCCATAAAGTGGGCTCAATGGCTGCTCCTGTGACAGATACTGAGAAACTTATTTGGAGTGTCTTGGAAGCAGAAAGACCATCAATCAGGTTCTGAAACCATTTTTTTTCTTTTTTGGTTACTTTTTTTTTTTTTTTTTTTGGAGTATTGCTTTTGGTTTGACTACTTGTGAACAAGCTAAGGCTTTTTATTTTGTTTGATTTGCAGTCAATTGCATGATAAGTCTCTGGTCGAAGCAAACAAAGTTTTCCTCGAAAAGCATAAAGGTCATCTCCCTTCTTATCTAACTTACTTGCAAAATAGTGTAGCCATCAAGTCATCTATAGTTTTGCATGCTGACTTTCTTGGTTTTCTTAGCTTCTTTGATGCATAGGGCTGCAGTTGCCGAAATGCTACATCTTTTAGAACCTAACAAGAAATCTGAGGCTATTAAGTTAATTGAAGATTCAACCAACACTGTTGTGCCAGGGTAATATTTCTTGGATTTTATATATTTGTTAAGAGACTTGCCAATCGTTTAAGAAAAGGAGAACTTATTTCTAATCTTTTCATTCAGAGATGGAGCTGTTGGACCAGTCAAGGCCTGGAAGCTCAAAGACTGCATTGCAGTTCACAAGCTACTAGAAACAGCTCTTTCTGATCATGATGCTGCATCAAGTAAGAGCCAAATTTGCAATTGGTACATATTTTATGGATTTTTGGATGACAGTAAAGTAGTCAAAATCTGAATATTGATATTCATGTAAAAATAAATCTCAGAACAGTTTTATAAAAATGTTTTTCATGCCTTTTTTGTTTTTGGGCTATATAGCAACTTCACATTGACCATGGTTTCATGCATTTGGAAGTCATTGTGCAATTCGACATAGGATTGGCATTGCCATATGTAATATCATACAGATCTAAGACTGCCTTTGTCATATCAGTGTTAAACGTAGCTTTTTTTTTTTTTAATTCTGATATTAATATCATTGATCCTCTTCTTTATTATTTGTTCTTTTAATTTTTATTTTGTTAAAGTGACTTTGGCCCTTGTCTCCCCCTTACACTGTTACTAAAGCTGAAGAATCAGTGAATGTGTATGTGTATTTGTGTCATTTCTTTGTATTAATCACTTTCACAAACCAATCCTATGGTGTTTTGTCTTGTTCATTTAATGTGTACATATGTCAACACAGACTGGACCTCTGAAATTGCATTTCATCTGGATGCTGTTTGACTTTTTTTTTTGGTCACTCATTCATATAGCTAGACCAACTAATCTGCAATTTCGTTACCTAAACTTTGTTGCTTGGAAAGGGAAAAAAACGGAAGTACCAGTAAGGAAACAATTTCTCAATCTGCATCCTTCTTGGATGAATGCTAAAATGTGGTGAAATTTCTTTTTCATTTTAGATATTTAAGTTCTCATCTTTTGCAGGGTGGAAGGTGCACTGTGCTGAGTGTTTTCCCTACTCTACTTACTTTGAGGGCAATTGCAGCTCCGCCATGCCCAACTCAGCTTACAATCAGATGAGCAAGAACACTGAAAATGGGAGTGCAAGCCATCATGGAGATAGTAAAATTTCAGATTTTATTGCATCAAATGGAAAGCTAGAGGCTTTTAAGGATCTCACCATCTGAATATGGTGCTGAATACATGCAGCAGCTAATGATGGATTAGTCCATGATTTGGGTAGGTAGATGACATAAATCAAAGAGCAGCAGAGATGTAATTGGAGAGGATATCTGGTTTGCTCCCTTATTAACGGAGGTCATTTGAGATTATGTGGATGCCATGCCAATCCTCCGCTGTTGCTTTGAGATCAAAATGTTCTATTTACAATTCTGCCTGGCCTCATTGTTGAATGCATTCATTTGCAAATGTGTATAACATACTTCCATCATGTTTTTTGGTCTTCAGAGTTTGATTTCCTTTGTGGTAGGCAAGGGTAGCTCTATGGGTTTTCACCAACACTTTGAGGTTATATGTCATATTCTTAGGAGCACGACGACAGGATTCTTTTCGAGTACTGGTCCTACATCTGGTCAGCATAGAACAATTTCTAGTAGAGCTGATCTCCTGAGGTTGTTGTAGTTTTTGCCCATTTTATTTCACTGTTATTTCATGTATAAACGCTACATATTGTGAAAAATTTTGCTACAAAATTCATAAAATGGCGCACAGTTGTGTCCAATTTACTGCTTGATTTGGGTGCCTTATTTTGTGAATATGCATTTATTTATGAAATGCCATACCTCCTACCCTCTCATAGAGTCCTTTTGCAGACAATTGATAGGTGAGGATGGTTTGATCTATTATACTACTAGTTTCCTGTATTTTCAATAATTATTATAACATCTTGAAATTTTGCTTTGTTAAATTATTGCATCTCAACCGTTTAATTTACAGGAAAAGGGTTATTTTGGCCTCTAATGTTTTTAGCGAGAATCAAATAAGCCCTCATTGATTTTTAGGCTTAAAAAAATGAGGGTTTTGCATTTTTGAGCTATTTTGCCCCCTCTATGCCAACATGGACAAACAACATTGGTTTATGTTAATGGTAGTGATGACATGGACGTTAAATTAGGTTTGTCAATAAAGATGTTTTCCCTTGTCATAAAAACGACCCAGCAGCTTCTTCTTTAATGCTGGTGAACCTTGTTAGCAAAAAAAGTTAAATCTTTGAAATAATATAGAAATATGTAGCAAAGGAAGCATCATTAAGTAACACAACAATAATGGCTTCATCAATGTCATCGTCATCAAGATTGACAAGGTCAAGGCGAAATAATATGGAGATGGATTATGAGGGACCTCCAATATATTGTCATTGTTGAGTTAGAGCACCTAGATGGATAGTATTGTCACGGTCCAAAATAGGGGGTCATCATTTGTAATCATCCTAATTTTTAAATTATTTTATTATTTAATGAGATATGCAGTGTTAATAAATTTAAAAGTTAAAATTTATTTATTTTGCTATTTTATGATTAATAATTATTATTTTATGTTTAATAATATTTTCAACGTAAAAATTTTATTTTAAATTTATTATTTCGGATGGTAATATTTTAATAATATTAATTTATGTACATTACTATTTTATCAACCTACATTATTTATTTTATTGTTAATATTATTATGAACATTATTTTATTAATAGTATTAATTTTAATTGTTGTTAATTTTATATTGTGTACATTATTGTACATGTGTGTGCACCTATATATATATATATATATATATACAAAACAAATTACAGAAAACCATTTCTTTCCCTCTTCCTTCCGCGAAGTCCCGATCTCCTCTAGTTACTGTGCTTCTTCAACCTTCGCGCTAGTAGCCATCCATCACATCCTCCTTCTTTCTTCTTCATTGTCTTCCTCTGGAATTGTCAGAATCAGCATGAGCAGCGGCGGCAATAGACTTCTTCATGCTGCCGGAGCCATTTTTGACGGCGGGAGCTTAACTTCTTTAGCTCGATCAACTCCTTGAGTTGAGGGGAAGTTGATTTTGAGCTTGATCAATGCTCAAAGCTAACCATTTGTGAGTTTTATACAATTTTTAGTTTATGTCAAATTTCTTTTTTTAATTTTTTTAGCTTGAGTTTAATGGATCTTTGATAATTTCTTTTAGAAATGATGATCTATGCATCTTAATCTACTAATAGATATTTTTAATTTATTTTTCTGATTTTGTTTGATTTTTGGTTAATTATTGAATATTTTAATAATTAAAAAATGAATTTTCGTTAATTAATTAATTAGATTATGAAATTTGTTAAATTATTGTTATTATATATTGTTATTGATTTTGATGTTGAGAATTTTTGGGAATTTTATATAATTTTTAAGATATATTTATAGTTTATGTAAATATTGGATAATTGAGTTAAATGAGTATTTGGGTTGAATTTGAAGTTTAATTGTGTGTTTTAGTTTATATTAAAATTTTATTTGATGATAAAATAATTTTTAGGAATTTCTATTATTTTTATGGAAGTTTATATAATTTATGTGTATTTTGGAATTAATAGATTAAATATGTATTTTTATAGAAATTATTGGTTAATTAGGTGTATTTGTTGATTTTATTGAA
Source organism: Mallotus nudiflorus (assembly GCA_947683625.1). Taxonomy (NCBI): domain Eukaryota; kingdom Viridiplantae; phylum Streptophyta; class Magnoliopsida; order Malpighiales; family Euphorbiaceae; genus Mallotus; species Mallotus nudiflorus. The sequence continues at coordinate 996,655 of CANTUR010000904.1, forward strand.
TTATATGTTGAAAAATTAATTTTTGAGTAATTATATTATTTTTAATGAATTTTTGAGTAATTATGTGAATTTATATATAACTAGGGGTATTGTGGTAATTTGGCACTAAATTGACTAAAAATATAATTAAATCAGTTTTAATAGTTATTTGAGGTATAAAAATGATTTCTACAAATTATTTAGTATTTTTAACTAATTAAAACTATTTTTCATAAATTATTTTCAAATTATATATAATATACTATTTTTCTAAATAAATGAGTTTTTATCGGTTTTTAATATGTTTTAGGGTTAATTGTGTAATTTGGAGCTTTAAAATGTATTTTGGTCAATATTCATGAATTTATTGAGAATTGTTAATTTTTAATAATATTTTATCAAAATTAGGGTTTTATTGTAATTATTGGTTAAATAATTATTTTCAGCGTTTTAAATATTCAATTGCTATATTTTGATTATTCAAGGGTATTTTTGGTATTTCTAGAATTTTCATGTATTCTGTAATTATCTCGTGAATTGTGAACCTCGGTCGGTAGAATTGTAGTTTGGGAGTCCGACCCAGAGGTTGTGAGACCGTATATTCTTGAAGTGTGTTTTCTGTTTAGGATCGGCCCTACTTTTGTAGGGAGATGTCCGTTTTACAGAGGAGACTTTGTCAAAATTTTGGTAGATTTCTCATAAAACGTGACAACGGGTCCGAGTCTAATTCTAAATTCTTGATTAAATCTATCTATAGTAATTCTAAAAGTATATAGTTAGAAGTTTATTCTGACTGTTATTATTATTTATTTTTTTTTAGCCGCGCCGAGACTGAGGCCTAACGGATCAGGCCTACCGAGTTTGTCTTGTGCAGCGCTAACATGTGAGTTATTATACTGTCTATATATGCATTGCATGTAGGATGCATCACTTAGGGTTTTTCATTTTCATTATGTGTTTTTTTTTAAAGTGATTTAAATTATAATATATTTGATATATCTAGGGTTGTATTTTTCTATATATGCATGTTAAATAATTATACATGTTTTAAAATGTACATTTAGTCATAATTATTTTATTGAATGATTAGTATACTTTAGGTATAGTTTCAGTATATTTTAGGTTTATTCTTAAATAATTGCATACTATATTATGAATCTACACTTAGATTGTTTTTAAGTTTATTTTTGGTATATTTTTGATATATTTCCCAAATAAATGCATGTTTTATTATTAATTCAAACCTAACACATTTGTGGTGTACTTATGGTTTAATTGTGACATATGCATATTAGAAAATTAGGTTATTTTGTTATATTGTGAATCTATGTTAAACCTAAACACATATTTAAATGAATATTTATACAAAATTGTTTTATTAAGTGATTTGTGTATTTAGGGTATATCTTTTGTATATTTAGGTATATTTTTAAGTAAATGCATGTTATATTATTGATACACACTTAATTATTTTTAACTATATTAATGGTTTACCTTTAGTACATTTCATACTTTATTTGGCATATATATATATACCCAAAATATACTGGGTAGATTTTAGTTATATTTTTGGTATATATATATATATACGGCTGATTTTACTATTATGAATATTGTTTTACATTAATTATTTTCAGAATGAATGATTAATGTAAATGAAGGATATCAATAGAACGTGCTTTCTAATGGGCAACACTAGGACCGTGTACGTACTGGTGCGATAGATAAGGGTTGAGTGAGAATTAATTTTGGTGATAATAATTGATATGACTAAGATTAATGGTATGTTAGATAGTGTGATTGCGGGGCCAATCACACTGACAGTCAGACTGTTGGAGCTAGGTTGACTTAGTGTCTCGGGGCCAATTGTCACAACCCAAAACAGGGGCCATGATCGGCGCAAGGGAATGGGAATTATTTTGAATCCGGAACCCGTAGCAAGCCTAAAAATAAAATAAATCATGCAATAATAACAATAACCATATAATATGCAGCGGAAATAAAAATCATAAATATAATAATAACATTTTCATCACTGGATTTGAATCAAATCTCATCACATATATATATATAATCTTTTAGTACAAATCCAGTTTCAATATAATACATCTCTTTAAAATAAAATACATGAAATCCAATACTTTAATTCACAACTACTGCAGTGTCTAGATTATAATAAAAATAAGACTCAAGTAAATAGTTTACACAAAGAAGCCGGGGCGGAAGAAATCCGGCGTATCGACCTGCTACTGAGGTCTGAAGAAGTTGACTCTCCTGAAAAATAGTCAACGAAGGGGAGTCAGACCTCACTGAGTGAATTACTATAATATATATACATACACACTAAATGACAATGCATACAATCAACAGTATATATATATCTAATATATATACAGGCAAATACACACAGATGCAATAAAATCATTTTATATATATTTTATTGAAAATCATCGTTTATGAAGGATCATATAGAACCCTAGAATATCGCAACCTCAAAAATAGTGTTAGACAACACTCTAGCCATACAGGCTCACTTAATCCAAATATATCCACTTAATCCATTTAGACAGTAGACTGGCCCCGAGACACTAAGTCAACCGAGCTCCAGCAGTCTGATTGCCAGTGTGATTGGCCCCGAGACACTTAGTCAACCGAGCTCCAGCAATCACACCTCCAAACCATATCTCACACATCAATTAAATAATATCCAATCAATATCCATAAATAAGTTAGTATTATAGCCTAAATACTATAGGCGTACCGATACGTACTCGGTCCTAGTGCTGCCCACTAGGTAGCACGTTCTATCGATATCGTTCATCATTAAATATAAAACATTCATTCACAAAAATAAATGATGCATGAATGTAAATGAAATAACAATATAATCCATATATATACCAGAAATATACCAAAAGTAAACCAGGTATATTTCGAGTATATATACGTCAAATGAATTCAATCAAATTATAAATTAAGTTGGAAATATATTTAAAAACATTTTAAGTATATTTTATTTACAAAATATGCATATAATTTAATATATACCAAAAATAAACCAAAAATATACTTAATGTAAACATAAGAAATAATCAAATTATTTATGCATATTTAATCAACATAAAACATGCATTTCTAAATCATGCATCCTAAGCATATATATATAGTTTAGTAACTCACCTAGTGCGCTCCACGAGATCGGTCCGACGAGCCTGGTCCACTAGCCCTCGGTCTTGGTGCAACTAAACAAGCAATAAATAATAGACATTAGAATAAATCCTAACAGAAATCCTAGAATTCAATCTAGAGTATTTAAATACGGAAACAGAATTAGGGTTCGACTGGACATCACGTTTTACGAGAATTCTACCAAAAATCCGGCAGAACCTCCCCTGTAAAACGGACATCTCTCTACTCAAAAGAGTAGAGCCGACCCTGCAAGGAAATACACTTCGAAAAACTACACAAGGCACAATCAAAATCCCATGGTCGGACTCCAAACTACAGTCCACCGACCGGGGTCCACAAATACAGAATAATTTCGAAAATACCAAAAATATCCTTACAACATAGAAATTCATTTTATAAGTAGAAATTACATAATTAACCTTAAAACACTGTAAAAACCGATAAAAACTCATTTTATTAGTAAAATCGTATATTATATATATAATTAAAAATAATTCACGAAAAATAGTTTTAATTAGTTAAAAATACCAATTAATTTGTAGAAATCATTTTTATACCTTAAATAACTATTAAAACCGATTAAATTACATTTTTAGACAATTTAGGGTAAAATTACCAAAATACCCCTATATATATAAATATACTTAAATTACTTCAAAAATTCACCAAAAATTATAAAACTATCCAAAATTAATTTTCTCAACATATTTATCAATAATATTAATAATTAAACTCAATTAACCAATTAAATTCAATTAAAAACACATTTAACCTAATTTTTCAAATTTACATAAACTTCAATAATTCAAAATAAATACATAAAAATTCCAAATAAATTCCTATAATTCATTTCAACACCTAATTTAACCATAAACCCCAATTTCATAATTTAAATAATTAATTTCCGAAAATTAGAAAATAATATTAAAATATTCAAAAATACCCAAAAATCCAAAAAATCTCCAAAAATTCTACAAAAATTCATAAAAGTATATTGAGCTACTAGGAACAACATTTGTGAAGGGATTTTTCATGAATCAATCAATTCGAAGCTCAAAAAAATCGAAAACCCTAATGTGGCCGAATTCGAAAAATCGAAACCTAAGCAAATCTAAACCATTTTAGCTCAAACCAAAGCTAGAATCATACTCATCAGACCTCAAGGAGAATAAAGAGACCGGCGGTGTCAAAAATGGTGACCGAAAATGGGAGAAACGGGAAAGGGACGATTTTCGGCCAAAAAGGAAAACAGGGGCTGCCGGCGCCGGGGAAGGGAGCTGCTGGCGGCGGGGGACGGCTGGGAACGACGGTGGAAAGCCGAGAGGCACACCGACGGTAGGTGACCGGAGTTGCAGACGGTGAGGGGTGGTGGTCGGGCGCACGGGAGAAGAAGAAGAAGAAGAAGAAGAAGAAGAAGAAAGAAAAAAGAAAGGAAAGAAAAAGAAAAGAAAAAGAAAAGAAAAATAAAAAAGAAAAAAAAAAGAAAAAAGAAAAAGAGAAAAAAAATAAAAAAATAAAAAAATAATTTTAATAATTTAATAATAAATAAAATAATTAAATAATAATAAATAAATAATAAAATATTAGGATAATATATATTAAACTCTAATTAAATAAATATACACACACATAGGCTTTATTTAGTATTTTAAAAATACGTATGAGTTCGTGCAAGTCCGAAAATATATTTAAAATAATTAATAATAAATTATTTAAGTGAAAATTTCCCCGAAAATGCAAGTCCCGGGAAAATTTTACGTAAAACACTGTAAATAATACACAATAATAAAAATAGGTTTTAAATACATAACAACTCATAAAAATATCATCTAATATACAGAAATTGTTAACACTGCATATCCCGGTACAGTGTAAAAATATTTTAAAAACACGGGATATTACACCAATCTACTGTCCATAGTGGAATGAATGATCTATTGGGTTGATAGAAATATAAGGTGATAGAAAGTGTGATTGTTGGAGCTCGATTGACCAAGTGTCTCGGGGCCAATCACACTGACAGCCAAACTGCTAGAGCTCGGTCGACTTAGTGTCTCGGGGCTTGTCTGCTGTCCAGATTGGAATAAGTGTTCTATTTGGAATCAAGTGAGCCTGTATGGCTAGAGTGATGATGGGGTTGTTGAGGTTGCTATTATTAGGGTTCTATAGATCCTTTATGAATTTAATTAAACATTTTCTACATTTAGTACATTTATAAAAGCAGAGTTTGACATTTGTGTGAATTGTGTGTATATACATATATATATATATATATATATATATATATATATATATATATAATAATGCCTGATTGTTATGGTTTAGATTGCATGTATATATAGTATAATAAATCACTCAGTGAGGTCTGACCCCCCCTCAATTATTTTTTTTTAGGAGATCCTATATCGTCAGACTTTAGTAGTAGAGTTTCTCGCTGGTATTCTTCAGTCCTGGCTATTTTATGCAAATGTATATTCTCAACTCTGATTTGTATTCTAGAAACTGCAGTAGTAGTGTTATTGTATCAGAAGAATATTTTTTTTTATATTAAATACTCTGAGAAATTGTATTTTGAACACTGTACGAATATGTATTCATTTATGAAAGGATTTGGAGTATTTATTTTATATATTGATTCAAAAAATTTCAATTATGTCGTACTTTTATTTATTTATTGCATGATTTTTTTTTCTAAGGCTTGCTACGGGTTCCGAATTCGAAAGAATTCCCGTTCCATAGCGCCGGTTATGACTCCTAGTTTGGGTCGTGACAAAGTTGGTATCAGAGCCTAGGTTTAGAGATGTGGACCTAGGTTGTCGAGTCGAGTTTTCTTTGGAACTACTGCAGTTAAATTAGGTTCGATCATGTCTTTGAAAAGTCTTCCTTGCGTTAGGAATTCTGCGTAACCGTCAGGGTGTCTGTTGATGTTTATGATTGTTTGAACTTTTTTTTTTGCTCCTTGTTGATTGCCTTGAGCGTGAGTCACTCCATCGATCGATGAGATCGATGATAGTTGATCTTCTGAACATGAGGTTCTCCCCCCTATGTAGTCTGTTAGGTGTAGGGGTAGAGATGGACTTAAAAGGCCTGATGATCGCTGTTGACAGCGGAAACAACTGAATGAGGAGCTGGTGGCTTAATATTGTGATGATGTTGCTTATACAACAAGAGTCTCGCAAGGTACAGTGTCGATACATCGATTGTACATCAGATGTAATTTCTTTTTTAGCAGAGAACTTGGGATATATCAATTCTGCGTATATTCCATATTCTGAATCTTGTTGAGTTTCCATATCTTTTCAGCATGGTGAATGCGAATTATTTCTTCTGCAGAGACAATATTGATAATCAATCTTTTTAAGTCGAAGTTGTGGTTATAGTTTCAGCTCTACTACACCTATTGTCACGACCCAAAACAGGGGTCATGACCGGCACTAGGGAACGAGAATTCTTTTGAATCCGAAACCCGTAGCAAGCCTAAAAATAAAATAAAATATGCAATAGTAATAATAACAACACAATTAAGAAAAATACTATACAGCGGAATAAAATCATAAATGTCAAAATAATAATCCACCACAGGATTTAAATCAAATCCTCATCTCATATATAAATAAACTCTTTTAATACAAATCTAGTTCAAATATTTAAAGTATATATCTCACAACTTTATACGACTACTGCAATGTCTAGATTATAAAAATAAAACTCAAGTGAGCAGTTTACATAGAGAAGCCGGAGCGGAAGAAATCCGGCGTACAGACCTGCTACTGAGGTCTGATGAAGATGACTCTCCTGAAAAATAATCAACGGAGGGGAGTAAGACCTCACTGAGTGAATTACTATAATATATATACATGCAATACTAAATGACAATGCATACAGTCAATAGTATATATATAAATATATATACAGGCAAATACACACAGATGCAATAAAAATCATTTTTATATATTTTGTTTAAAAACCATTGGTTATGAAGGATCAAATAGAACCCTAGAAAATCGCAACCTTATACAGTGTTAGACAACACTCTAGCCATACAGGCTCACTTATTCCAATATATTCACTTATTCCATTTGGACAGTAGATTGGCCCCGAGGCATTAAGTCAACCGAGCTTCAGCAGTCTGACTGTCAGCGTGATTGGCCCCGAGACACTTGGTCAACCGAGCTCCAGCAATCACACTCCCAAATCATATCACACATCAAATAATCATATCCAATCAATATCCACAAATGGTTAGTAATATAGCCTAAATGCTATAAGCGTACCGATACGTACTCGGTTCTAGTGGTGCCCATTAGGTAGCACTTTCTATTGATATCCTTCATTAAAATATAAAGCATACATTCATAAAAGTAAATGATGCATGAATTGAATAAAATAGCAACATAAACCATATATATACTAAAAATATATCAAAAGTAAACCAGGTATATTTTGAGTATATATACGTCAAATAAATCCAATTAAATTACAAAATAAACTAGAAATATACTTAAAAATATTTTAAACATAATTCATTAATAAAACATGCATATAGTTTAAAATATACCAATAATAAACCAAAAATAAACCAAAAATACCCTAAAAATAAAGTTAAGTACTAATTAAATCATTATGCATATTTAATCAAAATAAAACATATATTTCTAAAATCATGCCTCCTAAAGCATATATATATAAAATAGTAACTCACAATTAGTGCGCTCCTAGAGATGGGTCCGATGGGCTTGGTCCACTAGGCCTTGGTCTCGGCGCAACTAAACAAACAATAATAATAGACATCATATGTAATATCCCGTGTTTTTAAAATATTTTTACACTGTACCGGGATATGCAGTGTTAATAATTTCAGTACATTATATGATATTTTTACGAGTTAATATGTATTTAAAACCTATTTTAAATACTGTGTATTATTTTCAGTGTTTTACGTAAAATTTTCTCGAGACTTGCATTTTCGGGAAAATTTTCACGTAAATAATGTATTATTAATTATTTTAAATGTATTTACGGATTTGCATGAACTCATACATATTTTTAAATTATTAAATAAAGCCTGTGTGTGTATATTTATTTAATTAGGGTTTATTATTTCCCTAATATTTTATTAATTATTTATTTGTTTTATTGTTATTTAATTAATTTTATTTAGTATAAATTATTAAAATATTAAATTTTATGTGTGTGGTGTATATTTGATGTGTGTAATTTAATATTATTTTAATATATAGTATAAAGTATATATATATACATATATTTGTCAAAAATCAAAAAGTTTGGAAAATTACACATTTGCCCCCGATCATCCCTTTCTTCCCCGATTCTTCCCTTCTCCGTTTCCGGTCGCTGCCGTGCCGTTTCTTCACCGTGGGTGTGCCGTCCGGTGTGCCACCATCTTCCCCGACCAATTCCGCCATCTGAGGAGGCCGTTTCCGGCGTCTGGAGATCGATTTTGGTCGGAGAAGTCGAAAAATCGATCCACCGTCGATCACGTCGATTTCGGCCACCGTTTTCGACACCGCCGGTCTCTTTCTTCTCCTTGAGCTCGGTGAGTGTGATTCTAGCTTTGGTTTGAGCTAAAATGGTCTAGAATTGCTTAGGTTTCGATTTTGTCAATTTCGGCCTATTAGGGTTTTTGATTTTTTTGAGCTTCGAATTGATTGATTCATGAAAACTCCCTTAACAAATGTTGTTCCTAGTAGCTCAATATTCATGTATGAATTTTTGTAGAATTTTTGGAGATTTTTTGTATTTTTGGGTATTTTTGAATATTTTAATATTATTTTTTTAATTTTCGGAAATTAATTATTTAAATTATGAAATTGGAGTTTATGGTTGAATTAGGTGTTGAAATGAATTATAGGAATTTATTTGGAATTTTTATGAATTTCTAAGTATTTATTTTTAATTATTGAAGTTTATGTGATTTTGAGAAAATTAGGTTAATTGTGTTTTTATTTGAATTTAATTGGTTAATTGAGTTTAAATATTGATATTATTGATAAATATGTTGAGAAAATTAATTTGGGTAATTGTATGATTTTTGGTGAATTTTTGAAGTAATTTAAGTATATTTATATATATAGGGGTATTTTGGTAATTTTACCCTAAATTGTCTAAAAATGTAATTTAATGGTTTTAATAATTATTTAAGGTATAAAAATGATTTCTACAAAATATTTGGTATTTTTAACTAATTAAAACTATTTTTCGTGAATTATTTTCAATTATAAATATAATATACGGTTTTTCTAATAAAATGAGTTTTATCGATTTTTACAGTGTTTTAAAGGTTAATTATGTAATTTTTACCTATGAGATGTATTACTATGTTGTGAGGATATTCTTGGTATTTTCAGAATTATTCTGTGTTTGTGGATCCCGGTCGGTGGACTGTAGTTTGGAGTCCGACCGTGGGATTTTGATTGTGTTGAGCCTGTTTTTCGAAGTGTATTTTCTTTGCAGGGTCGGCTCTACTCTTTTGAGTAGAGAGATGTCCGTTTTACAGGGGAGGTTCTGCCGGATTTTCGGTAGGATTCTCGTAAAACGTGATGTCCAGTCGAACCCTAATTCTGTTTCCGTATTTTAATACTCTAGATTGAATTCTAGGATTTCTGTTAGGTTTATTCTGATGTCAGTTAATTATTTCTTGTTTAGTTGCGCCGAGACCGAGGGCTAGTGGACCAGGCCCGTCGGACCTGTCTCCGTGGAGCGCATTAGGTGAGTTACTATACTATATATATATACTTAGGATGCATGATTTAAAAATGCCTGTTTTATGTTGATTAAATATGCATAAATAATTTGATTATTTCTTAAGTTTACATTAAGTATATTTTTGGTTTATTTTTGGTATATACTAAATTATATGCATATTTTGTGAATAAAATATATTTAAAATGTTTTTAAATATATTTTTAGCTTAATTTATAATTTGATTGAATGTATTTGATATATATATACTCGAAATATACCTGGTTTACTTTTGGTATATTTCCAGTATATATATGGATTTTATTGTTATTTCATTTATATTCATGCATCATTTATTTTTATGAATGAATGTTTTATATTTAATGATGAAGGATATCAATAGAACGTGCTACCTAGTGGGCAGCACTAGGACCGAGTACGTACCGGTACGCCTATAGTATTTAGGCTATATACTAACCATTTGTGGATATTGATTGATTATGATTATTTGATGTGTGAGATGTGTTTTGGGTGTGATTGCTGGAGCTCGATTGACCAAGTGTCTCGGGGCCAATCACACTGGCAGTTAGACTGCTGGAGCTCGATTGACTTAGTGTCTCGGGGCCAGTCTACTGTCCATATGGATTAAGTGGATATACTTGGAATAAGTGAGCCTATATGGCTAGAGTGTTGTTTAACACTATTTTCTGAGGTTGCGATATTCTAGGGTTCTATGTGATCCTTCATAAACTGGGATTTTTCAGTAAAATATATAAAATGATTTTTTTTCTGCATCTGTATGAAATTGCCTGTATATATACATATTATATATATAATGTTGACTGTATGCATTATCACTTAGTGTGTATGTATATATATTATAGTAATTCACTCAGTGAGGTCTGACTCCCCTCCGTTGGCTATTTTTCAGGAGAGTCAACTTCTTTAGACCTCAGTAGCAGGTCGATACGCCGGATTTCTTCCGCCCCCGGCTTCTTTGTGTAAATTATCTACTTGAGTCTTATTTATTTTATCTAGACACTGCAGTAGTTGTGAACTAAAGTATTGGATTTCATGTACTTTATTTTAAAAAAAAATGTATTATGTTGAAACTGGATTTGTATTAAAGATTTTATATTTATGAGATGGGATTTTGATTAAATCCAGTGGATGAGAATAATATTATGATATTATGATTTTTATTTTTCACTGCATATTATACTGTTACTGTTATTATGGCATGATTTATTTTTATTTTTAGGCTTGCTACGGGTTCCGAATTCGAAAGAATTCCCGTTCCCTAGCGCCGGTCATGGCCCCTGTTTTGGGTCGTGACAAAGTTGGTATCAGAGCAGAGTTCTGTGTCAGGGCTTAGTTATGTGAGTTGTGGCCCTAGTTTTAAAGTTGTGTTTTCTGTTGGACTATTGCAGTGTATTAGGTTCGAGTTTGTCTGATAAGTATTCCTTGCTGTAGTTTTCAGCGTTATTCCTCCGTTGTCTGTTTTGTCTGAATTTTTTCCGTTTGTCTTTTCAGAATGAGGAGGCGAGCACATGTCGCTCCACCGGTCGTTGAGGCCGAGGATGATGAGTCTTTTTAGGATGAGGTTTTACCTCCTGAGTAGCCAGTGAGACGTAGAGGTCGTGGCAGAGGTAGACCTCGAGGAGCGGCAGGTCGCCGTAGGCAGAGAGAGTTACAGGACGAGGAGCCTGTTGAGCCTGAGTTTGATGTTCCTGTTCCTCCAGTTGTTCAGCCTGTTCAGCCTGCCTATCAGCAGGGTATGTTTGACCCTGAGGCAGCTTTATTCTATGCCCGAGTTGGCAGGATTGCTTTTGATGGTACTTCTGATCCTTTAGATTTTCTGCATGCGATTGAGACTAGGACTCGGACTGCTCATACCGAGTACCAGCGGATCATGATCGTCGAGTTGTCTATTGAGGGGACCAGCTTTAGATTGGTTCATTCAGATGATCCAGCCCTTTATGATGATGATGACATGGGCTCAGTTTCGAGAGCGGTTCATGAGGAGATTTTGTCCAGAGCCTCTTCGTTTGAGTTATCGTCTCCGTCTGACTAGTATTTCTCGTGGAGATCGATCTGTAGAGGAGTATACCCGAGAGTTTCTTCGTCTGGGTAGATATGCTGAGGATCTGATGCGAGATCAGTATTTCGCGGTTACTACGTATGTTACTGGTTTGGGTTCAGCTTTTGCTGGTATGCCTACAGCAGGCCCTTACTCTCGAGTCTGTGATTGAGCTAGCCAAGGAGATCGAGCTGAGATTAGTTAGGCAGGGAGCGATGCCTGATTATTACCAGTTGGGAGTTCAGTCGAGTGGATCGCAGGCTACTCTATATTCGAGTTTTCATGTTGGTTCGAGTAGTCAGCAGTGAGGTTCGACTCAGCAGAGTCAGAGACAGCAGCAGCGAGTGCATCGGAGCAGTAGACATGGCCGTGGAGGTCAGCGTAGATCATTCAGATTTGGGTCAGGTGCTTCGAGCAGTACCAGTGGTCGTAGTTCTGGATCAACGGCCAGTGTTTGTCAGACTTGTGGTAGAGTCCATCAGGGACCGTGTTATCTGACAACCCGCTGACATGCTTCAGATGCGGGCAGACAGGACATTTTGCCAGATCGTGTCCTTATTTTTGGGTATCAGCAGCAGCAGATTTTGTGATTCCCACAGCAGTCGATTGCTAGTGCTGCACCCGTGCCATTTCAGTTACCACCAGCCTAGCATCAGAGTTCTACTTAGTTTGTTTCACAGCAGAGTCGTGGTAGAGGTACTAGAGGAGGTGCCAGAGGTGTTGGCCAAGCTTCTACCAGTCAGCAGGGAGGTCGAGGTCAGGCCAGAGTCTTCCATCTGACTCAGCAGGATGCTCAGGCATCTAATGCTGTCGTGGCAGGTATTATTTCTGTTTGTTACCTGGATGCTTGGGTTTTGTTTGATCCGGGTGCCACGCATTCGTTTGTTTCTCCTGTTTTTGCTTCTAAATCTTATTGGCAAGCTTCGAGGATGGCTTTTCCTTTGTCTGTTGCCACTCCTCTGAGCGATTCTTTGGACGCCGATATTGTTCTTTCTGGTTGTCCAGTTCTCGTGGGAGATAGAGAATTACCCGCTGATTTGATTTTGTTGGATGTGATGGAGTTCGATGTTATTTTGGGAATGGATTGGTTATCTCAGCACTTTACCGTAGTAGATTGCAGGAATAAGGAGGTGACTTTCAGAATTCCTGGTGAAGTAGAGTTTAAGTTTGTTGGTGATAGGAGTTCAGCACCTTAGAATCTTATTTCAGCTAGGAAGTTGTTGAGGAAAGGTTGCCAGGGATATTTGGCATTGGTTAGGGATACGTCAGTGGAGAAGTTGTCACTCACAGATGTTCCTGTTGCTTGTGAGTTTCCTGATGTTTTTCCCGAGGAGTTACCAGGTTTACCACCTCACAGAGAGATTGAGTTCTGTATAGATGTGGTTCCAGGTACTACTCCTATATCTATGCCACCTTATCGTATGGCTCCTGCAGAGTTGAGAAAGTTGAAGGAGCAGTTGCAAGAGTTGTTGGATAAGGGTTTTATCAGACCTAGTGTTTCTCCTTGGGGTGCACCAGTCCCTGTTTGTGAAGAAGAAGGATGGTACCCTGAGACTGTGCATTGACTATAGAGAGCTGAATAAGGTGACAGTGAAGAACAAGTATCCTCTCCCGAGGATAGATGATTTGTTTGATCAGCTACAGGGTGCACAGTTCTTTTCTAAGGTCGATTTGAGGTCGGGTTATCATCAGCTGCGTATCAGTGAAGCTGATATTCCTAAGACAGCATTCGCACTAGATATGGTCATTATGAGTTTCTGGTGATGTCTTTTGGTTTGACTAATGCACCAGCAACTTTTATGGACCTAATGAATAGGGTATTCAGACCGTATGTGGATCAGTTTGTGGTAGTCTTCATTGATGATATACTAGTATATTCGAGGAGTATGGAAGAGCACGTATATCACTTGAGGATTGTACTACAGACACTGAGAGATCATCAGCTTTATGCTAAATTCTCGAAGTGTGATTTTTGGATGGAGAGTGTTTCTTTTCTTGGACACGTAGTGTCTAAAGAAGGTATTCAGGTTGATCCACAGAAGGTTGAGGCAGTATCTGAGTGGCCTAGACCTACTTCTGTTACAGAGATTCGGAGTTTTCTGGGTTTAGCCGGGTATTATAGACGGTTTGTGCAGGATTTTTCCAGGATAGCAGCCCCTATGACTCGCTTGACTCAGAAGAATGTTATATTCGAGTGGTCAGAAGCTTGTGAGAATAGTTTTCAGTTGTTGAAAGAGAAGTTAACCACAGCGCCAGTATTAGCTTTGCCTAATAGTGTGGATAAGTTCACAGTTTACTGTGATGCTTCTAGAATTGGTCTTGGTTGTGTGTTGATGCAGAATGGAAGGGTGATAGCCTATGCTTCGAGGCAGTTGAAGAAGCATGAGCAGAACTATCCTACACATGATCTTGAGATGGCTGCAGTGATCTTTGCTTTGAAGATTTGGAGACATTATTTGTACGGGGTGACTTGTGAGATATTGTCACGGCCCAAAACAGGGGCCATGATCGGCGCTAGGGAACGGGAATTCTTTCGAATCCGGAACCCGTAGCAAGCCTAAAAATAAAATAAATATGCAATAATAACAATAAAAAAATATAATATGCAGCGGAAAATAAAATCATAAATATTACAATATCATCCATATCAACTGGATTCAATTCAAAACTCATCACATCACATATATAATCTCATAAATGTATAATCTTTATACAAATCCAGTTTTACTATAATACATCTCTTTAAAACAAATACTTTAATTCACAACTACTGAAAATCACAACTACTGCAGTGTCTAGATAAAATAAATAAGACTCAAGTATACAATTTACATAAAGAAGCCGGGGCGGAAGAAATCCGGCGTATCGACCTGCTACTGAGGTCTGAGGAAGTTGACTCTCCTGAAAAATAGTCAACGGAGGGGAGTCAGACCTCACTGAGTGAATTACTATAATATATATACATACACTCTAAGTGATAATGCATACAGTCAAAAGTATATGAGTAATATGTATATATACAGGCAAGTTCATACAGATGCAGAAAAATCATTTTATATATTTTGTCTGAAAATCAACTTTTATGAAGGATCACATAGAACCCTAGAATATCGCAACCTCAGAAAATAGTGTTAAACAACACTCAAGCCATACAGGCTCACTTAATCCAAATATATCCACTTAATCCATATGGACAGTAGACTGGCCCCCGAGACACTAAGTCAACCGAGCTCCAGCAGTCTGACTGCCAGTGTGATTGGCCCCGAGACACTTGGTCAACCGAGCTCCAGCAATCACACCCAAACCACATCTCACATATCAATAATCATAATCAAATCAATATCCACAAATAAGTTAGTAATATAGCCTAAAGCTATAGGCGTACCGGTACGTACTCGGTCCTAGTGCTGCCCACTAGGTAGCACGTTCTATTGATATCCTTCATTAATAATATAATAAAACATTCATTCACAAATACATGATGCATGAATTTAAATAAATCAACAATATAAACCATATATATACCGAAAATATACCAAACATAAACCAAGTATATTTTGAGTATATATATGTCAAATGAATCCAATTAAATCATGAATTAAACTAAAAATATATTTAAAAACATTTTAAATATATTTTATTAATAAAACATGTATATAATTTATTATATACCAAAAATATACTTGAATATAAATCATATTATTTATGCATATTTAGTCAAAATAAAACATGCATTTTCTAAATCATGCATCCTAAGCATATATATATAATATAGTAATTCACCTAATGCGCTCCACGAGACAGGTCCGACGGGCCTGGTCCACTAACCCTCGGTCTCGGCGCAACTAAACAAGAAATAATTAATCGACATTAGAATAACCCTAACAGAAATCCTAGAATTAAATCTAGAGTATTCAACACAGAATCGGAAATTAGGGTTCGACTGGATATCACGTTTTACGAGAATTCTACCGGAAATCCGGCAGAACCTCCCCTGTAAAACGGACATCTCTCTACTCAAAAGAGTAGAGCCAACCCTGCAAAGAAAATACACTTCAAAAATTA
>CANTUR010000905.1:0-86654 GCA_947683625.1 Mallotus nudiflorus
TAAAGTATTGGATTTCATGTATTTTGTTTTAAAGGAGATATATTATGTTGAAACTGGATTGTATTAAAGAGATTTTATGTATGGGATGAGATTTTTATTTAAATCCAGTTGATATGGATAATATAATGATATTATGATTTTTATTTCCGCTGCTATTATATTTTTATTGATATTGTGGCATGCTTTATTTTATTTTTAGGCTTGCTACGGGTTCCGGATTCGAAAGAATTCCCGTTCCCTAGCGCCGGTCATGGCCCCTGTTTTGGGTCGTGACAATATATTTGGAATAAGTGAGCCTGTATGGCTAAAGTGTTGTTTAACACTATTTTCTGAGGTTGCGTTATTCTAGGGTTCTATGTGATCCTTCATAAAAGATGATTTTTAATGAAAATATATATAAAATGATTTTATTGCATCTGTGTGCAATTGCCTGTATATATATACATATTATATATACTGTTGGTTGTATGCATTATCACTTATTGTGTATGTATACATATTATAGTAATTCACTCAGTGAGGTCTGACTCCCCTCCGTTGACTATTTTCAGGAGAGTCAACTTCTTCAAACCTCAGTAGCAGGGTCGATACGCCGGATTTCCTCCGCCCCGGCTTCTTTGTGTAAATTATCTACTTGAGTCTTATTTAATTTATCTAGACACTGCAGTAGTTATGAATTACAGTATTGGATTTCATGTATTTTATTTTAAAGAGATGTTTTATATTGAAACTGGATTTGTATTAAAAGATTATATATCTATGGGATGAGATTTGATTTAAATCCTGTTGATATGGATAATATTATGATATTATGATTTTTATTTTCCACTGTATATTATATTGTTACTGTTATTATGGCATGATTTATTTTATTTTTAGGCTTGCTACGGGTTCCGGATTCGAAAGAATTCCCGTTCCCTAACGCCGGTCATGGCCCCTGTTTTGGGTCGTGACACTGCTGTCCAGATTGGAATAAGTGTTCTATTTGGAATCAAGTGAGCCTGCATGGCTAGAGTGATGATGGGGTTGTTGAGGTTGTTATTATTAGGGTTCTATGGATCCTTCATGAATTTAATTAAACATTTTCCTACATTCTGTATATTTATAAAAGCAGAGTTTGGCATTCGTGTGAAATGTGTGTGTATATATATATAGTATATATATATATATATATATATATATATATATAAGAATGCATGATTGTTAAGGTTTAGTTTGCATGTATATATAGTATAATAATTAACTCAATGAGGTCTGACCCCCCTCAATTATTTTTTTTAGGAGATCCCATATCGTCAGACCTTAGTTGTAGAGTTCCTCGTCGGTGTTCTTCAGTCCCGGCTATTTTATCGCAAATGTATATTCTGAACTTTGAATTGTATTCTAGAAACTACAGTAGTAGTGTTATTATATTTGAAGTGTATTATTTTGTTTTGGATATTAAATACTATGAGAATTTGTATTTGAACATTGTACGAATATGTATTCATTTATAAAAGGATTTGGAGTATTTATTTTATATATTGATTCAGAAAAATTTTAATTTGGTCATACTTTTATTAATTATTGCATGATTTTATTTTCTAAGGCTTGCTACGGGTTCCGGATTTGAAAGAATTCCCGTTCCCTAGCGCCGGTCATGACTCCTAGTTTGGGTCATGACATATATATAGTATAATAATTCACTCAGTGAGGTCTGACCCCCTTCAATTATTTTTTTTTCAGGAGATCCCATATCGTCAGACCTTAGTTGTAGAGTTCCTCGTAGATGTTCTTCAGTCCCGACTATTTTATGCAAATGTATATTCTGAACTCTGATTTGTATTCTAGAAACTGCAGTAGTAGTGTTATTGTGTCGGAAGAGTATTATTTCATTTTGATATTAAATACTCTGAGAATTTGTATCTGATTACTATATGATGATGTATTCATTGAGAAAGATTTGGAGTATTTATATTATATTGATTTGAAAAAATTTTAATTCTTTCGTATTTTTATTTATTTATTGCATGATTTTATTTTTTAAGGCTTGCTACGAGTTCCAAATTCGAAAGAATTTCCATTCCTTAGCACCGGTCATGACTCCTAGTTTGGGTTGTGACAATAGTTATATATATACATATATATACATATTTATTTATCAAAAGCATAAAGTTAGCAATATTTATGGTTTTGCCATTGAACCTTCTCCTTCCCTCCCGATCACTTCCCTTCCTCCTCCGATCACTGTCACATAGTTTCTTCACCGTCAGTGTGCCTCCCGATGTGCCACCTTCGTCCTTAGCCAACTCCGCCGCCTTCTCTTCCTGCTCCGGCGCCGTTTGAAGCTCGAATTGGTTGAAAAATCGAAACTTCTTCTCACCATCGATCACAGCAATTGTGGCCACCATTTTTCATGCCACCAGTCTCTATCTTCTTCATGAGCTCCGGTGAGTGTGATTCCAAGCTTTGTTTCACTTAAAATGGTCTAGATTTTCCTAGGTTTCAATTTCTTCATTTCGGCCTATTAGGGTTTTCGAATGTTTTTTTAGCTTCAATTTGATTGATTCAAGTAAACTCCCTTCAAAAACTTTGATCCTTGTAACTTAATCTACATGTTGTAATTTTTTTGGAATTTATTTTGATTTTTGTGAATTTTTTATTATTTTATTAATATTTTTTAATTTTTGGAAAATTAATTAATTAAATTATGAAATTGTGTTTAATGGTAATTATAAGTGTTGAAATGCATTTTAGAAATTTATTGGTAATTTTTTTGAATTTTATATATTTATTTGGAATTTATTAAGTTTATGTAATTTTGAAAAAAATTAGGTTAATTATGTGTTTAATTGAAATTAATTGGTTAATTGAGTATAATTATTGATATTATTGAATTATATGTTGAGAAAATTAATTTTTAGTAGTTATACTATTTTTGGTGAATTTTTTATTAATTTTAGTGAATTTATATATATAGGGGTATTTTGGTAATTTGACACTAAATTGGTTAAAAATGTAACTAAATTGGTTTTATTAGTTATTTAAGGTATAAAAATGATTTCTACAAATTATTTAGTATTTTTAACTAATTAAAACTATTTTTTGTAAATTATTTTCAAATTATATATATAATATACGATTTTTCTAAATAAATGAGTTTTTGTCGGTTTTTAATGTGTTTTAGGGTTAATTATGTAATTTGGATTTATAAAATGCATTTTGGTCAATATTTATGAATTTATTGAGAATTATCGATTTTTAATAATATTATATTAAAATTAGGGTTTTTGGGTATTTATCGGTTAAATAAATATTTTAGCGTTTGAATACCTAATTTCTATATTTTGAGTATTGAAGGGAATTTTTGGTATTTTTCATGTGTTCTGTATTATTTCGTGAATTATGAACCTCGGTTGGTGAATTGTAGTTTGGGGTCCGACTAAGGGATTGTGGTTGTGTTCTGTGTTTATTTGGAAGTGTGTTTTCTTTACAGGACCGGCTCTACTCTTTAAGTAGAGAGATGTCCGTTTTACAGGGGAGGTTCTGTCGAATTTTCGATAGAATTCTCGTAAAACATGATGTCTAGTCGAATTCTGATTCTAATTTTGTGGCTAGTATTCTAGATCGAATTTCTAGGAATTTCTGTTAGATTTATTCTGATCTTCTATTGTCACTTGTTTGTTTAGTTACGCTGAGACTGAAGTCTAGTGGACCAGGCCCGTCGGACCCATCTCAAGGAGCACAATAAACAATGAGTTGTTATTTTATTGTCACGACCCAAAACAGGGGCCATGACCGGCGCTAGGGAACGAGAATTCTTTCGAATCTGGAACCCGTAGCAAGCCTAAAAATAAAATAAAACATGCAATAATAGTAGCAATATATAATGCAGCGGAAATGAAAATCATAAATATCACAATATTAATTTCACCAATTGGATTTAAGTCAAATCTCATCTCATATATATAAATCTTTGAATACAAATCCAGTTTCAAATATAATACAATATCTCACATAAATAAAATACATAAAATCCCACAATATATTTACAACTACTGCAGTGTCTAGATAAAATGAAATAAGACTCAAGTAGATAATTTACACAAAGAAGCCGGGGCGGAAGAAATCCGGCGTATCGACCTGCTACTGAGGTCTGAGGATGTTGACTCTCCTGAAAAATAGTCAACAGAGGGGAGTCAGACCTCACTGAGTGAATTACTATAATATATATACATACACACTAAATGACAATGCATACAATCAACAGTATATATATAATATGTATATATACAGGCAAATACACACAGATGCAATAAAATCATTTTATATATTTTTTTCATTTAAAATCACAGTTTATGAAGGATCACATAGAACCCTAGAATATCGCAACCTCGAAAATAGTGTTAGACAACACTCTAGCCATACAGGCTTAATTATTCCAAAATATATCCACTTAATCCATTTGGACAGTAGACTGGCCCCGAGACACTAAGTCAACCGAGCTCCAGCAGTCTGACTGCTAGTGTGATTGGCCCCGAGACACTTGGTCAACCGAGCTCCAGCAATCACACCTCCAAACCATATCTCACATATCAAATAATCACATTCAATCAATATCCACAAATAAGTTAGTAATATAGCCTAAATACTATAGGCGTACCGATACGTACTCGGTCCTAGTGCTGCCCACTAGGTAGCACGTTCTATTGATATCCTTCATTAATAATATAAATCATTCATTAACAAATAAATGATGCATGAATTTAAATAAAATAGCAACATAAACCATATATATATTGGAAATATACCAAAAGTAAACCAGGGTATATTTCGAGTATATATACGTCAAATAAATCCAATCAAATTATAAATTAAGCTAGAAATATATTTAAAAACATTTTAAATATAATTTATTTACAAAACATGCATATAATTTAATATATACCAAAAATAAACCAAAAATATACTTAAATACAAATCACATTATTTATGCATTTTAATCAAAATAGAACATATATTTCTAAATCATGCATCCTAAAGCACATATATATAGTATAGTAACTCACCCTAGTGCGCTCCACGAGACGAATCCGACGGGCCTGGTCCACTAGCCCTCGGTCTCGGTGCAACTAAACAAGCAATAAATAATAGACATCAGGAATAAACCTAACAGAAATCCTAGAATTCGATCTAGAATATTAAATACGGAAACAGAATTAGGGTTCGACTGGACATCACGTTTACGAGAATTCTACCAAAAATCCGACAGAACCTCCCCTGTAAAACGGACATCTCTCTACTCAAAAGAGTATAGCCGACCGTGCAAGGAAATACACTTCGAAAATAAACACAACATCTCATTCACAATCCTCGGTCGGACTCCAAACTACAATCCACCGATCAGGGTCCACAAACACATAACAATTCCAGAAATACCAAAAATATCCTTATAACATAGAAATTCATTTTATAAGTAGAAATTACATAATTAACATTTAAACACATTAAAAACCGATAAAAACTCATTTTATTAGAAAAATCATATATTATATATAATTGAAAATAATTCATGAAAAATAGTTTTAATTAGTTAAAAATACTAAATAATTTGTAGAAACCATTTTTATACTTTAAATAACTATTAAAACCAATTAAATTACATTTTTAGCCAATTTAGGGTAAAATTACCAAAATACCCCTATATATATAAATATACTAAAATTACTTGAAAAATTCACCAAAAATTATACAATTATCAAAAATTAATTTTATCAACATATTTATCAATAATATCAATAATTAAACTCAATTAACCAATTAAATTCAATTAAAAACATAATTAACCCTAATTTCCCAAATTACATAAACTTCAATAATTCAAAATAAATACTTAGAAATTCATAAAAATTCCAAATAAATTCCTATAATTCATTTCAACACCTAATTTAACCATAAAACACAATTTCATAATTTAAATAATTAATTTCCGAAAATTAGAAAATAATATTAAAATATTCAAAAATACCCAAAAATCCAAAAAATCTCCAAAAATTCCAAAAAAATTTATAAATGTAGATTAAGCTACTAGGATCAACATTTGTGAAAGGATTTTTCATGAATCAATCAATTCAAAGCTCAAAAAAAACAAAAACCCTAATATGGCCGAATTGAAAAAATTCAAAACTAAGCAAATCTAGACCATTTTAGCTCAAACCAAAGCTAGAATCACACTCACCGGAGCTCAAGGAGAAGAAAGAGACCGACGGTGTTGAAAACGGTGGCTGAAATCGTCGTCGACGGCGAGAAGCTCAACTTGCTGCCATGGCGGATTCTGGGCGTTCCAGCGGGCTTCCGACGGCCTGATCATGTCGGAGAGGAAGAGGAAGGAAGGGGAAGAAGGTTGGCGGCAGCTGGTGGCGGCAAGGGCGGTCCGGCATGCTGGAATGGGAGGCGCAGTGACGGTAGACGATCGGGAGAGAAGAAGGAGAAGGGAGGGGCTAAACGGTAATTTTCCAAATCCTTTTGTTTTAATAATCTATATGTATATATATATACTTTATACTATATAATAAAATAATAATAAAATCACACACATTAAATTTACACCACATACATATAATTTAATATTTTAAAATATAATAATAAATAAAAATAATTAAATAACAATAAATTAATAAACAAATAATAAAATATTAGGGTAATATTAATTAAACCCTAATTAAATAAATATTTACACACATAGGCTTTATTTAGTATTTTAAAAAATACGTATGAGTTCATGCAAGTCCAAAAATATATTTAAAATAATTAATAGTAAATTATTTACGTGAAAATTTCCCCGAAAATGTAAGTCCCGGAAAAATTTTACGTAAAGTACTTAAAATAATACACAATAATTAAAATAGGTTTTAAATACATATCAACTCGTAAAAATATCATAATATATATACACAAATTATTAACACTGCATATCCCGGTACAGTGTAAAAATATTTAAAAACACGGGATATTACAGTCTTCCCCCCTTACAAGAATTCATCCCCGAATTCTAGAAAACAGGATCAAGAAGGAAAGAGATACGAGTAAGAAGCTCGCATCTCAGCTTCAGTCTCCCACGTATGCTCCTAAACTCTATTGCTACGCCACAGAACCTTGACCATCGGAATCTGCTTCGAATGCAATTGTCGAATTTGATAATCAACGATCGCCACAGGTTCTTCCACAAACGTCAAATCTTCACTTACTTCTACACTGTCGGGCTGCAACACGTGTGAAGGGTCTGAGATATACTTCCTTAACATCAAGATATGAAATACTGGATGCACTTGTGACATACTCAGAGGCAAATCCAACCGATATGCAATAGTGCCAACTCTCTCCAGAATCTCAAACGATCCAATATATCTCGGTGCTAACTTACCTTTCCTGTCAAATCTCATCACACCCTTGATTGGAGATACCTTCAGAAAAATAAAATCTCCAACCTGAAACTCCACATCTCTGCGCCTAGGATCCGCATAACTCTTCTGCCTGCTAACTGCGGTCTCTAATCTATGCTTGATCACGGAGACTTTCTCTGCAGCATCCTGAACCATCTCAGGTTCAATCAAAGCTCTCTCACCAATCTCATCCCAACTCAAAGGGGATCTACACTTCCTTCCATACAACGCCTCATACGGTGCCATACCAATACTGCTATGGTAGCTGTTATTATATGCAAATTCAACGAGTGGGCAAATGATCATCCCAGCTACCTCCCAAATCCAAGACACACATCCTCAACATATCTTTCAGTGTCTAGATCGTCCTCTCAGACTGACCATCTTTCTGAGGATGAAAAGCAGGTACTAAAGTCCAACCTAGTGCCCATCGCTTCCTACAACTTCTGTCAAAAATGAGAAGTAAACACCGAACCTCTATCTGACATAATGGACACAGGTACTCCATGAAGGCATACAATATGCTTCACGTACAACTTCGCCAATCTAGCAACTGAATATATGGCTTTCACAGAAAAGAAATGTGCAGACTTTGTCAACCTGTCTACAATCACCCAGATAGAATCATATCCATCCTTCGAACGAGGTAAACCGACCACAAAATCCATAGCTATCCTTTCCAACTTCCACTCGGGAATAGGAAGAGGCTAAAGCTTCCCAGAAGGCTTCTAATGTTCAGCTTTCACTTGCTGACACGTCAAGCACTTCGTAACATAATCAACGACATCCTTCTTCAATCCGTCCCACCAGTATAGATCTCTGATACTGTGGTACATCTTAGTAACACCCGGATGAACGATGCAAGCTGTAGAATGTGCTTCCTCTAAAATCTCCTCTCTCAAATCATCCACATCAGGAACACACAATCTACCACTGATCCATAACATACCATCATCATCGAGTGTGAAATCAGTGAACTTCCTGCTCTGACATTCTCTGCAAGCTCTTCTAGAATAGGATCTCGGCTCTGAGCTGCTTTAATCCTATCCCTCAGTACAGATCGTACTTTAAACTGAGCTAGCAGTCCACCTGATCACCTGATCTACTGATCTTCATCAGACCTTGATCCACCAACAGATGCAATTCCTAGATCAATGGTCTCCTCTCAACGCTAATATGAGCAAGACTGCCTGAGGACTTCCTACTCAAGGCATCTGCTACCACATTAGCTTTACCCAGATGATATAAGATCTCGCAATCATAATCCTTCAATAGTTCCAACCATCTCCTCTGCCTCAGATTCAAATCTCTCTACTGGAAAATGTAATTAAGGCTCTTGTGATCAGTAAATATTTCACAAGTCACCCCGTATAGATAATGTCTCCAAATCTTCAAAGCAAAGATCACTGCAGCCATCTCAAGATCATGTGTGGGATAGTTCTGCTCATGCTTCTTCAACTGCCTCGAAGCATAGGCTATCACCCTTCCATTCTGCATCAACACACAACCAAGACCAATTCTAGAGGCATCACAGTAAACTGTGAACTTATCCACACTATTAGGCAAAGCTAACACTGGCGCTGTGGTCAACTTCTCCTTCAACAACTGAAAACTGTTCTCACAAGCTTCTAACAACTTAAATCTAACATTCTTCTGAGTCAAGCGAGTCATAGGGGCTGCTATTCTGGAAAAATCTTGCACAAACCACCTATAATACCCGGCTAAACCCAGAAAACTTCGAATCTCTGTGACAGAAGTAGGTCTAGGCCACTCAGAAACTGCCTCAATCTTCTGTGGATCAACCTGAATACCTTCTTTAGACACCACGTGTCCAAGAAAAGAAACACTCTCCATCCATAAATCACACTTCGAGAATTTAGCATAAAGTTGATGATCTCTCAATGTCTGCAGTACAATCCTCAAGTGATATACATGCTTTCCATACTCCTCGAATATACCAGTATATCATCAATGAAGACTACCACAAACTGATCCACATATGGTCTGAATACCCTATTCATCAAATCCATAAAAGCTGCTGGTGCATTAGTCAAACCAAAAGACATTACCAGAAACTCATAATGGCCATATCGCATGCGGAATGCTGTCTTAGGAATATCAGCTTCACTAATCCGCAGCTGATGATAACCCGACCTCAAGTCAACCTTAGAAAAGAACTGTGCACCCTGTAGCTGATCAAACAAATCATCTATCCTCAGGAGAGGATACTTGTTCTTCACTGTCACCTTATTCAGTTCTCTATAGTCAATGCACAGTCTCAGGGTACCGTCCTTCTTCTTCACAAACAGGACTGGTGCACCCCAAGGAGAAACACAAGGTCTGATGAAACCTTTATCCAACAACTCTTGCAACTGCTCCTTCAACTCTCTCAACTTTGTAGGAGCCATTCTGTAGGGTGGCATAGATATAGGAGTAGTACCTGGGACCACATATATACAAAACTCTATCTCTCTATGAGGTGGTAAACCTGGAAACTCCTCGGGAAAAACATCAGGAAACTCACAAGCAACAGGAACATCTGTGAGTGACAACTTCTCCACTGAAGTATCCTTAACCAATGCCAAATATCCCTGACAACCTTTCTTCAACAACTTCCTAGCCGTAATAGCAGAAATAAGATTCTGAGGTGCTGAACTCCTATCACCAACAAACTTAAACTCTTCTTCACCAGGAATTCTGAACGTTACCTCTTTATTCCTGCAATCTACCACGGCATAGAGCTGAGATAACTAATCCATTCCCAAAATAACATCAAACTCCATCACATCCAACAGAATCAAATCAGCGGGTAATTCTCTATCTCCCACGAGAACTGGACAACCAGAAAGAACAATATCGGTGTCCAAGGAATCGCTCAGAGGAGTGGCATCAGACAAAGGAAAAGCCATCCTCGAAGCTTGCCAATAAGATTTAGAAGCAAAAATAGGAGAAATGAACGAATGCGTGGCATCCGGATCAAAAAAACCCATGCATCCAGGTAACAAACAGAAACAATACCTGCCACGATTGCATTAGATGCCTGAGCATCCTACTGAGTAAGATGGAAAACTCTGGCCTGTCCTCGACCTCCTTACTGACTGGTAGAAGCTTGGCCAACACCTCTAGCACCTCCTCTAGTACCTCTACCATGACTCTGTTGTGGAACAAACTGAGTGGAACTCTGATGCTGAGCTGGTGGTAACTGAAATGGCACGGGTGCAGCACTAGCAATCGACTGTTGTGGGAATCACGGAATCTACGGCTGCTGATACCCGGAATAAGGACACGACCTAGCAAAATGTCCTGTCTGCCCGTATCTGAAGCATGTCAGCGGTGTCAGATAACACAGTCCCTGATGGACTCTACCACAAGTCTGACAAACACTGGCCGCTGATCCAGAACTACGACCACTGCTGCTGCTCGAAGCACCTGATCCGAATCTAAACGATCTACGCTGACCTCCACGGCCATGTCTACTGCTCTGATGCACTCGTTGCTGCTATCTCTGACTCTGCTGAGTTGGACCTCGCTGCTGACTACTCGAACCAACATGAAAACTAGAGTACGGAGTAGCCTGCAATCCACTCGACTGAACTCCTAGCTGGTAATAATCAGGCATCGCTCCCTGCCTAACTAGCCTCAGTGCAATCTCCTTGGCTAACTCAATCACAGACTCCAGAGTAAGGCCTGCTGTAGGTATACCAGCAAACGCTGAACCCAAACCAGTAACGTAGGTAGTGACTGCGAAATACTAATCTCGCATCAGATCCTCTGCATATCTACCCAGATAAAGAAACTCTTGGGTGTACTCCTCTACAGATCGATCTCCATGAGAAATACTGGTCAAACGGAGATGATAGCTCAAATGAAGAGGCTCTGGATAAAATCTCCTCATAAATCGCTCTCAAAACTAAGCCCAGGTCATCGTCATCATATAAAATGAGTTTTTATCGGTTTTTAATATGTTTTAAGGCCAATTATGTAATTTCTACTTATAAAATGAATTTCTATGATATAAGGGTATTTTTGGTATTTTCAGAATTGTTCTGTGAATTGTGGACTCCGGTCGGTAGACTGTAGTTTGGAGTCCGACCGAGGGGTTATGGATGAGTTATTGAGTCTATTTTTTGAAGTGTGTTTCTTTGCAGGGCCGGCTCTACTCTTTGAGTAGAGAGATGTCCGTTTTACAAGGGAGGTTCTACCGAATTTTTGGTAGAATTCTCGTAAAACGTGATGTCCGGTCGAACCTACTTCTGTTTCTGTGTTTAATATTCTAGATCGAGTTTCTAGGATTTTCTGTTAGGTTTATTCTGATTTCTGTCGTTATTGTTTGTTTAGTTGCACCGAGATCGAGGCCTAGTGGACCAAGCCCGTCGGACCCATCTCGAGGAGCGCACTAAGTGTGAGTTACTATTTTATAAATATATGCTTTAGGATGCATGATTTTAGAAATATATGTTTTATTTTGATTAAATATGCATAAATAATGTGATTAGTATTTAAGTATATCTTTAGTTTGTTTTTGGTTTATTTTTGGTATATATTAAATTATATGCATGTTTTATTAATAAATTATATTTAAAATATTTTTAAATATATTTCTAGCTTAATTTGTAATTTGATTGGATTTATTTGACGTATATATATACTCGAAATATACCTGGTTTACTTTTGGTATATTTTCAGTATATATATGGTTTATATTGTTATGTTATTTAAATTAATGCATCATTTATTTATGAATGAATGCTTTATATTTATTATTGAAGGATATCAATAGAACGTGCTACATAATGGGCAGCACTAGGACCAAGTACGTACCGGTACGCTTATAGCATTTAAGCTATATTACTAACCTATTTGTGGATATTAGTTGGATATAATTATTTGATGTGTGAGATATGGTTTGGAGGTGTGATTGCTGGAGCTCGGTTGACCAAGTGTCTCGGGGCCAATCACACTGACAGTCAGACTGCTGGAGCTCGGTTGACTTAGTGTCTCGGGGCCAGTCTACTGTCTAAATGGAATAAGTGAATATATTTGGAATAAGTGAGCCTGTATGGCTAGAGTGTTGTCTAACACTATTTTGAGGTTGCGATTTTCTAGGGTTCTATTTGATCCTTCATAAACAATGATTTTCAATAAAATATATAAAATGATTTTACTGCATCTGTGTGTATTTGCATGTATATATACATATTAGATATATACTGTTGATTGTATGCATTGTCATTTAGTGTGCATGTATATATATTATAATAATTCACTCAGTGAGGTCTGACTCCCCTCCGTTGACTAATTTTTCAGGAGAGTCATCATCTTCAAACCTCAGTAGCAGGCCTGTACGCCGGATTTCTTCCGCCCCAGCTTCTTTGTGTAAACTGCTTCCCTGAGTCTTGAGTTTTATTTTATCTAGACACTGTAGTAGTCATTAAATTATTAAAGAGATGTTGTATTATATTTGAACTGGATTTGTATTAAAAGAGTTTATATATATATATGAGATGAGGATTTAATTTAAATCCAGTTGGTGTAAATGTTATTGTGATATTTATGATTTTTATTTCTGCTGCATTATATATTGTTATTATTATTGCATGTTTATTTTATTTTTAGGCTTGCTACGGGTTCCGATTCGAAAGAATTCTCGTTCCCTAACACCGGTCATGGCCCCTGTTTTGGGTCGTGACACCAATCAATATCCACAAATGGTTAGCAATATAGCCTAAATGCTATAAGCGTATCGGTACATACTCGGTCCTAGTGCTGCCCACTAGGTAGCACGTTCTATTGATATCCTTCATTAATAAATATAAAACATACATTTATAAAAATAAATGATGCATGAATTTAAATAAAATAGTAACATAAACCATATATATACTAGAAATATACCAAAAATAAACCAAGTATATTTCGAGTATATATACATCAAATAAATCCAATATAATTACAAAATAAACTAACAATATACCAAGAATATACATAAAACATTTTAAGAATAATTTATTAATAAAACATGCATATAATTTGAAAATATACCGAATATAAACTAAAGATAAACTTAAATACCAAATGAATTATTTATGCATAATTAATCAAAATAACATACATTTCTAAATCATGCACCCTAAAACATATATATATATAGCATAGTAACTCACACTTAGTGCGCTCCTCGAGATAGGTCTGACGGGCCTGGTCCACTAGGCCTCGGTCTCGGCGTAACTAAATAAACAATAAATAACAGACATCAGAATAAACCTAACAGAAAATTCTATAAACTCGATCTAGAATATTAGACAAAGAATCAGAATTAGGGTTCGACCGAATATCACGTTTTACGAGAATTCTATCAAAAATTCGACAGAACCTCCCTTGTAAAATGGACATCTCTCTATTCAAAGAGTAGAGTCGGCCCTGCAAAGAAATGCACTTCGAAAAATAAACACAGAAACACATCCACAACCCCTCGGTTGGACTCCAAACTACAGTCTACCGACCGGGGTCCACAATTCACAGAACAATTATAAAAATACCAAAAATGCCCCTACATCATAGAAATACATTTAATAATTAGAAATTATGTAATTAACCCCTAAACACAGTAAAAACCGATAAAAACTCATTTTATTAGAAAAATCGTATATTATATATATATAATTGAAAATAATTTACGAAAAATAGTTTTAATTAGTTAAAAATACTAAATAATTTGTATAAATCATTTTTATACCTTAAATAACTATTATAACCAATTTAATTACATTTTTAGTCAATTTAGGGTAAAATTACCAAAATACCCCTATATCTATAAATATACTAAAATTACTCCAAAAATTCACCAAAAATAATATAATTGCACAAAATTAATTTTCTCAACATATTTATCAATAATATCAATAATTAAACTCAATTAACTAATTAATTTCAATTAAAAACACAATTAACCTAATTTTCCAAAATTACATAAACCTAAATAAATTCAAAATAAATACATAGAAATTCATAAAAATTCCAAATAAATTTCTATAATTCATTTCAACACCTATATTTATCATAAAACACAATTTCATAATTTAATTAATTAATTTTCAAAAATTAGAAAATAATAATAAAATATTCAAAAATACCCAAAAATCAAAATAATTCCCAAAAATTCTAAAAAAATTCACACATGTAGATAAGCTAAAGGGAACAAAATTTTTGAAGGAATTTTTCATGAATCAATCAATTCAAAGTTCAAAAAAATCAAGAACCCTAAAATGGCCGAATTACCAAAATCAAAACCTAAGCAAATCTAGACCATTTTAAGTGAAACAAAGCTTGGTATCACACTCACCCGAGCTCAAGGAGAAGAAAGAGACTGGCGGTGTCGAAAACGGTGGCCGGAATCACGTCGATCGACGTTAGCTTCCACTTTCGAGTTTTTGGCCAAAAACGGGCTTCTCGACGCCGGAAATAGCTGCAGCAGGCGGCGGGGAAGGCTGGGGAAGGAGGTGGCACGCCGGGAGGCACACCAACGACAAGAGAACGACGTGACAGATGGTGGTTGGCGATGAGAGGTGATCGGGGAAGAAGGAGGAGGAGTCGAGGGTGAAATGGTAATTTGCCAAAAATTTTGATTTTTAACACTATAATATGTATATATATATACTTTACACTATATATTAAAATAATATAAAATCACACACATTAAATATACACCACACACATATAATTTAATATTTTAAAAATTTAATACACAAAAATATTTAAATAATATTAAAACTAATAATAAATAATAAAATATTAGGATAATTAATTAAACCCTAATTAAATAAATAAATACACATATATACGTTATTTAGTACTTCAAAAATATATATGAGTTCATGTAAGTCCGAAAATCTATTTAATATAATTAATAGTAAATTATTTATGTGAAAATTTCCCCGAAAATAGTATTCTCGGGAAAATTTTATGTAAAGCACTTAAAATAATATACAATGATTAAAATAAGTTTTAAATACATATCAACTCGTAAAAATATCATAATTATATACAAAATTATTAACACTGCATATCCCGATACATTATTAAAATATTTAAAAACTCGAGATATTACAAAAATGGCGTGACAGACGACGGTGATGGTGGTTGGACGATCGGGGAAGAAGGAGAGGGATCGGGGGCAAAATGGTAATTTGGCAAAGTTTTGATTTTTAGACTATATATTATGTATATGTGTGTGTGTGTGTGTATATATATATATATATATACTCACACTATATATTATAATAATATAAACTCTTACACACATTAAATATACTCCAAACACATATAATTTAATATATTTAATAATTTATATACTTAAAAATAATTAAATAATATTAAAACTAAATAATAAATAATAAAAATTAGAGTAATTAATTAAACCCTAGTTTAATTTAAATATATACACATATATATACTTTATTTTAGCACTTTAAAAATATATATGAGTTCATGAAAATGCGTAAATCTATTTAAAATAATTATTATTAAATTATTTACGTGTCAATTTTTCTAAAAATGCAAGTCCCGGGAAAATTTTACGTAAAGTACTTAAAATAACATAAAATAATTAAAATAAGCTGTAAATAAATATCAAACTCATAAAAATATCATAATTATATACAAAATTATTAACATTGCATATCCCAATGCAGTATAAAAATATTTAAAAACTCGGAATATTACAAATTGGAACTTCACGTGTGTAAATTTTTTTATATTGGACCTTACGAGTACAATTAAGTTCTGAAACTTTTTTTTATTACAATTAAATCTTATAGATTAATAAAAAAAATAATTTTAAGGGTTACTAACAAACAAAAATGATCAATTTTTTTTTAAAAAAATATTTAACATTATTATAAAGTTTAAAAGTTTTCAGACTTATAAAATATATATATTTTAAAATTTTTTCTTGAATTTTAAAAACTTTACAATTAAGTGATATATATTTCACATAAATGACCAATTTATTCATTAATATAAATAGCAAATTGATAATTAACCCAAAAATTGAATTTTAGTGGTTGAATAAAAAATTCTTAAATTTCATTAATGTTTTTAAATTTTTAAATTTACATAATAATTTTTAAACCTACACAATAATTGATAAATAACATTTTTTTTTATTGTATTGTTAAAATTAAATCTTAGATCAAAATAAGAGATGACAACTTTAAGAATTTGTAACATTGCGAGGTAATATTTAGTCTACTTTAAAAAAAACAAGAAAAAATATATTGAGAGATAATTTTTTAAGATAAATGCGTACACAAATATGATATGTGAATTATACTAATTTTACATGTTTCTACATTTGTTTCTTTTAGTATCATTGGTAGGAATTCACTCACCACTATAACATTCCCAGAGATGACTAATTATTGTGTGTTTAAAAATTTTAAAAACATTAATGAAATTTAAGAATTTTTTATTCAAACATTAAAATTAAATTTTTGAGTTATTTATCAATTTTCTATTTAATTTTCATTTTTAAAATTGGTTATTTACTTGAAATATATCACTTAACTGTAAAGTTTTAAAAATTCAAGAAAAATTAAAAAATATATTTTATAGGTTTAAAAACTTTATAAATTATGTTATATATATATATATATCATTTTTATTTGTTAGAAACCCTTAAAATTAATTTTTTATTAATCTATAGGACTTAATTGTAATAAAAGAAAGTTACGGAACTTAATTGTACTCATAAAGATCTAATATGAAAAAAACTTACACATGTAAAGTTTTAATTTGGCTCAAAAAAAATTATTTGTATCCAATTTATAATTAGAGTAAAACGTTAAAGGACAATTTGAGCGTTTGGTCGCTTATTTTACACAGGGAATGCTGCTGTTTACCAACTTAGGAGTTTCGTTAATTGAGATGCCGTGAAAATGGTAAGCATTGTGACATCTCTTCGCACGTAGAGAACATTAATATCTGGACGGGTGCTGCCGTCTAATGCTGAATCTTGCCTCGACATGTTCCCTACCCGTAGTAAAAATGTCACAGGCAAGTTGAAGGCTACAATTAAGGGCAAGGCCCTGAATGCGTACCAAGCCACTAGTAATGCATTAACCTTGTTTTGCGACCATGCTGCTAATTGTGGTGAATGATTGTAGTTTCAATGGAAAAATAAGTAATTGTTGAATCAGTCAATCAATCAATCACTATTTAATTAGTTTTCTCTAAATTAAATTTCATTGCAATCGAGAAGTCAATAAATCATTACGTCGCACCAACTTGGCGAACCAATTGTAGAGTTCACCAATACATGAGAGGAGATGCCATGAAGTTGATTGACACTGTGATCTCTCTTTGAAACGTAGATGATGGTTTATAGGTCTTGTCACTTATGCTGTCGTTGCTAGATGCAGGCTCTTGTCCAAAAAGGTTTCAGCCCACGACGCTTACAGGCAAGATAGGCTCCGATTAAGGCCTAGGCTCTGAGTGTGTTACAGGGCCTCTTAGGCAGGCCCATTAATGCCTTCAGAAAATACCGATGTGACTGCACTTTCAATGGTCAGATGCCATGTAACAACTAATCCCAGGCACAGAAGACAAATGCAATAACCAGATGTTTCATAAACATTTTTGAGTTTCTTGATTGAAATGGGCTTTAAACAATGATTGCGATTTGTATACAGCAATATTGCCTCGAAACTATCATTCAATTTGCTTTACATCCTAATCATACCCACAGGCTTAATTCAAAACTGGAATCAAGGTTTATTGCCTAATTGTTACAAACAAACATCATATTGTCAT
Organism: Mallotus nudiflorus; assembly: GCA_947683625.1. Lineage (NCBI taxonomy): Eukaryota > Viridiplantae > Streptophyta > Magnoliopsida > Malpighiales > Euphorbiaceae > Mallotus > Mallotus nudiflorus. The sequence goes on from CANTUR010000905.1 coordinate 18,231, forward strand.
CCATCAAAGGAGTAAAGGGCCTGAACAAAGGGCCAATTATGCATTTAGCCATGGAAAGACATTGGGGGATGATGGCAGCCGTGCTGTAAGAACCTCAACTCCAGTTTCTGTCACCTGCATAACACATCCGCAAAATTATGACAAAATTACAAGAGACATCTATACAAACATATCATGTAATGGTAACATGTATAAGGTAATGAAGTGAAAAAGTAAAAATACCAAAAGTGTATGCTCAAACTGAGCGCTTCGTTTCCCATCTGCAGTAACAACAGTCCAGCCATCGGGCCACATCCGATCACGCCAAACCCCTATTTGACAAAACCACTTTAGACAAAGCTAAACAAAAAGGAAACATCTATCCTATCCATTCAGACCTCCAGTGGACTACCTGAATTAATCATGGGCTCAATAGTAAAGGTTTGCCCAGCCTTCATCACACCAACAGCTTTATTTCCTACTTAGATTAAGGTATCCAATGCATAAAGTGACAGAAAACAGACAAATTTGATCAAGTACTAAGACAGGGTATAAAATTCGCAATATGTTCATCATTCTGCAACATAAAAATCTATGCAAATGGGTAAATGCTCATGATGAAAATATTAGAACTAAGTACTTGATTTAATCAGGATACTTCCATAATGAGGTATATTTGGTGCACAATGGAAGAGTTCTCCAATACCATGGCCGCAGTATGATTTAACCTATTATAACAAAAAAGTAATAAGAAATTGTCAGCACAGAGCTTTGTATGTTACATAAAAAATTTTGGCCAACAAGTGCTTACCACAGATAACCCTGACATTGTAGCATGACGGTTAATAACTTCTCCAACTTCACGAAATCTCACTCCAGGTTTCACTGAACTCAACATCAAACAAGAAAACAGATCTCAAAAACTAATGGGGAAAACAAGTAGTCGAGGCAAATGGAAGCATAGGTGAGCCAATTCCCTACTTTCTAAAAACAGAAAGAGTGCAAATGCACACAAGCACACACATTAGACAGAAATGCAAAAGGTACAAGTACGAACACAAATATAACACACACCAATTGATATTGCTTTCTCTAAGCATTCATAAGTACACCGGACCAACTGCTGAGATGCTTCATCAACATTTCCCACAAAGAATGTTTCGTTGATATCACCTGCATGATGAGTCAATTAATGCTCAAAAAGGATCTGTAGGTTACTGGAATTTTTTGACAAATAAAGAACTTATGTTTCTATCACAATAAGCAAATTATTACCATGGACACCTTTGTAGTACACACTCACATCTACATTTACAATATCACCATCCTCTAATTTCCTGGAGAAATTAAGAAAATTAGCTTCAATTCAAATACTTTAATGTAAGGATATTAAGTGACTTAGCATGTACCTGGCATCAGGAATTCCATGGCAGATTACTTCATTAACTGACCTGCAACAGACAGTTAAATCTGCTTGATCAATAAATGAAGATCCAAAGCATATTTATAGAGAAGGTACACAAAGACTACCTACGTGCAGCATGACTTTGGGAAGAAATAATAGTTTAAAGGAGATGGATAACCTCCTGCAGTGAGATATTCAAAATGAAAGTTCATTAGAAAATAAGTAAAGCAACTAATAACGCGTAAATATTTTATGTGTTTTTAATTAATCTCACTGTGAAGCACAGATGTCTAAAAAAAATCAATGAAGAATAATAACTGTAAAGACTCACACTCATGAGGGACCATTAAAGTGGGGGCAAAATTAGAAGAAAGAGTTAACCTTTTTTTTCATACAGGACCCCTTGGTATTGCAAGCAAGACAGACAATTTCGTGCATCATGCTTCTAAGCATAGCATAAAAAGATGCTGTCACATTCATTAGAATGAAAAAAGAACTGAAATCAACATACCAACCGCAATAGTTGCCTCATGAACCACTCGATCAATTTCATCAGTTGTTATGCCAGGACGAATGACCCGAGCAGCTGCATCCAGAACCTCCCTGGTTATCTGGAAATAACAATTATTGCAGAAAACGGTTAATATATTGAAAAAAATGGGTGGGGTTGGGGAATGTGGATGGGAGAATTGTTGCTCCTATTTTGGCAGCCCAAGGTCCAAAACATCTCTCAGTGGACCAAAGGACACAGAGAACAGAGAAAATAGAGCTTTTATGGTTCTCCATATGGTCACACAATGTCTCCATCACCCCATAACACAGAGATATAGAATGACAAGACAAATTCTTCAAAAGAAATGAACACAAAAATCATGTGGTTGTATTATTTTCAAAGACCTTACTTTTCAAACAAAGTGAGAAAAAATTAAGAGCATGTTGTGGCAAACCATTTTTATTGCATGTTTGGCCTTTAATGATGCAACATTACACATGTCAATTCTGCTATGCCTAAGAATAGTAACACTGCAACAGTCAGTCATCAGGATTTAAATTAGTTTTCATATGTTTCTCCAACAGGTAGTCTAGTTACCTAAAGCAATTCCTGCTCTTTCATAAATGAGATGTGGCTACGTCTTAAAAAAAAAAAACAAGCTTTCTAGGGAATCCCAAAAAAAATCCCTTCCAGTACAAGTAATGCCAGTCAGATAATGATGCAAAACTGGCATGAAAATCTAGTAGAATGAGCATGTGGTAACTTACTCGACAAGTTTCTCGCATTCTTTGAATTTGATCTGGAGTTTTGATCTACAGATGTAATTGAAGATAATAAGTCCAGCATACTTATGCATACATCAATTGTCATGTAAACTACTAAAAAATTTAAAACAGATTTACCTCGACAACTTGCTGCAAATCACTGTTAGGTTCAACCTTTGGGATTCCCTAAAATTGTAAAGTGACAAATTCACATCAGCAAAACAGGCAAAATCCTAACTAAAAAAAAAAAAAAAAAAAAAACTAAGGGGAAACAAGTTGGGATCTGAAATCAAGACATATTCTTAACCACGGAGAAATGTGGCACAATATCTCCTGAGAGACAAAAGAGTCAGGGAAATCTAACTACGAAGTGCGGAGATACATTTGTTCAGATAATGAGCAAAGGCTATTATTCATTGAATATTTAATTGAAGCTACCAGATAACTCACATCAAGTGCCCAGTCAGGTTTATCAATGTGAGCAGGAACTAGACAATTGGGGGATATAGGATATGGCCTCAGTGTCCTGTGCAAGAAAAGTAGTTCAAAAAAAAGTACGAGTTTAGAAGCTAAAAAAATGGTTGGATGTGAGCTATTCGACAATTGATAAATACCCAGTCCAATCAAAATAAGGAAGTTTTGAAATTCGATTCTGTCCTCTTCTGATGCAATAGAGCCAACCTTCATTAAGCTGCTCATCAGTAGCAAGTGAGAACAGTTTTGCCTTCACATGAACTGATTTATGAGAGCTCCATGAAGCCTTAAAGCAGTCCTGGGTGCTGAAAAACAAAAAAAGAAACAAACAAAATCATAAAACAACAGAAGCAGCTTTTACTTGATTTCAATAAACATTAACGAAATTGAATTTTGATCAAAAGACTGAAGAAACAATTACACACCAGAAAGCAGCACCTTCACGAGGAAGCTTTAATTCCATGCATTTCGGACACCTAAACAAAATGAATTTTATATAATAACTATACCAGATTCTTCATTTCAATTAAAATTCAGTTTAAAAGAAAAAATTGCATACTGAAGATGTGCAGGCTTTCCGCATCCAACACAAGATAGTGAAGTTGCTGCCACCACATCCGAACCGTCAGCCATCGATTCCAACGACTCTTTATCCCTGTCTCAATTAGTTCAGTTCGATATGCTGCAAAATTGAGTGATTGCTGTTATTCGATACTAACATTATAATAGAAGAATGAAGTTTGAGTCGGGATTAATAAAGATCATAAATAACAAGAACCTATTCTTACTTGAATACAGGTCTCAATGATATCACTATCAGTAAATGAACGGAGGGAAAAGAGATTGTGCAGCAGCAGCAGCTAGGGTTTTTCCGAAGAAGAAAGATGGCGGGGACAGGATAAACGGCGATGTCAAAGATTTAGTTTTATAATGGAAACTGATGACACATGTCATCACATTATAACGCCGGTAATTTCAGTTTTCCATTTGAAGACTTGTGGCGATTGATTTCGAATTTTTATTCTAACTTATGGGTAGGTAAAATGGATTTATTTCTAAGTAATCTAATTCTATTAAGATTATAAAATAATAAATGTTTCTAAATAATGTAATCCAACGCATATATATATATATAGCTGGTTGTTCAAAAAGAAAAATTTAATCCAACGCAATTATATATATAAAAATTAAAATCAAAATATAGGTAATAGTTTCTAACCATTGTTAAGTAATTTTATACTAATTTTGATTTAATTTAGTCCCAAATCATTATATTTTTATTTATATTAAATGTAATACATTTCATCCTCCTGATGTTTTACATTTGATTTATGTAACTATACAATATATTTTATTCAATGTAAACAAAAAACTATTATTTGAGATGATTTTGCTCCCATTTTAATAAATTAATTGGAAATTCTTATATAAATAATTAGTAAATTGATCTATTCATGTTGCACCCACACCCAACTTCTTCCGTAACGTGTATTACAGTATTTTTTTTTTTCTCTTGACTAGTTTTTTTTTTTTTTTGGCTACTTATATTTATCCTTTAATAATTTTCATTACAGCATCTTATATGAGGCTTGTTGTACAAGCTTAGAAACATAATATAATATAAAAGAAATAAGTACTAAAACAAATTATCAGTGCTAATTAAATCAGAGCTTCAAGCTTTAATTTATCATTTTTATGTTAATTATTTGCTCTTTCATTCCAGAGGTTTGGAGGAATTCGTGCAAATTTGCTTCGTTACATGTTTTATAATTAACCTTACATTAGTCGAGCAAGCCTGGGCTTATACTATACATATAAAAACACATTAAATTTCAAGCCAAAATGGCACGCCAGTAGCTGGAATCCATGACTCTCCTTGTATGAACTTGCCGACAGAAAAAGGACTAGCTTGTTGAGGACTACGAAGCAAATGAAATCCGGGCCAGTTCACCCTTTTTGAAGTAGATGCACCACTGCCCATGTTCATATACTCTGCATAAAATAGAGTTGAAAGTGCATAATCGCCATGCCACGCTCCCCAACCCCTTGGATCAATAAAACCATCTAGCTCTGTTTGCATGAACACTGCTCTTGAATATTTTCTCCATGGCCTCCCAAGAAAACTTTTAATTGAATTTTTAGCAGCCATAAAATCAGGTGCCGGCCTGACTCGTGATCTATGTATAGAAATTCCAGTGTTTTCATTAGGATCATCTCTTCCTTGTGCTGTTATATAGTTGCCCTGATGGCCCATTGGCCTCCTTAGGAAGATGTCACAATTTTGGAAAACTGCAGCAGCGTCACCAAATATGAAGTCTATTGTGCCATATATATGACAATCACGGTAGAATTGTCTCAAGGATAGCACATAGAGAGTGTCCTGATAACCCTTGAAGCTACATCGATAAAATACTGAGAGGTCTGAGCTCACTCTCATAGCCACTGCCTGGTGTTTATGGGGGCCAGCAGTATTTTCAAAGGTTATATCCCTTGCCCAAAATCCATCTCCTGACACCCCTGCAAAAGATTAAATTTAAACAGCATTTATTATTGTATTAATTAATTTCCTAACATTATGTCCAACAACCCATGTCTTGCGTACCGAAGCTAGCTGAGCTCAAGGTGGAATAGCCATATGGGACATTTCGCCTGCCTGTTATAACAGTTTTATCGATGCCGTCTCCAACAAACATTACATTTTTAGTATGATGATCTACTTCTACTTTCTCATCGTATACTCCTGCTTTGATGTAAACTATTACTCTTCGAACTCTCCTGTTACTTAGTTTACTAAGAGCAGCCATAGCCTCGTTAATTGTTCTGTGAGTACCAGAACCATCCTTTGCTACTACAAAATCTGCTTTTGATGTTCTAGGATTCCAGGAAGTTAAAATTCCGCCATTTTGATTGTGTACCGGTCTCCCTGGCTCTAAGCACCATGGAAAATATATGTATATATATTGTCGAATCACTTTCATATGTGAAAACATGAATTCTAAAATGCATGAATGAACTAATTTTTAATGCTTCAACTTCATTGCAAGTTGCGGGTGTGTTTTGAACTGAACAAATTTGGGGTGTGCGCAAATGTTGGCAATAATGTTGTCGTTACCAGTAAATTTATCAAAAAAATTTTCTCCACTTAGTAGAAGCCCCTGTATTGGGGAAAAAAAAGACATTTTATTTTATTTTTTCATCTTAATGCGGGTCATAACATACTGTTTGTATCATAGTTTCTCCTTTTAGTAAATGGCCCCCTATATTGAGGGCAAAAAAAGACATTTTATTTTGTTTTTTTGTCTTGACACGAGATGTGACACACTGTTTATGTTATAGTCCGCAACATCACTCCCTGTCCAAATATATATATATATATATATTAAATATTGAGCTTCAAAATGACTAAGTTTAAAATTTAATAAGTGCCACTTCTAATATTTCAATATTCACTCACAAAAATTTTATAAGTTGAATTGTTAAAATTTATAATATTTTTCGAAAAAATTCATAAAATTTCTTTTTTTAACAACTATAGTTTTCTATTCTACTTATAAAGGGTTCATTGTACAAGATGTTCTCAAACTTTACATTAAATTTCTTCTTAGTGTCATAACTTTAATTTATACATTTTTTGTTACAAAACAATGATTTTAATTGTACAAATAAGTTATCAAAAATAATTGTGGCTAATGTAAATGACAAGGAATGCTAGAGTTTCCACCAAATTAATGTTCAACTCAACATTATCATGTCATATTGTCCCATTACCTTTTTCATAATATTATTAACTAGAATTTTACTTAATCTTATAAAGAAGATTATATGATAATGTCACATGATAATTTTTAAAATTGGAATATAAAATTGTAATTTTGACGTATCACTCTATCTAAATTAGTCGAAATTATTTTAGTTGATTTTTTTGTATAATTAAAATCAATGTTTTATAATAAAAAATAATATATAAAAATTGAAATTATGGAACTAAAATAAAATTTAATATAAAGTTTGATAATTTTTGGTAAAATATACACCACTTATAACATTTCTTTTCCATTTCACTATACACTTTTCTTTTATTTCACCACAAACTCTAATATCATATTTTATTATTATTAATACTAAATATTGAAAACAGAAAAATTTGTTCCGGTATGGATCAATTTCTACCAAATTAAGGTAATACATTTTTTTAGATTTTTTGAATGTTACTTTTCTAAGACTTTATTTTTTCTTGCATTACTTATTTATATATTTAATACTCTTTCAAAAGTTGTTAAGCTTGGGAAAAAAAATTTGCTCGAAATTGACTTAAACAACGCCTTTAATTTCCACTTGTTTTTTTTCTTTATATAGGAAAAGTTGATGTTTCAAAGTAATTAATTATAAAAAAAAAGTATATTACATCTATTCCTTATAGAATTAAATTTGGATTGAAAATACATATTGGTATGTATGACTAAGTCTCTTATGCATTAATTTGTATTTTTTTAGTATATTTTCTTACTATTTATATTTTATCTAGAAACTTATTTTAAAATTGTATGAAAATATGTGTTGTTAGCATTTTATTTTATATATATCTAATGTTGATTCATATAAATTTTTTTCATATATATTCGTAATTCATTTAAATGACTTTGAATTAATTGAATGTTTAACTTTTTAAGTTGAGATTAAAATTTTTGTTCAAATATTTTCATAAAATTGATTGTGAATTTCAACGATTGATTGATTTTTAGATTTTTATTTATCAAAATTTAATTACAAACAGTCTTAATAAAAACTATTAATTAGATACTTTAAAATTAAAAGAAGATAATTTTCACTTTCTAAAAACTATTTATTTAATTTTATAACTTCTATTTTATTAAAATTATTTAATTAACATATTTGAATTATTCATTTATTTATTTATATTTTAGCATAATTGAATAGAAGATATTAATTTATAGTCCGCACGGAACCACCAGTTCTTACTAATTCGAAACTGACAGACCCAAATAAAAAAGAAGCCATGTCAGCCCAACTAAAGCGGTTTGTGAACACTGTGGAGTGGCTTGGCCCATAGTGTTTCTTCTGAGCATTACTCACTGCTACTTTCCAAGCGCTACTCGCGAAAACTATTTATTACACATATACCCCATCGAGCCAGGCCAGGAGATCGAATATACGAAGAAAAAAGGAAAAAAAAACTTACCCCTCCTTGTGCTTCTCTGCTGGTCATACAAAGCCAGAGTCTTGCTGAGCAAAAATGTTAGATTATGTGCCGTTGCGTGAGTTTCTAGGAACCCTTTTTCACGCAAACCATTTAAACAGGTTTTATGGTTAGCTAGCACACCACTTAACCATGTGACAGCATCATCGTGAGTATAGTTGTTGACACTGGCCAGCATTTGAGCTAGTCGAAACTCGCTTTCACCATAAAGCTTGACGCAATCACTTAAAGGCACACCTTGGTTCAGTCCTCCACCACCCAATGACGACTGAAACCACCTTTTGGCTTGCACAATTTGAGCTTGGGCACTTTGGATTGTGGCCGATTCTTGAAGGCAGAAGGTGGAAGAGCTAGCCATGGCAAGAAGAAAGAAAAGCACGGTGACACGAGTGGCGAAGGTCATTTTGTGCTATGAAAATTACGATATACGCGTGTGTTCGAAAGTGGAAAGCTATTGCATTTATGATTTTAATGGCTATGGTTGGAGTAAAACACGTACATAATTGTTGTGGCCATGTGTAATATGGAGATCATGCATGCATGGTGTCACTATGCACACCATCATCTTGATATTAACTTGTAATGTTTGCTTGTAGTGAGCCATGCAATGAAGAACACAACAAAAAGTGATTAAAACAGGCTTGAATTTAGGGGCAACGGGTAAATACATCTATATCACAACCAACGCACATAATTTAAATTCCAGATATTGTTTATAACGTTTATCTCTAATAAAAATATACCTTTTAATCCCTTTATATGTGTGTATACCCATTTAATGATAAAAGAATTAGTTAAAATAGAATGACAAAAAAAATACATGGGTATATTTCTCACTAATTTATATTTAATATAATCTAATTAAATACTTTAATAGAATGTATTTCAAGTGGATTGGCAAGCAATTTTATTTTCTTCCGTTTAATGAAAATGAAGGAGAAAAAGAAAAAAAATCTTGGACAATAGTGCAAATAAAGTGACGTGAGGTTCTCGGGTAAAATTAATGATGCATTGGGTACGTGTTGACTGCTAGTCTACTACGTAGGATAATAACGTATAATTACACTAACTAAAAAAAAAGGAGTTTGTTTCCAGTAAAATATAGTTTGCAAGATACACGTTTGCTAAAAGAAAATTAATATTCTTGATTAATGTGTTTGTTATATATATATATATATATATATATATATATATATATAAGAACTTATATAAGCAAAAATATTAATTGAAATAGTGAATTCTCATTCAAACAATTTTTATTTTGAAAATTATGATGATATATAACTATTGAATTCCTGAGTATAGTGTGATATTTCAATTCAATGTTACATATATATATATATATATATATATATATATATATATATATATGGAATGGTTTCCAAAGCGGCCGATTAAAAAAATAGAAAAGAAAGAGATTTTACTAAAAAATGAATCAAAATAAACCTTTACATAAAAGCATGGGATAATTTTGTCAAAAAGAAATAATAAACAATGCGATATTTATATATCAAACTTTTACGTACGGGTGGGGCAAGAAAGTGTGAGATTTAATTTTCCATTGTAATATATATGGAATCTTAAAGTCCAACTGGCCCACAACTAATCCATGGATTTGGTTTTGAGGTTGCTTATTGCGGGTTTTGAACAATTAAGCTAATTAAAGCGGCCAGTTAGTCTCTAGGTAGCTGTATACATTTGTCCCCAAAAAAAATAAAAATAGCAGCATATGTTAACATGATAATATACTCAAAAAGTCAGATTAATTATGATAACTACTAATTAATTCGTAGCTGCCTAATGGATAATTGATGAAAACATGCATGGAATATAATTGGATGGAAGATAGTGCATTTCGCATTCGATAATTATAGAATATTATTATAATCATATATAAAAATTTATTAGAATTGGTCCATGTCAACTATAAACAGTGCATAAATCTTATTTAACTAATTATTCCATGACTGTTTTACATACCACCAACTATATATGTGTGATAATATACTCAATTATTTTTAACTATATACGTTATATATTTCTGATATGATTTGTCGATTCCATTTTCATTATTGGATGTTAACTAAATAAGATATAATATTTATTCCTGTTCTTTTTCATGATGTATATAAACAAATAAAAATTTATCTCCATAATATTAACCAAAACATAAATAAGAATTTTGGTAGCTATAATATTCTCTATTTGCTTTTAGATTATGTAAAATTAAAGCAATAATCTATATAGCCATTATAATTTGTAATTGTGTACGAGTTCCCTTTCTAATAATTAATGGCAAGATTAATAATGAATTGATAATCTTCATAATGACATAAACAAGACAATAAACATTGAAATATATTAGTTTCATATTGATTTATACAAATTTAATTAACCATGTAATTAAATCAAGGTGGCTTTACGAAATTAAAGGATGCATATGGAAGATCCAAAATTGGAATTAATCCACCCATATAATGGAGCAAGGCTTCCCCTTCAAAGATAAAGACAAAATTTTCAATATTATTACTTTTGATTGCACTAGCTAGCACCAGAACTTCTAGCTATCTATATACCCACGACAATAATTGATCATTCTAAAAGTACGTAGGCACAGTTGATCTTTGCAGACAAAATATTGGTGAAATGAATGTCTGTGTTGATTAGGTGTTTAATTTTCTAGTCAAAATGGAGACCACCACAACTAATTCGATCAAATTTCGTCCTGCACGCACCATGTATTCATTATATACAACCATGGTCCGCCCTTGGGGGGCTGGACTGGCTAGCTATCGTGTTTTGAATGATTAAGCCAGTTAAAGGCTTTTTCTGGTGACTTTTGTTGTTGCCGCAAAGTCAAATTTCGTTTGGAATCCTGACGATTAAGATAATGACATTTAAATTTGTGATAATTGCTATATGTGTTTAGTCCTTTTCAAGTGATTTCGACTATCTTTACAATGAATTAACTAATTTAACTTAGGATTGGTTTGTTGGCTATGTTGAAACTTTAGACCAGGAAAAATTTCACTTCCTATAAATTAAATTCTCTTCCAATATTTCACGTAGCAAAGTTCAAATTTTGGATCACTTGATAGAAATTTCAAGCCTCCATAGGACTAAAGGCATATAGCAATTATCAAATGGTCCACAAGTACAGAGATTTAATTGAACACTTTTTTTTTTTTCTTAAAATTTTTTTAAAAAAAAGGTTAATTAATTTCAGTCGAATTAATTGATGGCGCTCAAATGTCTTGGTGTAACGTCCCAGTTGAGCAGGGCAGATGACTTGTGGACCATTTCATTATTATTACATAAATGACGCCTATTGTAAGTATTCTATATGTATATAGTTGTGTAATGTTTATTTTACATGAAAACAACGTGATTAAATGATTTTTTAAATAAAAATTATTGATAAAAATTGGCCATTAATTTGCTTTTAGTAATATGTTTTCCAAATGATAAAGCCGATATGCATTCAAAAATTTTAAACGGTATATATACGAAAAAAGAAAAATATCTATTTCCAAAATTGGAAAATTAAATCAGATTGTTTTGAATAGACTCAAATTTAGTTATTTATGTTCGAAGTTGTTTTAGTGACAAAAAATTATGTTGAAATTTCATGAATTTTGAGACTATTATACTAAATAAATAATTTGTGTTAAAATTCAACTTATACCATTTATTTATGTATGTCATATATATCAAAGTGGAAGGCATGACCTTCACCTGATGGACGAACAAATATATATATATATATATATATATATATATATATATATATATATATATATATATATATATATATATATATATATATATATATTTATATCAAAGTGGGAGGCATGACCTTCACCTGATGGACGAACAAATTCATCGAGAATCACTCCTTCATTCCTGATTTTTATAATTAGTATTAATTTGATAATCCGTCATTTGACAAATTCCAGCAATATCATAATTTTTTTTTTAAAAAAAAAACACACAATGCATATTTCATACAACAAATCAATACTTGTATATGCAACATGCAACGCTATTGATTGGAACATTATTGATATAATTCCATTGTTAATTAAATGGGAGTAAAGAAAAAATTATTTGATATTGTCAATTGATAATATTATATATAGATTATTTGCTTTTGAAATGCATACAGCAAGTTGTAATATTTAAGAATCCATGGTTATATTAACAAATAAGAAGACATGATCTTCTAATGTTAATTAAATTGGAAGACATGTTCCAACTGACTATTTCTATGTATGTTGTTATTGATAATTAAAATAATCTATAGTATTTTTATAGATATTTTCATCAACACAATTTATCATCCTTCCTTCACAATGCCATTTCAGTTGTAGAATGACAACCATACATTAGGCATGCATGTATGGATGTCTTAACAAAATCTTTTAACACAATACATATATAACCCTTTAAATTTATCCTTTTTTTCATTTAGCCACCCGATCTTATATTTTTATCATTTAAACACTTCAATTTGTCAAAAACCTAACTTTTAAACCACTTTGTGCCCAGTTGGCACAAAATTTGAATTCAAACGCTCTTCGGCACATTACTACAGTGAAGTTCACCTGATATTCATCTCCTAAGGATTATTATTTGAGATGAAATGGAAGGACAAAAATCATGCACAAGATTATCCCACTTCTCAATTCAAGCCTGAATTCTTCTTCTTATGGTTATACTAGCAAATCTTTCCCTCCAACAACTCCCACCATTTTTTTAATCCATCTAGCAACATCATACATTCTAAGTGCTATATGCAAATTAATATTTCATCAATAAACAAAACAAGACAGCTTAAAAACAATCGTAATGGAGAAAACCACGAAAAAAAAGATAAGAAAATAATTCATTTTTTATCATACAATATTCATCGACTTTTCTTGAAGCCAAATCAATTTCTCTTAATCTAATACTTCCACCTGTTCCATGATGTTGAAGAACTTCTTTCATAACAGAAACAATAGAGAAAGGAGATAGTGATGTTGCAGCTGCTGTAACTTGTTTTGTTGCCATTTTTTTCATCCTCTAAGAAACAAATTAAAAAAAAAAAACTTGTATCAGAAATCCTTGTTCCAATATAAACTCATTTATCTCCTCAAGAAACCTAAGGAAAAAAAGAAGATAAACACCAAAATTTCACCAACCAATAATGTGTAAATATTTGCAGATATATAACAATTAATGTCTGCAAATATTTTAGACATATAACATATAACAACTAATTCAAAAAGTCATAACTTTCCCATAAATCCCTATAATTAAAAACCCAAACAAAAATCACAATTCCAACAATTAAAAACCTAATTCCTTTGCCTGCAAAACCCAAACTAAATGAAGCCATAAAGCTATTCAATTCTCTCATTGCTGACTAGCTCTTGTGAAGCTGTCATCAACCACTGCCCCACTGTGGTGCTACGACTTGTATTCACTGTCACGACCCAAAACAGGGGCCATGACCGGTGCTAGGGAACGGGAATTCTTTCGAATCCGGAACCCGTAGCAAGCCTAAAAATAAAATAAAACATGCAATAATAACAATAATCATATAATATGCAGTGGAAATAAAAATCATAAATATAATGATAATACTTCATCACTGGATTTGAATCAAATCTCATCACATATATAAAATCTTTTTAATACAAATCCAGTTTCAATGTAATACATCTCTTTTAAAATAAAATACATGAAATCCAATACTTTAATTCACAACTACTGCAGTGTCTAGATAAAATAAATAAGACTCAAGTAGATAATTTACACAAAGAAGCCGAGGTGGAAGAAATCCGGCGTATCGACCTGCTACTGAGGTCTGAGGATGTTGACTCTCCTGAAAAATAGTCAATGGAGGGGAGTCAGACCTCACTGAGTGAATTACTATAATATATATACATACACACTAAATGATAATGCATACAGTCAACAGTATATATCTAATATATATATATATACAGGCAAATACACACAGATGCAGTAAAATCATTTTTATATATTTTATCTGAAAATCATCTTTTATGAAGGATCACATAGAACCCTAGAATATCGCAACCTTAGAAAAATAGTGTTAAACAACACTTTAGCCATACAGGCTCACTTATTCCAAGATATATCCACTTAATCCATTTAGACAGTAGACTGGCCCCGAGACACTAAGTCAACCGAGCTCCAGCAGTCTGACTGTCAGTGTGATTGGCCCCGAGACACTAAGTCAACCGAGCTCCAGCAATCACACCCACAAACCACATCTCGCACATATCAATAATCATAATCAAATCAATATCCACAAATAATTTAGTAATATAGCCTAAAGCTATAGGCGTACCGGTACGTACTCGGTCCTAGTGCTGCCCACTAGGTAGCACGCTCTATCGATATCCTTCATTAATAAATAAATCATTCATTCATAAAAATCAATGATGCATGAATTTAAATAAAATAACAATATAAACCATATATGTACCGAAAATATACCAAACGTAAACCAGGTATATTTCGAGTATATATACGTCAAATGAATTCAATCAAATCATAAATTAAACTAAAAATATATTTAAAAACATTTTAAATATATTTTATTAATAAAACATGTATATAATTTATTATATACCAAAAATATACTTAATATAAACTTAAGAAATAATCAAATTATTTATGCATATTAATCGAAATAAATTATATATTTCTAAATCATGCATCCTAAGCATATATATATAGTATAGTAACTCACCTACTGCGCTCCACGAGACAGGTCCGACGAGCCTGGTCCACTAGCCCTCGGTCTCGGCGTAACTAAACAAGAAATAATAACCGATATCAGAATAAACCTAACAGAAATCCTAGAATTCAATATAGAGTATTAAAATACGGAAACAGAATTAGGGTTCGATTGGACATCACGTTTTACGAGAATTCTACCGAAAATCCGACAGAATCTCCCCTGTAAAACGGACATCTCTCTACTCAAAAGAGTAGAGCCGACCCTGCAAAGAAATACACTTCGAGAAATAGGCTCAACACAATCAAAATCCCACGGTCGGACTCCAAACTACAGTCCACCGACCGGGGTCCATAAACACAGAATAATTCCAGATATACCAAAAATATCCTTATAGCATAGAAATACATTTCATAGGTAGAAATTACATAATTAACCTTAAAACACTATAAAAACCGATAAAAACTCATTTTATTAGAAAAACCGTATATTATATATATAATTGAAAATAATTCACGAAAAATAGTTTTAATTAGTTAAAAATACCAAATAATTTGTAGAAATCATTTTTATACCTTAAATAATTATTAAAACCGATTAAATTACATTTTTAGACAATTTAGGGTAAAATTACCAAAATACCCCTATATATATAAATATACTTAAATTACTTCAAAAATTCACCAAAAATCATACAATTATCCAAAATTAATTTTCTCAACATATTTATCAATAATATTAATAATTAAACCCAATTAACCAATTAATTTCAATTTAAAACACAATTAACCCTAATTTCTCAAAATCACATAAACTCAATTAATTCAAAATAAATACTTAGAAATTCATAAAAATTCCAAATAAATTCCTATAATTCATTTCAACATCCAATTCAACCATAAACTCCAATTTCATAATTTAAATAATTAATTTCCGAAAATTAGAAAATAATATTAAAATATTCAAAAATACCCAAAAATCTAAAAAATCTCCAAAAATTCTACAAAAATTCATACATGTAGATTAAGCTACTAGGATCAACATTTGTGAAGGGAGTTTTCATGAATCATCCAATTCGAAGCTCAAAAAAATCAAAAACCCTAATGTGACCGAAATAGAAAAATCAAAACCTAAGCAAATCTAAACCATTTTAGCTCAAACCAAAGCTAGAATCACACTCACCAGAGCTCAAGGAGAAGAAAGAGACTGGCGGTGTCGAAAACGGTGGCCGGAGGAGGGAGAAACGGCGAAGGGACAAGTTTCGGTCAAAAATGGGAAATGGAGCTGCCGGCGCCGGGGAAAGGAGCTGGAGGCAGCGGAGGACGGCTGGGAACGGCGGTGGCAAGCTGGGAGGCACACCGACGGTAGGTGGCCGGAGTTGCAGCGGGAGGGAAGGAAGAATGGTGGTCGAGCGCGCGGGAGGAAAGAAGAAGAAGAAAAAGAAAAAGAAAAAGAAAGAAAAAGGAAAGAAAAAGAAAAAAAAAGAAAAAAAAAAAAGAAAAAGAAAAATAAAATAAAATAAAATAATTAAATATTAATAAAATAATAATAAAATAATAAATTTTTAATTATTTAATAATAACTAAAATAATTAAATAATAATAAATAAATAAATAATACAATATTAGGGTTATATATATATTAAACCCTAATTAAATAAATATACACACACGTAGGCTTTATTTAATATTTAAAAATACGTATGAGTTCATGCAAGTCCGAAAATATATTTAAAATAATTAATATTACATTGTTTACGTGAAAATTTCCCCGAAAATACAAGTCCCCCGGGAAAATTTTACGTAAAGCACTGAAAATAATACACAATAATTAAAATAGGTTTAAAATACATATCAACTCGTAAAAATATCATGTAATATACAGAAATTATTGACACTGCATATCCCGGTACAGTGTAAAAATATTTTAAAAACACGGGATATTACAGTCTTCCCCCCTTACAAGAATTCGTCCCCGAATTCCAGAAAACAAGATCAAGAAGGAAAGAGATACGGGTAAGAAGCTCGCATCTCAGCTTCAGTCTCCCACATATGCTCTTCAACTCTATCGCTACGCCACAGAACCTTGACCATCAGAATCTGCTTCAATCGCAACTGTCGAACTTGATAATCTACGATCGCCATAGGTTCTTCCACAAACGTCAAATCTTCACTCACTTCTACACTGTCGGGCTGTAACACGTGTGAAGGGTCTGAGATATACTTCCTCAACATCGAGATATGAAATACTAGATGCACTTGTGACATACTCGGAGGCAAATCCAACCGATATGCAACAGTGCCAACTCTCTCCAGAATCTCAAACGGTCCAATGTATCTCGGTGCTAACTTACCCTTCCTGCCAAATCTCATCACACCCTTCATCGAAGATACTTTCAGAAAAATAAAATCTCCAACCTGAAACTCCACATCTCAGCGCCTAGGGTCCGCATAACTCTTCTGTCTGCTTACTGCGGTCTCTAATCTTCGCTTAATCACGGTAACTTTCTCTGCAGCATCCTGAACCATCTCAGGTCCAGTCAAAGTTCTCTCACCAATCTCATCCCAACTCAATGGGGATCTACACTTTCTTCCATACAAAGCCTCATACGGTGCCATGCCAATACTGCTATGGTAGCTGTTATTATATGCAAACTCAACAAGCGACAAATGATCATCCCAGCTACCTCCCAAATCCAAGACACACATCCTCAACATATCTTCCAGTGTCTGGATCGTCCTCTCAGACTGGCCATCTGTCTGAGGATGAAAAGCAGTACTAAAATCCAACCTAGTGCCCATCGCTTCCTGCAACTTCTGCCAAAAACGAGAAGTAAACACCGAACCTCTATCTGACACAATAGACACAGGTACTCCATGAAGGCACACAATATGCTTCACGTACAACTTCGCCAATCTAGCAACTGAATATGTGGCTTTCACAGGCAAGAAATGTGCAGACTTCATCAATCTGTCTACAATCACCCAGATGGAATCGTATCCATCCTTCGAACAAGGTAAACCAACTACAAAATCCATAGCTATCCTTTCCCCACTTCCACTCGGGAATAGGAAGAGGCTGAAGCTTCCCAGAAGGCTTCTGATGTTTGGCTTTCACTTGCTGACACGTCAAACACTTAGCAACATAATCAGCAACATCTTTCTTCAATCCGTCCCACTAGTATAAATCTCTGATACTGTGGTACATCTTAGTAACCACCTGGATGAACGCTGTAAGCCGTAGAATGTGCTTCCTCTAGGATCTCTTCTCTCAAATCATCCACATCAGGAACACACAGTCTACCACTGATCCACAACACACCATCATCATCAAGTGTGAAATCAGTGAACTTCCCTGCTCTGACATTCTCTGTAAGCTCTTCCAGAATAGGATCTCGGCTCTGAGCTGCTTTAATCCTATCCCTCAGTACAGATCGCACTTTAAACTGAGCTAGTAGTCTACCTGATCTACTAATCTTCATCATCAGACCTTGATCCACCATCAGATGCAACTCTTGGATCAATGGTCTCCTCTCAACACCGATGTGAGCAAGACTACCTGAGGACTTCCTACTCAAGGCATCTGCTACCACATTAGCTTTACCCAGATGGTAAAGAATCTCACAATCATAGTCCTTCAACAATTCCAACCATCTTCTCTGCCTCAGATTCAGATCTCGCTACTGGAAAATGTACTTAAGGCTCTTGTGGATCAGTAAATATCTCATAAGTCACCCCGTACAAATAAATGTCTCCAAATCTTCAAAGCAAAGATCACTGCAGCCATCTCAAGATCATGTGTAGGATAGTTCTGCTCATGCTTCTTCAACTGCCTCGAAGCATAGGCTATCACCCTTCCATTCTGCATCAACACACAACCAAGACCAATTCTAGAGGCATCACAGTAAACTGTGAACTTATCCACACTATTAGGCAAAGCTAACACTGGCGTTGTGGTTAACTTCTCTTTCAATAACTGAAAACTGTTCTCACAAGCTTCTGACCACTCGAATCTAACATTCTTCTGAGTCAAGCGAGTCATAGGGGCTGCTATCCTGGAAAAATCCTGCACAAACTGCCTATAATACCCGGCTAAACCCAGAAAACTCCGAATCTCCATAACAGAAGTAGGTCTAGGCCATTCAGATACTGCCTCAATCTTCTGTGGATCAACCTGAATACCTTCTTTAGACACTACATGTCCAAGAAAAGAAACACTCTCCATCCAGAAATCACACTCGAGAATTTAGCATAAAGCTGATGATCTCTCATGTCTATAGTACAATCCTCAAATGATATACATGCTCTTCCATACTCTCGAATATACCAGTATATCATCAATGAAGACTACTACAAACTGATCCACATACGGTCTGAATACCCTGTTCATCAGATCCATAAAAGCTGCTGGTGCATTAGTCAATCCAAAAGACATCACCAGAAACTCATAATGGCCATATCGAGTACGGAACGCTGGTCTTAGGAATATCAGCTTCACTAATCCGCAGCTGATGATAACCCGACCTCAAGTCAATCTTAGAAAAGAATTGTGCACCCTGTAGCTGATCAAACAAATCATCTATCCTCGGGAGAGGATACTTGTTCTTCACTGTCACCTTATTCAGCTCTCTATAGTCAATGCACAGTCTCAGGGTACCATCCTTCTTCTTCACAAACAAGACTGGTGCACCCCAAGGAGAAACACTAGGTCTAATGAAACCTTTATCCAACAACTCTTGCAACTGTTCCTTCAACTCTCTCAACTCTGCAGGAGCCATACGATAGGGTGGCATAGATATGGGAGTAGTACCTGGAACCACATCTATACAGAACTCAATCTCTCTATGAGGTGGTAAACCTGGCAACTCCTCGGGAAAAACATCAGGAAACTCACAAGCAACAGGAACATCTATGAGTGATAACTTCTCCACTGACATATCCTGACCAATGCCAAAAACCCCTGACAACCTTTCTTCAACAACTTCCTAGCTGAAATAGCAGAAATAAGATTCTGAGGTGCTGAACTCCTATCACCCCACAAACTTAAAATCTTCTTCACCAGGAATTCTAAAAGTCACCTCCTTATTCCTGCAATCTACCACGACGAAGTACTGAGATAACGAATCCATTCCCAAAATAACATCAAACTCCATCACATCCAACAAAATCAAATTAGTGGGTAATCTCTATCTCCCACGAGAACTGGACAATCAGAAAGAACAATATCGGTGTCCAAGGAATCGCTCAGAGGAGTGGCAACAGACAAAGGAAAAGCCATCCTCGAAGCTTGCCAACAAGATTTAGAAGCAAAAATAGAAGAAACAAACGAATGCATGGCACCCCGGATCAAATAAAACCCATGCATCCAGGTAACAAATAGAAACAATACCTGCCACGACTGCATTAGATGCCTGAGCATCCTGCTGAGTCAGATGGAAGACTCTCGCCTGGCCTCGACCTCCCTGCTGACTGGTAGAAGCCTGGCCAACACCTCTGGCACCTCCTCTAGTACCTCTACCATGACTCTGCTGTGGAACAAACTGAGTAGAACTCTGATGCTGGGTTGGTGGTAACTGAAATGGCACCGGTGCAGCTACTAGCAATCGACTGCTATGGGAATCGCGGAATCTGCTGCTGCTGATAACCGGAATAAGGACATGATCTGGCAAAATGTCCTGTCTGCCCGCATCTGAAGCATGTCAGTGGTGTCAGATAACACGGTCCCTGATGGACTTCTACCACAAGTCTGACAAACACTGGTCGCTGATCCAGAACTACGACCACTGCTACTGCTCGAAGCACCTGACCCAAATCTAAACGATCTACGCTGACCTCCACGGCCATGTCTACTGCTCCGATGCACTCGCTTGCTGTCTCTGACTCTGTTGAGTCGGACCTCGCTGCTGACTACTCGAACCAACATGAAAACTCGAATATGGGAGTAGCCTGCAATCCACTCGACTGAACTCCTAGCTGGTAATAATCAGGCATCGCTCCTGCCTAACTAACCTCAGCTCATCTCTTTAGCTAGCTCAATCACAGACTCCAGAGTAAGGCCTGCTGTAGGCATACCAGCAAAAGCTGAACCCCAAACCAGTAACATACGTAGTAACAGCGAAATACTGATCTCGCATCAGATCCTCAGCATATCTACCCAGACGAAGAAACTCTCGGGTATACTCCTCTACTGATCGATCTCCATGAGAAATACTGGTTAGACGAAGACGATAGCTCAAACGAAGAGGCTCTGGACAAAATCTCCTCATAAACCGCTCTCGAAATTGAGCCCAGGTCATCGTCATCATAAAGGGCTGGATCATCTGAATGAACCAATCTAAGGCTGGTCCCTCAACAGACAACTCAACGATCATGATCCGCTGGTACTCGGTATGAGCAGTCCGAGTCCTAGTCTCAATCGTATGCAGAAAATCTAAAGGATCAGAAGTACCATCAAAAGCAATCCTGCCAACTCGGGCATAGAACAAAAGCTGCCTCAGGGCCAGACATACCCTGCTGATAGGCAGGCTGAACAGGCTAAACAACTGGAGGAACAGGAACATCAAACTCAGGCTCAACAGGCTCCTCGTCCTGTAACTCTCTCTGCCTACGGCGACCTGCCGCTCCCCGAGGTCTACCTCTGCCACGACCTCTACGTCTAACTGGCGGCTCAGGAGGTAAAACCTCATCCTGAAAAGACTCATCATCCTCGGCCTCAACGACCGGTGGAGCGACACGCGCTCGCCTCCTCATACTGAAAAGACAAACGGAAAGATTCAGACAAAACAGACAACGGAGGAATAACGCTGAAAACTACAGCAAGGAATACTTATCAAGACATACTCGAACCTAATACACTGCAGTAGTTCAACAGAAAACACAACTCAACAACTAGGGCCACAACTCACATAACTAAGCCCTGACACAGAACTCCGCTCTGATACCAACTTTGTCACGACCCAAAACAAGGGCCATGACCGGCGCTAGGGAACGGGAATTCTTTCGAATCTGGAACCGTAGCAAGCCTAAAAATAAAATAAAACATGCAATAATAACAATAATCATATAATATGCAGCGGAAATAAAAATCATAAATATAATGATAACATTTCATCACTGGATTTGAATCAAATCTCATCACATATATAAAATCTTTTTAATACAAATCCAGTTTCAATGTAATACATCTCTTTTAAAATAAAATACATGAAATCCAATACTTTAATTCACAACTACTGCAGTGTCTAGATAAAATAAATAAGACTCAAGTAGATAATTTACACAAAGAAGCCGGGGCGGAAGAAATCCGGCGTATCGACCTGCTACTGAGGTCTGAGGATGTTGACTCTCCTGAAAAATAGTCAACGGAGGGGAGTCAGACCTCACTGAGTGAATTACTATAATATATACATACACACTAAATGATAATGCATACAGTCAACAGTATATATCTAATATATATATATACAGGCAAATACACACAGATGCAGTAAAATCATTTTTATATATTTTATCTGAAAATCATCTTTTATGAAGGATCACATAGAACCCTAGAATATCACAACCTTAGAAAAATAGTGTTAAACAACACTTTAGCCATACATGCTCACTTATTCCAAGATATATCCACTTAATCCATTTAGACAGTAGACTGGCCCCGAGACACTAAGTCAACCGAGCTCCAGCAGTCTGACTGCCAGTGTGATTGGCCCCGAGACACTAAGTCAACCGAGCTCCAGCAATCACACCCACAAACCACATCTCGCACATATCAATAATCATAATCAAATCAATATCCATAAATAATTAGTAATATAGCCTAAAGCTATAGGCGTACCGGTACATACTCGGTCCTAGTGCTGCCCACTAGGTAGCACGCTCTATCGATATCCTTCATTAATAAATAAATCATTCATTCATAAAAATCAATGATGCATGAATTTAAATAAAATAACAATATAAACCATATATGTACCGAAAATATACCAAACGTAAACCAGGTATATTTCGAGTATATATACGTCAAATGAATTCAATCAAATCATAAATTAAACTAAAAATATATTTAAAAACATTTTAAATATATTTTATTAATAAAACATGTATATAATTATTATATACCAAAATATACTTAATATAAACTTAAGAAATAATCAAATTATTTATGCATATTAATCGAAATAAATTATATATTTCTAAATCATGCATCCTAAGCATATATATAGTATAGTAACTCACCTACTGCGCTCCACGAGACAGGTCCGACGGGCCTGGTCCACTAGCCCTCGGTCTCGGGCGTAACTAAACAAGAAATAATAACCGATATCAGAATAACCTAACAGAAATCCTAGAATTCAATATAGAGTATTAAAATACGGAAACAGAATTAGGGTTCGATTGGACATCACGTTTTACGAGAATTCTAACCGAAAATCCGACAGAATCTCCCCTGTAAAACGAACATCTCTCTACTCAAAAGAGTAGAGCCGACCCTGCAAAGAAATACACTTCGAGAAATAGGCTCAACACAATCAAAATCCCACGGTCGGACTCCAAACTACAGTCCACCGACCGGGGTCCATAAACACAGAATAATTCCAGATATACCAAAAATATCCTTATAGCATAGAAATACATTTCATAGGTAGAAATTACATAATTAACCTTAAAACACTGTAAAAACCGATAAAAACTCATTTATTAGAAAAAACCGTATATTATATATTAATTGAAAATAATTCACGAAAAATAGTTTTAATTAGTTAAAAATACCAAATAATTTGTAGAAATCATTTTTATACCTTAAATAATTATTAAAACCGATTAAATTACATTTTTAGACAATTTAGGGTAAAATTACCAAAATACCCCTATATATTTAAATATACTTAAATTACTTCAAAAATTCAACCAAAAATCATACAATTATCCAAAATTAGTTTTCTCAACATATTTATCAATATTATTAATTAAACCCAATTACCAATTAATTTCAATTTAAAACACAATTAACCCTAATTTCTCAAAATCACATAAACTCAATTAAATCAAAATAAAATACTTAGAAATTCATAAAAATTCCAAATAAATTCCTATAATTTCATTTCAACATCCAATTCAACCTTAAACTCCCAATTTCATAATTTAAATAATTAATTTCCGAAAATTAGAAAATAATATTAAAATATCATAAATACCCCAAAAATCTAAAAAATCTCCAAAAATCCTACAAAAATTCATACATGTTGATTAAGCTACTAGGATCAACATTTGTGAAGGGAGTTTTCATGAATCATCCAATTCGAAGCTCAAAAAAATCAAAAACCCTAATGTGACCGAAATAGAAAAATCAAAACCTAAGCAAATCTAAACCATTTTAGCTCAAACCAAAGCTAGAATCACACTCACCGGAGCTCAAGGAGAAGAAAGAGACCGGCGGTGTCGAAAACGGTGGCCGGAGGAGGGAGAAACGGCGAAGGGACAAGTTTTGGTCAAAAATGGGAAATGGAGCTGCCGGCGCCGGGGAAAGGAGCTGGAGGCGGCGGAGGATGGCTGGGAACGGCGGTAGCAAGCCGGGAGGCACACCGACGGTAGGTGGCCGGAGTTGCAGCGGGAGGGAAGGAAGAATGGTGGTCGGCGCGCGCGGGAGGAAAGAAGAAGAAGAAAAAGAAAAAGAAAAAGAAAGAAAAAGGAAAGAAAAAGAAAAAGAAAGAAAAAAAAAAGAAAAAGAAAAATTAAAATAAAATAAAATAATTAAATATTAAATAAAATAATAATAAAATAATAAATTTTTAATTATTTAATAATAACTAAAATAATAAATAATAATAATAAATAAATAATACAATATTAGGGTATATATATATTAAACCCTAATTAAATAAATATACACACACGTAGGCTTTATTTAATATTTAAAAATACGTATGAGTTCATGCAAGTCCGAAAATATATTTAAAATAATTAATATTACATTGTTTACGTGAAAATTTCCCCGAAAATACAAGTCCCGGGAAAATTTTACGTAAAGCACTGAAAATAATACACAATAATTAAAATAGGTTTAAAATACATATCAACTCGTAAAAATATCATGTAATATACAGAAATTATTGACACATCGCATATCCCGGTACAGTGTAAAAATATTTTAAAACACGGGATATTACATTCACCATTAAGTAAGTGTTGCGTGACAATCATTTTCTCTGTCGAGCAAGTAGCTCATCTTTTTTGTCGTTGCCAACTAATTGTAAAGCCATGAACTAGTGATGGTATCGCCAATGGTGAATGACAGTGGTGACAATTTTTTCATAGATGACTTTGATAAATTTGGAGTTTCAGTTGTGAATGACAGTGGTGGCCAATCTGTCTTGGTCATGTCTAAATTGTGAAGGGCGAGGACAAGAGTCAGACAAAGGGGGAGGGGGTGATGGGTGAAGGTCACAGGAGTCAAGCAAGGGCGGTGGTGGTGGCTGAAAAAACACAAAGCCAGCAATGGATCCATTATCCTTCATCAACACATTTTCAAGATTTCCATAACCATTTCTCTTCACCTCTAGTGATTTTAAATTCCAGTGTGCAACACCATTCATACAAGTCCTAAAAGTATATTAGACGAGAAACACAACAAATAACAATGTGATTTGAGTATTTTATGCTTATTTAGGAAATTAAGGTTACAAATTGGGGATTTTATCATTTCAACTTGATTTTATTTTATTTTTTCATTTTCATATACGACATGTTGATGTGGAACACTTGTCAAATGCATGTTGGACATGTGCTTATTCAATTTGTTACTTGGGCGGCAAGTGGTTTAAAAGTTAGGTTTTTGACAAGTTAAGGTGTTTAAATGGCAAAAATATAAGTTCAAGTGGAAAAATGGCAAAAACAAACAAGTTTAGAGGATTGCGTATGTATTGTGCCAAATATTTTTTTTATAATTATATCTATTTGAATTAAATTCGTTAAAATTCAATAAATCTTTAATAAATTCAAATAATCATTCATTAACAATATAAATTAATTAGGCAGTTTAGACGTTACCCAAAAGAAAGAAAAAGGAATTATGAGTCAAGAAATGGTGAAGGTCATTAGCCATCTAATTTTTGTTTTCTTTGCATATATAACCAAAATTGCAAAATTATTTAATTTATGGAAGTTTCATGTTTTAAATGTATATAGCTTCCTTAAAAAAATTATTTATATATATAGCCTTATAGCCTTTGTATATGGAGCTAAACCTATGTAATTTTAACTCTTCTTCATGACGTTATATGTTAATAACTTGTTTTTGGGATCTTTGAGTCTAAACCTGTAAAAAATCAATAGAGGGGTAAAGTGAAAGGTGGGGGGAATCCTAACAAACTCTTTAATGCCTAAGTTAAAGAGTGTAGAGAGAGAATTTAGAGAGATAAAAAGAGCAAAGAGTATAAGAGAATATAATAAATGAGAATGAGAGATATGAGGTTCTATTTATAACAATAGTGATACTCAAACTTGAGAGGAATATGATTCCTCTTTGATGTAGATCTTGTGCCTATTTGGAAAGTATTTCTTCTTGTCTGAGAGTCTCCTTAATTAGGAATCTTTCTCCTATCTGATTTGGACATTTTTCATTTGCAAGTAACCCCTACATAGGAAAATAAACCCTTAGTAGAATAGGAATATGTATATAGGGTATCAAGAGTCCCCCCTGAAAGCATGTTCAGATATTTATGTCTAATGTATTTTGATATGATAAATGCATAGTGACGAATAATTCAGAATATTGGTTCTTCTGTTGAGAGAAAGAGATCACAAGTGTGATTGCATATGATGTATAAAGGTGATCTGAGGTGGCTAGCCTGAGTCACAAAAAAGGATGATGCTCGATACCTAGTCTTAAGATTGCAGCTTTTAAACATTAAAGCATGAAGATGCCAACTGGACTTATAGATGCTCGGTGTTTATGAAACATCCCGAGGGATTAACCTATCAATATTATAAAAGCAACGTAATGGAACCAGCCATCATTGGAGTTTTATACTCGGTGCATTAAAAGCGTGGCCTGAGTGCCGAACCTTAATATTATTGAAGAAACCTGAGGGTGCTAGCTTCATTTACTAGTCTTAGATTCTTAGTGCATTAGAAGCACAACCTGAGTGCTGAACCTCGGTACTATCGAAGCAACCTGAGGGTACCATCTTTAGTCATTGGACTTAGATTTTTAGTGCATTAGAAGTGTAACTCGAGTGTCGAACCTCAATACTATTGAAGAAACCTAAGGGTGCCAACTTTAGTCGCTAGACTTAGATTCTCAGTGCATTAAAAGTGTAGTCTAAGTGTTGAATCTTATTAATATCGAAGGGACCTGAGGTTGCTAACTTCAATCACTGAACTTAGGTTCTTAGTGCATTAAAAGCGTAGCCCGAGTGCCGATGAGAAAATGAGGATAGTTGGCAGCAAGATGAGTGTGATTGTCAACTGCCATATCTTTTGATATTCTTTTGAATTTTGAATTGTGTAACTGTTATATATGTTCGTGTGTTAGAAGATGAGATGTTTTAGCTACCATAATGATAACTGCTTGATTAGTGGGCTTTTCTTTTACTTGAAATATCCTTGATGTTGTATGAGAGAGATGTAAGTAATCGTAAGGTCATGGTGGTCATTCTAGAACCTTTCACTCCTCTTTAAATAATCCAATCCCTTTATTAGCCTCACTTTTGCTCTTCAACTACCATTTTCTTGCTAGATTTTCTTTTTAAGTATTTTCTACTCTTGCTTCCTTTGTGTTTTTGCAAACCTGCTTTTTTCCTTTTTCTTCCAAGTGAAGTCTCATTCCCTTTTAATCTTCTTTCTTTATTTCTATTCCATAGGATCCATGGCTCCATGAAAGCTAGTTCATATCTTTTTGTTCTTAAGATTGATGATAATCTACTCAAATGGTATAGAAGACATTTTATCATTCCTCAAGAACTTGCCTTACGCACTATGGATAAAAAATTTAAGGCTTATACTATTAGAAATCAGTTATGGTATTTAGACATAAATACATGTGTTGTAAGCACAAGTCTAAATAGAGTAAATTTTAAAAATTTGCTCATCATAACCCTTCATAAAATGAAGAATTTCATTTGCCCAGGATTTAAATTGCATTGAAACACACAACTAAATAAATTAAGCAATATACAAACAAACAATTAATTAATTATAAGTTTGTAAACTTACTTGTTGTAGAGCTTAGTATTCCTTTTGTTCAATTCCTTGAATCAAATGCTTAGCCCTCCAAATGTAAGGCCTCTAGTTTGAAACACCAAAGCCTTATCTATCACTTACTTGTGTTAATTAAACTTAGTAACTTGTACTAATTTAATTAAGAGCACAAGTATAGAGTCTATGTTTAGTATATGTTGTGTTTATTTTTGGTTTATGATCTTATCATAACCAAAATTACTTAGTGATTTTTCTTAACTCTTTAAGCAAAAAACTCATTGAAGCATTATTTTTCCTCTCCCTTCTCTTACCAAGTCACTTGACTTGCCTTAGATATATCAAATGATATATGTGTAGTAATTTTCAACTAAGGAAAAGTATGCATTAATTAATTAAGTGATTATTAAGTATGCCACCTTAGGTATACACCTAACCATCCAAATGATTAAAAATGACACCTTAGGCATACTTTAGAAATATCCACTTAATTAATATGCCACCTTGCTTGATTCAATAATTGAGCTTGCCACCTATACATATTAATGTATAAATTTGTATATAAAGTATACATCAAATGTATTGTCATGACCCAAAACAGGGGCCATGACCGACACTAGGGAATGGGAATTCTTTCGAATCCGGAACCCGTAGCAAGCCTAAAAATAGAATAAATCATACAATAATAATAATAACACTTAATGCAACAAAAATAAAATCATAAATATCAAAATAATAATCCACCATGGGATTTAAATCAAATCCATATCTCATATATAAATAAATCCTTTAATACAAGTTTCAGTTCAAATTCTCAAAATACATATCTCACGACTTTATACAACTACTGCAGTGTCTAGATTATAAAAATAAAACTCAAGACTCAGATAAGCAGTTTACATAAAGAAGCCGGGCCGAAAGAAATCCGGCGTACAGGCCTGCTACTGAGGTCTGAAGACGATGACTCTCCTGAAAAATAGTCAATGAAGGGGAGTCAGACCTCACTGAGTGAATTACTATAATATATATACATGCATACTAAATGCCGATGCACACAGTCAACAGTATATATATATAATAAGCATATATACAAGCAAATACACACAAATGCAATAAAATCATTTTATATATTGGAAATCATAGTTCATGAAGGATCAAATAGAACCCTAGAAAATCGCAACCTCAAAACAGTGTTAGACAACACTCTAGCCATACAGGCTCACTTATTCCAAATATAATCACTTGATCCATTTAGACAGTAGACTGGCCCCGAGACACTAAGTCAACCGAGCTCCAGCAGTCTGACTGTCAGTGTGATTGGCCCCGAGACACTTGGTCAACCGAGCTCCAGCAATCACACTCCCAAATCACATCACACATCAGATAAATCAATTCTAATCAATATTCTCAAACTGGTTAGTAATATAGCCTAAATGCTATAAACGTACCGGTACGTACTCGGTCCTAGTGCTGCCTACTAGGTAGCACGTTCTATCGATATCCTTCATTGAAATATAAAACATACATTCTTAAAAACAAATGATGCACAAACTTAAATAAAATAGCAACATAAACCATATATATACTAGAAATATACCAAAAATAAACCAGGTATATTTCGAGTATATATACATCAAATAAATCCAATATAATTACAAAATAAACTAAGAATATACCAAGAATATACATAAAAACATTTTAAGAATAATTTATTAATAAAACATGCATATAATTTGAAAATATACCAAAATAAACCAAAAATAAACTTAAGTAATAATTAAACCATTTATGCATGTTTAATCAAAATAGAGCGTATATTTCTAGAATCATGCACTTAGTGCGCTCCTCGAGATGGGTCCAACGGGCCTGGTCCATTAGGCCTCGGTCTCAGCGCAACTAAATAAACAAAAATAACAAACATCAGAATAAACCTAACGGAAAATCCTAGAAACTCGATCTAGAATATTGGACACATAATCAGAATTAGGGTTCGATCGGACATCATGTTTTACGAGAATTCTATCGAAAATCCGGCAGAACCTCTCCTGTAAAACGGACATCTCTCTACTCAAAGAGTAGAGCCGGCCCTGCAAAGAAACACACTTCGAAAAAAAATAGACACAAAACACATCCACAACCCCTCGGTCAGACTCCAAACTATAGTCTACCGACCGGGGTCCACAATCACAGAATATTTATGACAATACCAAAAATACCCTTATATCACAGAAATACATTTTATAAGTAGAGATTACATAATTAACCTTAAAACACAGTAAAAATCGATAAAACTCATTTATTTAGAAAAATCGTATATTATATATATAATTGAAAATAATTTACGAAAAATAGTTTTAATTAGTTAAAAATACTAAATAATTTTTAGAAATCATTTTTATACCTTAAATAACTATTAAAACCAATTTAATTACATTTTTAGTCAATTTAGGGTAAAATTACCAAAATACCCCTATATATATAAATATACTAAAATTACTCCAAAAATTCACTAAAAATAATATAATTGCACAAAATTTATTTTCTCAACATATTTATCAATAATATCAATAATTAAACTCAATTAACTAATTAATTTCAATTAAAAACATAATTAACCCTATTTTCTCAAAATTACATAAACTAATTAAATTCAAAATAAAAACATAGAAATTCATAAAAATTCCAAATAAATTTCTATAATTCATTTTAACACCTATATTTATCATAAAACATAATTTCATAATTTAATTAATTAATTTTCGAAAATTAGAAAATAATAATAAAATATTCAAAAATACCCAAAAATCAAAATAATCTCCAAAAATTCTACAAAAATTTACACATGTATATTAAGATACTAGGATCAACATTTGTTAAGGACTTTTCATGAATCAATCAATTCTAAGTTCAAAAAAATCAAGAACCCTAAAATGGCCGAATTACCAAAATCGAAACCTAAGCAAATCAAGACCGTTTTAAGGGAAAAAAAGCTTGGAATAACACTCACTGGAGCTCAAGGAGAAGAAAGAGACCAGCGGTGTTGAAAATGGTGGCTGGAAACGTCGTGAACGACGGTGAGAAAGAATTCGGCTTCTCCGGCCAAAACGAGCTTCCTGACGTCGGAAAGGGGCTCTGCAGGCGGCGGAACGGCTGGAGGAAGGAGGTGGCACGCCGGGAGGCACACCAATGGTGAGAAAATGGGATGAAAGTGGCCGGATCAGTGATGGGAGTGATTGGGAATGAGGGAGGAGGGTGGATGGCAGTTTTGTAAATAATTCAAACTTTATTTTTTGTTTTAATATTAAATGTATATGTATATATATATACTTTACACTATATATTAAAATAATATAAAATCACACACATTAAATATACACCACACACATATAATTTAATATTTTTAATAATTTATACACTAAAAATAATTAAATAATATTAAAACTAATTAATAAATAATAAAATATTACGGTAATTAATTAAACCCTAATTAAATAAATAAGTACACATATATATGTACGTTATTTAGTACTTCAAAAATATATATGAGTTCATGCAAGTCTGGAAATCTATTTAATATAATTAATAATAAATAATTTATGTGTCAATTTCCCCGGAAATGCAAGTCCCGGGAAAATTTTACGTAAAGTACTTAAAATATCATAATAAAAATCAATTTTAATTAAATAACATCTCATGAAATATCATAAATATATACAAAAATTATTAACACTGCATATCCCGATGCAGTATAAAAATATTTAAAAACACGGGATATTACATGTATTATTTTACATATTAAATTGTACATATACATAGATATGGACTTTAATTAACCTTTGGTCCAAAATAAATTTTGACCTATGTCCAAACCAATTTGGACCATTAATATAAGTCCATAAATAAATAACAACATATATATATTTATTAATTTAATATATATTAATTAATATCCAATATTAATTAAATATTAATTAATAAATAATACTCTTATTTGAATCATTGTTCAAAATATAAATCTAATTCTATTAATCTTGATTAATTGATTAAACTCTTTTAATCAATAATTAGATTAATAATATAGTGAATAAATAAAACTCTATTAGGTGTGACTTACTAGGTTCATATCTAAATGGCAATAAGAAAATATAATATTAACATTTAATATTATTTGAAACTCTTTTCAATTCTAAATGTGAAAATCCCAATTATTCACATTTAGTTCTCATAAGTTGTGAGTGACCCCTAGTATCGATATCATAGCTACCCAATTAGAAATGAATGCATATTATGATTCACACAAACCTGATCATAATTACCGTGCACTAAATTCCTTTCATTAAATATCCCAATATAGCCTAGAGTCAAGGTATTATCAAACTCTAATAGCTTTATTATATGACCTCATCTTAAGTTATAATTATTGATAAAATACAACAAATACTAGAACTCTTAGTACTGAAACTCTTTTTCAGACTGTGTTGTATTTATCCTGGCTAGGAATTTATTCATCAAGAATAAACTTAGATAGCATAGGATCTATCCCGGTTCACACCAGGTAATGAATCCCATCTTGGTTAAACATTCATCCCTACATTTAACTAATTAGAGCCACCACATGCCATATACCCATGTGATGATTAACACAAGTATGTAAGTGGTAACAAACTCTAACCACCTAAATGTGGATGACTATGCCACCTCAAGTCAAAGGACTATATGCACCATTATAATCCAGATTGTGATTATTGATTATATATGAATATCCTTGCAATCACAATAATAATGTCACTGCTCGATTAATCCATCCAATGAGTATCCACATGTCTATTTTGATCACTCATATCAAGTAGCATGAGATTCACTACCTCCCACTATTAGTTTCTCACACTAATCATGGAAAATAGACAAAGGTAATAGTCTAATTAATATTATCCAAATATTAATTAATCGACTACGAACAATTTATAGTAAATGTACTAAATACATTTGTAACTCATATTATCAACTCTTTGATAATAAATTTATTCAACATAATACTAAAGGATAAATACTCAAAAAAAATAACATATTTATTTAAAAGAATATTTTATTACCACAGGGATTATATACAATGTTTAAATAATTACAAGAATGCCACTAGGGCATACCTTATACTAACATATACCCTTTTTTTAGATTGGCAGAAACTAGTTATGTTAGAGGAGGGGTTAAAATTTCCCTTAGATCTTTTCGTTAGGAGCTTTTTGAATAAATACAATATAGCCCCTGACCAACTTCACCCTGATAGTTACCGAATCTTAACTGAGGATATAAAATTGATGCATAAGGAGGGTAGAGAGCTGGATCTAGACATGCTCAGGTATATATATAGTCTGAATAAGAAAAAAGGGGAGCTGATATTTTCTTTATTAATTGTTATTAACTATAGCATTTTTGTTAAGCTTCCAAACCTTCACAAGAAATAGAGGCATAGATTTTTCATAGTTAAGCATCCATTAGATTTTATTAATATCAAGCGGATGTGGGTCGATGATTGCCAAAAGGTGAAGCATCCCATAAGGTTACCCGAAGAAGATACTAAATTGGTGCTAAAATTGCATATTCAGAGTATAACCAATGGAACATCTGTTGAGAATTTATTTCTGACATACCTTCGGAGAGTCTGCCCTGAGCATATAGATGTTAGTGGTAAGTTCTGAGATTCTGAAAGTATATTCTAACTTTTGTTCTTTTTTATTTATAGATGGCTAACTATTTCACTTTTATTTTGACTTTTGTTCTTGTTTATTTATAAATGGTTGATTATTTCACTTTTATGAATGAAAATCTTTTTATATGAAGAGCCATAAAAGCAGGTGGCACTTCAGATTGATCAACCTGCTTAGGATGTGGAGATCTTGGAGGCTTGTATTGATTCGTGCCCAAGTGATAAAGGAAAAGTTATGCTCAGTGATGCTTATAAAGAAACATCTAAACTTCTTAAGAAATGCTCCCAAAGTGTGGAGTTAGGTAATGAGGAACAACTTGGTGAAGAGGTTTTTATCAAGCGTCCAAAACATTTTAGATGCCCGGATCCTAAAAAATGGATTTTATCAAAGGTGAAGCCCCTGCATCATTAATTCATAAGTGAAGGATCACTATGATAAGTCTCTATAGTTATTGGATGACATCTAAAGATGTTAAGATGAGGGAAGGAGTGAGCTGTTCAACTTATTGATTACTATACCTGAGAGGTAACTTATTTGATCTTGACTGTTATAATCATTTCCATGGATGTTTCCATTTTTTATCTTTCCATACTTGTTTGTTAGATAGCTCAAGGGCTGCTACTGGTAAAGGATAATCATTTTCATCCTCTAGAGTGAGCATAATATCAAGGAGGTTGAGGTTGGTACCATTATGATTTATTATGTGAAGAAGTTGAATGCAAAAAAGCATGCCCTGGAGCTCACCAAGACTGATAGCGTAAAGTTTAAGTAAAAAACTAAGGCAAGCTTGAAGAAGATTCAAGAGCTTGAGCATTCACAAGCTTAGCTTACATCAAGGATCAAGACGCAGGTTGCCAAACTTGAAACTCTGAAAAAAGAATTGGCCAATGAAAGGAAATCCCGAGGTGACAACCTGAAGGCTTATCAGAAGATGGTGAAAGGGTTTCTTAAGGCCTATAAATTTGAGTGTCAGAGGGTATTATTGGCTAAGCATCTGGATTTAGATTTTTCTCACTTGGAGAAGTTAACTCCCAATGATCTGGCATGATTAGCTGCTACGAAAGATGCGGCTACTACGTCGACTCTTAAGGATCCATAAGCCATCAAAGAGAAATTTGCTACTAGAGCTACTTCTTCTGGTCCTAAATCCACTTCATTTTTTAAATCTCAGTCTTTAAAAGATATTGAACTCTATCCCAATGATGGGATTGTGCATCCTAGGTCTGAGGCTAATTTGTAAAATACTTGATAAAAATTATCCTTGTAATGTAACATTTTGAATGATGAATAAAGTATTTTTATTTCTCAAAACTTGCTAAACTTTGAATACATTTATTGATAGTATTTTTGAGACTGTTTGAGTTCCAGTATTAAGGTAGCTCTTTTCCTTACTTATCTTTGATCTTGTATTCCTCCTTGGTCATTTTTTCAATGACTTGGTAAGGACCTTCCCAATTAGGTCCAAGCTTACTTGTCCTAGAGTTGCTTTTACCAATGTCAGCCCTTCCAAGTACCCAATCTCTAACCTGAAAATCCTTTGGCAGAATAAGTCTATTTTGATATTCCATGATCCTCTGCTTCTGAGCTTCTGCTACAATGGATGCTCATTCTCTTTTTTCTTTAAGTAGATCTAAGTATATCCGAGCATTAATATTGTTAACCTCCTGATCTAGATCTTCAGCTACTTGGTAACTTATTGACCCAATTTCCACTAGGATTACAACATCCATCCCATAAGTCAATCGGAAAGATGTTTCTCCTATAAGGTTCTAGATGTTGTTCAATATGCCTAAATGACGTTGTTAAGTTCTTTAACCCAGTTTTCCTTTTTTTTTTTATCTAATCTCTTTTTTAGAACTAGCATGATGATTCTGTTGGTGACCTATGTCTGGCCGTTTGTTTGTGGATAAGCTACTTATATCAAAGTTTTATATTATGATTATAACAAATCCTTCTAAATTTCTCACTATCAAATTGATTCCCATTATCTGTTATCAAAGTGTGGGGTATGCCAAATCTCCAAATAATTTCTTTTTAGAAAAAGTATTGAATCCGAGCTTTAGTGATGGATGAGACAACTTCTACTTCTATCCACTTGGTGAAGTGATCTATAGCCACCATTATGAACTTCTTTTAGGAGGCTGGAATAGAAAATGGACCTAAGATATCCATTCCTTATATTGTGAAAGACCAAGGTGTCACGACCCAAAACAGGGGCCATGACCGGCGCTAGGGAACGGGAATTCTTTCGAATCCGGAATCCGTAGCAAGCCTAAAAATAAAATAAACATGCAATAATAACATTAACAATATAATATGCAGCAGAAATAAAAATCATAAATATAATAATAACATTCTCATCACTGGATTTAAATCAAATCTCATCTCATATATATAAATCTTTAAATACAAATCCAGTTTCAATATAATACATCTCTTTAAATAAAATATATGAAATCCCACAATTTAATTCACAACTACTACAGTGTCTAGATTATATATAACATAAGACTCAAATAAGTAATTTACACAAAGAAGCCGGGGCGGAAGAAATCTGACGTATCGAACTGCTACTGAGGTCTGAAGATGTTGACTCTCCTGAAAAATAGTCAACGGAGGGGAGTTAGACCTCACTAAGTGAATTACTATAATATATTACACACTAAATGATAATGCATACAGTCAATAATATATATCTAGTATATATATACAGGCAATTACACACAGATGCAATAAAATCATTTTATATATTTTATCTGAAAATCATCTTTTATGAAGGATCAAATAGAACCCTATGATATCGTAACCTCGGAAATAGTGTTAGACAACACTCTAGCCATACAGGCTCACTTATTCCAAATATATCCACTTATTCCATTTAGACAGTAGACTGGCCCCGAGACACTAAGTCAACCGAGCTCCAGCAGTCTGACTGCCAGTGTGATTGGCCCCGGATACTTGGTCAACCGAGCTCCAGCAATCACACCCAAATCACATCTCATACATCAAATAATCATAGCCAATCAATATCCATAAATAAGTTAGTAATATAGCCTAAATACTATAGGCGTACCGGTACGTACTCGGTCCTAGTGCTGCCCACTAAGTAGCACGTTCTATCGATATCCTTCTTTAATAAATATAAAACATTCATTCACAATTAAATGATGCATGAATTTAATTGAAATAACAATATAAACCATATATATACCGAAAATATACCAAAAGTAAACCAGGTATATTTCGAGTATATATATGTCAAATGAATTCAATCAAATTATAACTTAAGCTAGAAATATATTTAAAAATATTTTAAATATATTTTATTTACAAAACATATATATAATTTAATATATAACAAAAATAAACCAAAAATATACTTAAATACAAATCATATTATTTATGCATTTTAATCGAAATAAAATATATATTTCTAAATCATGCATCCTAAGCATATATATATAGTATAGTAACTCACCTAGTGCGCTCCACGAGACGGGTCCGACAGGCCTGGTCCACTAGCCCTCGGTCTCGACGCAACTAAACAAGCAATAAATAACCGACATCAGAATAAACCTAACAGAAATCTTAGAATTCGATCTAGAGTATTAAACACAGAATCAGAAATTAGGGTTCGACTGGATATCACGTTTTATGAGAATTCTACCGAAATTCCGACAGAACCTCCCCTGTAAAACGGACATCTCTCTACTCAAAAGAGTAGAGCCAACCCTGCAAAGAAATACACTTCGAAAAACAGACTCAACGCTCAACCATAACCCCTCGGTCGGACTCCAAACTACAATCTACCGATCGGGGTTCACAAACACAGAACAATTCTGAAAATACCAAAAACACCCTTATAACATAGAAATTCATTTTATACGTAGAAATTACATAATTAACCTTAAAACACTATAAAAACCGATAAAAACTCATTTTATTTGAAAAACCGTATATTATATATATAATTGAAAATAATTTACGAAAAATAGTTTTAATTAGTTAAAAATACCAAATAATTTGTAGAAATCATTTTTATACCTTAAATAACTATTAAAACCAATTAAATTACATTTTTATCCAATTTTGTGTAAAATTACCAAAATGCCCTTATATATATAAATATACTATAATTACTTCAAAAATTCACCAAAAATTATACAATTATCCAAAATTAATTTTCTCAACATATTTATCAATAATATTAATAATTAAACTCAATTAACCAATTAAATTCAATTAAGAACACATTTAACCCTAATTTTCCAAAATTCCATAAATTTCAATAATTCAAAATAAATACATAGAAATTCAATAAAAATTCCAAATAAATTCCGATAATTCATTTCAACACCTAATTTAACCATAAAACACAATTTCATAATTTAAATAATTAATTTCCAAAAATTAGAAAATAATATTAAAATATTCAAAAATACCCAAAAATCCAAACAATTTCCAAAAATTCCAAAAAAATTCATACATGTAGATTAAGCTACTAGGATCAACATTTGTGAAGGGATTTTTCATGAATCAATCAATTCGAAGCTCAAAAAAATCAAAAACCCTAATATGATCGAAATTGAAAATTCAAAACCTAAGCAAATCTAGACTATTTAAGCTCAAACCAAAGCTAGAATCACACTCACCGGAGCTCAAGGAGAAGAAAGAGATCGGCGGTATCGAAAATGGTGGCCGGAGAAGAGGAAGAAACGGTGAGGAGAAGATTTCGGCCAAAAATGGCAGAAACCGAGCAAGCCACTGCCGGAGAAGACGACTGGGACGGCGAGGCAGCGAGGAGAACGGTGGCACACAGGGGAAGGAACTCTGATGGTCGATGATCGGGGGGTAGCAGCGGTGAGGGATGGGTGGTCGGGCGCACGGGGAGAAGGAAGAAGAAAGAAGAAAAAGAAGAAGAAAAGAAAAAAGAAAGAAAAAGAAAAAAAAAGAAAAAAAAAGAAAAAGAAAAAGAAAAATAAATAAATAAAATAAATAATTTTAATAAAATATTTAGAAAAATTTACATCCACACACACTTAATATTTTAATAATTTAATAACAATTAAAATAATTAAATAACAATAAATTAATAAACAAATAATAAAATATTAGAGTAATATATATTAAACCCTATTTAAATAAATATCGCACATATACACGGTGTTTAGTAGTTTTAAAAATACGTATGAGTTCATGCAAGTCCGAAAATATATTTAGATAATTAATAATAATTATTTATGTGAAAATTTCCCCGAAAATGAAAGTCCCAGGAAAATTTTACGTAAAGCACTGTAAATAATACACAATAATTAAAATAGGTTTTAAATACATATCAACTCGTAAAAATATCATATATATATTCAAAATTTATTAACACTGCATATCCCGGTACAATGTAAAAATATTGTAAAAACACAGGATATTACACAAGGACTCCCAATTGGATATTGAAATATTATAAGTCTTATGACTGAGGTGAGCAAATTGTTGACACTTATAACATTCTTGAACTAATTTCTAAGTGTCTCAGGATATGGTGGGCCAATAATAAGCAAAACTTTTTTTTTATTAGCGAATGATGAGACTCATGAGCTCCACAAATCCCTTCATAGATCTCCCTAAGCACATAATTTTCTTCTTCTAATGATACGCATTTAGACCGTGGATGTGATAGGGACCTTCTGTAGAGTTCCCTATTATGTATAGAATAATATACAACTTTTATCTTTAACTTCTGAGCCTTCAACTTATCCTAAAGGAGTACCCCACGTTCAAGATACTGAATAATTAGCTTCATCCATCCTGCTACTTCTTGGATATCTATAATCTCTACCTTCTCGGTGCTTGGCTTCGTTAATTCCTCAATTAGCCTAAGCTTTTTGAATATTTGACTGTATTGTACTACTTGATTTGGCTAGTAAGTCTGCTTTTGATTTTTCACTTCTAGGAATTTAAGTGATTTTTCATTGTCCCCCTTTCTGCTTAAGCTTCTTTAGGAGCTATTTAACTTTCTCTATTTACTTGATGATATTTAGCTCTTTGATCTAGTATATTCCTTTGATTTGGTTGATCACTAGTTATGAATCAGAATATATTTTGAGATGCTCAGTTCTGACTTCTGTAGCTAACTTCAATCCTATGATAAGTGCCTTATACTCGATTGCACTATTACTAGCTTTGTACTTTATTTGAACTGTACATATAATTATAACTTTGTTTGGCCCTTTGAGGATGATTCTAGCATCAGATCCTCGAAAGGACAAGGCTCCATCTATGTATAGTTTCCATTTCAGGCATTCAAAAGGGACAAAGTCTTCCATTATCATCTTTTACACAAAATCTGCTATGGTTTGAGCTTTGATTTATTGTCGAGGTTCATAACTGACATCAAATTCTCTACAACATCAACCATTGGACCAATCTACCATATATTTTAGGTCTTTGTAAGATTTTCCTTAATATGAAGCTAGATCTTATAATTATTGAGTGAGCCTGAAAATAATATTTGAGTTTTCAGGATATATGTACGATGGTCATAACTAACTTATCCAGTTTGGGATACCGAACTTCTGAACCTCTAAGTATTTTGCTAATGTAGTACACTATATTTTGCTAGCTTCCTTCCTTCCTGACTAGTACTAATGCAATTGTTTCCTAACCGACAGAGAGATACAAGTACAAAACCTCTTTAAGGATTGGCCTGCTAAGTAGAGGTAGTGAAGATAAGAACTTTTTAATGTCTTTAAAGGCAGAATGGCATTCTTCATTGTATACAAATTTCTTAAAGTTTTTTAAGGCTTAGAATAATAATAGAGACCATTTGGCTAAGTAGAAAATGAAATGCTCCAAAATTGTTATTTTATCATTGAACTTCTAAAGCTCGTTTAATGATATTGAAGCCTTCATTTTAAGAATGGCTTCCATCTTTTCTAGATTGGCTTCAATTCCTCTATGGGATATCACGAATCCTAAGAATTTGCATGCCTTCACCCTAAAGACACACTTCTCTAGATTAAGCTTGATTTGGTATTGATATAGTATTCGAAGGATTTGATTAAGATTCTCATAGTGCTACTCTGCATGCTGGCTCTTGACAATAATGTGATCCATATATACTTCTACATTTTTCCCAAATTGATCTTGGAACATATGGTTCATCAACATTTGGTATGTTGCTTTAACATGCTTTAATCGAAAAGGCATAACTTTATAGTAATAAAGACCTTTATGAGTGGTAAACGATATTTTCTCTTGATCCTCCTTCTTCATTGGAATTTGATGGTACCTCTTAGTAGCATCCATAAAGCTATCCAAGTTATGACAAGCAGTCGAGTCTACTAGTTGATCTATTATTAGTAATAGATAGTTCTCTTTTGGGCATGCTTTATTAATATCAGTATAGTCCACACACATTCTATATTTTCCATTTGAATTTTTTACTAGCACCATATTAGCTACCCATTTCGGGTGTGTCACATTTTTTTATAAATTTGGCTTTTAGCAATTCCTTTGTTTCCTCAACAATCACCCTTTGCTTCTCATATGTGAAGTTCCTTTTTTTTTAACAATAAGTTTAACTCTTGGTTTAATGTTCAAACTATGCAAGGTAATCCAAGGATCTACCCTAATGATCTCAAAAGCCTTAAAGGTGAAACTGTTTGAATGTTTTATAAGGACCTTACTTATTCCACTTTTGACTTCGTCCTTAAGCTCATTACCAATTATGACTATCTTCCTTTAGTAATTTGTAAAGTTTAGACTTGATCAACTGGCTCAGAATTAACTCCTTGTTTCTTAGTTTCTAAGAATTCTAAGGAAAATGCTTCCATGTGGGGTTTAACTATCATGACCTAAAACTAGGAGTCATGACCGACGCTAGGGAACAGGAATTCTTTTGAATCCGGAACCCATAGCAAGCCTTAGAAAAATAAAAACATGCAATAAATAGATAAAAGTACAACTGAATTGAAATTTTTTGAATCAAAATATAAAAATAAATACTCAGTATCTTTTCATAAATAAATATATTCATACAGTATTCAAATAAAATTATCAGAGAATAAAGTATCAGACAAAACAACACTCTGATGATACATTAACATTACTACTATAGTTTCTATAATACAAATTAGAGTTCAAAATATACTTTTACATAAAATAGACGGGATGGAAGAACACCAGCGAAGAACTCTACTACTAAGGTCTGACGATCCTGAAAAAAATAATTGAGGGGGGTCAAACCTTACTGAGTGAATTATTATACTATATATACATGTAATCTAACCATATCTAGTCAAGCATTCTTATATATATATGCATATACACACATTTCACACAAATGCGAAACTCTAATTTAATAAATATAATAAGTGTAGAAAACGTTTCTTTTAATACATGAAGGATCAAATAGAACCCTATTAATCGCAACCTCATTCAACCATATCATCCCTCTGGCCATAC
This sequence comes from Mallotus nudiflorus, assembly GCA_947683625.1. Lineage (NCBI taxonomy): Eukaryota > Viridiplantae > Streptophyta > Magnoliopsida > Malpighiales > Euphorbiaceae > Mallotus > Mallotus nudiflorus. Next base: position 60,682 of record CANTUR010000905.1, read on the forward strand.
AGGCTCACTTAAATCCAAGTAAATCACTTATTCCATTTTGGACAGTAGACTGTCCTCGAGACACTAAGTCAATCGAGCTCCAGCAGTTTGACTGTCAGTATGATTGGCCTCGAGATACTTGGTTAACCAAGCTCCCGTAATCACACTCTCAACCACATCACATCTCAATCAAATTAATCAAATCATAATCAATCAAATTGTAATCACCACAATTAATTCCTCACTCAAACCTAAATCTATCACACCAGTACGTACATGGTCTTAGTGCTGCCCATTAGGTAGCACGTTCTATCAATATCCTTCATTTAAAATAAAAACATCATATGGACAAACAAATAATGCATAATAATAATCATAATGATAAAATAAACCATATATATATACTGGAAATATATCTAAAATCAACTAAGTATATTTTGTGTATATATATGTCAAATAAAGTCAAATCAAATATGAAACATACCAAAGATAAACCAATGATATACTTAAAAAAAATTAAGTATGAATTGATAATATAACATGCATTTATTTGGAAATATATAAAAAATATACCAAAAATATACTTAAAAACAATTTAAGTATAAATCAATAATATGACATGCAATTATTTAGGAATATACCTAAAATAAACTAATCATTTAATAAAACAATCATGAATAAATATACATTTAAAACATGTATTTAATTTTTGACATATGTCCAAAATATACTAAAAATAAACCTAAATATCTAACACACATATATAAAAAATAAACTCTAAACATACTAATGATATATTAAATGTATGTAGAAAATATGCAAACATATATATATATCAAGATATACTAAAAATAAACCGAAAATATACCAAATCATATTATAAATTAAATTACTGTTTAAAACATATAATGAAAATGAAAAATCCTAAGTCATGCATCCTATATGTAATGCATATATATACAGTATAATAACTCATAGATTAGCGCTATACGAGAAAAATTCGGTGGGCCTGGTCCGTTAGGCCTCGGTTTCGGCTCAGCTAGAAAAAATAAAATAATAATAATCATTAGAATAAACTTCTAACTCTACACTTCTAGGATTACTATAGACAGACTCAATCAAAACTAGACTCATATCGGTTGTCACGTTTTACGAGAAATCTACTTAAATTTTGATAGAGTCTCCTCTGTAAAACATACATCTCCCTATAAAAGTAAGGTCGATCTTACACAGAAAACACACTTCTAAAATCACCAAATACTTAACACCTCGGATTGGGACTTCAAACTTCACAAATCCCCAACCGAGGTTCACAATTCACAAATCAATAATATTAACAGTAAAATAATAAAATCATCAAAAAAATCAATTAAAATATTTAAAAACCTTTATTTTCCAATTAAAACATAACAGTCTAATTTAAATAATATTTGATAATAAAAATTCATAAATGGAATAAAATCTCCATTTTACAATTAAATTAACATAAATTGTAAATAATATTTAAAATCACAATTTAACATCACAAAAATAATAAAATACATATTTAGCCTCAAAATAATAAATACACTTATTATTCATATAATATTCTAAAATTATCACAATTAACTATTAAAATCTCAAATATTATATAATATTAATAAAATTTCAATTTTTATAATTATTCAACATAACATAATAAAATTCACATTTAATTGCTTAAATAGCTTAATTATATAATAAAATTAGTTTAAAATCCATTTTATTTCCAAAATAATATATATAATATATTGTTTGAAAACAAATTTTGAAAAAAAAATAGTATTAATTAGTTAAAAATAATTATTAATTTGTAAAAACCATTTTATTACCTTAAATATTTATAAAATCAACTAAAATATAATATTCGACTATATTAACACAAAATTACATATTTACCCCTATAAAACAAAATATCCAATATACTAAATAATTTTGTAAAAAATTATATAAAATCATAAAAAAATTTTAATCAACATATAATATACTAATATCAACCAAAACACATATTTAACCAATAATTTCAACAAAAATATTTATTTAACTTAATAATTCAAACTACACATAAATTATATAAAATTTCATTAAAATTATTTAAATTCATAAAAATTATTTTACCAACAAATAATATTATAATGTCAACTAAAACACACAATTAAACTCTAATTTCTACCAAAAATACACATTTAACTCAATATCCAAACTTCACATAATCTATAAATATTTCTAAAAATTACACAATATTCTCAAAAATTAATGTCTCAAAACCAAAATTAATAACAATACATAACAACAATAATTTAACCAAATTCATAATTTAATTAATTAATTAACAAAAAATCATTTTTAATTATTAAAATATTCAATAATTAACCAAAAATCAAACAAAATCAGAAAAATAAATTAAAAATATCTATGAGTAGATTAAGATGCATAGATCAATATTTCAAAAAGAGATTATCAAAATAAATTAAACTCAAGCTAAAAAAGTTTAAAAAGAAATTATAAACTAAAAATTACATAAAACTCACAAATGGTTAGCTTTGAGCTTCGATCAAGCTCAAAATCATCTTCTCCTCAACTCAAGGAGTTGATCGAGCCAAAGAAATCAAGCTTTTGCCGTCAGGAAGCCACTGACGACCCTTGGACCATGCTGCTGTCGCTGCTACTTCAGTCACTTTCGACGGCTACAACAACTCTCCAATGGCGGCGATGGTAGGAAGAAGAAGATGAGTAGATGATGGTGAAGTTATGGCTACTCTGACGGAGGTTAAAGACGCACTTTGACAGAAAGAAAGTCAAACAGTGCGGGAAGGGGAGAAGAACTTATGGTAAGTTCTTGTTTTTTTTTTTTCTTTGTATATTTTATGTTCTTCACATTAAATGCATATATATATATATATATACACACACACACACACACATAAAATAACATTTAACAATAAATAATAATAACACAAATAATGCTAATAAAATAAATAAGGAAATAATAAAAATAATAGTCAACATTATGTCATATAATAAAATAATACTAACACTTAAAATAATGTTATTAAAATAATTCTCTTCAAAATAACACTAATATTATAATAAATCTCTACTACACAATACATTAACACTTAAAAATATAACATTTACATAAAGAATAAAATAATAATAATATTAGTACTTAAAAATAATATTAAAATAACCATGCTCTAAATTAACGTTATTAGAATAATAGCATTCAAAAATAATAAATATACACAATGGAATTTAAACGTCTAAAATAATAAGTTCTAGAATAATATATTTATGTAAAAATTCAATTAAACATAAAATAATAATAATTAATCACAAAATAGTAAAATAATTAAATATAAATTTTAAATTTTATTAACACTGCATATTTCATTATTTAATAAAATAATTTAAAAATCAGGGTTTATTACATTAACAGCAAGTTGATAACATTATCTAATCATATACTAATCTCCATGAATTTTTATGACCCGGCCTTTTAGAGGAATATTCATAGTTAAATGTTTGATGCTCGTGGTCGTGTCAATTTCATGAAGGATTGGCTGGTCTATAATTGTAATATCCCGGTGTTTTTAAATATTTTAATATTGCATCGAGATATGTAGTGTTAATAATTTTAGTATATATATATATATATATATCTTTGATATTTTTACGAGTTGATATTTATTCAAAGTTTATTTTAATTTTTTGTACTATTTTAAGTGCCTTACGTAAAATTTTCCCAAGAATTCTATTTTCGAAGAAATTGATACGTAAATTATTTAATATTGATTATATTAAATATATTAATGCATTTGCATGAGTTCATGCATTATTTTAATTGTGGTATTAATATATATATATATATATATATATATATATATATATATTCATATATAATAATTTTAGGGTTCATTATTATTATTTGATTATGAATATAATATATAGTTTATTGTTAATGTGTGACATGTATGTATATGTATATGTATATTTTATTATATTTAATAATTGTGGTGCACAATTATTTGAGATATGATATTATAATTAAAGTTAAAAGTTATATATATATATATATATTGTAAAATTACATGAATTGCCCCTCCTCCTCCTTCTTCCTCCCGATCCCTTCCTCTCACCCTCGCCGTCCGTTTCTCCTCCGACCAGAGTGCCTCCAGCCTTCCGCCATTGACCACCTCCTCACTAGCAAGCTCCGTCGTCCTTGTTATCTTCCTTGGCACCGACCAAGTCCATTTTTGGCCGAAACTCAAGCTTCCGTCGTTCTTCCTCCTCCGGCCATCATTCTTCACGTTTCCAGTGTCCTTGAGCTCCTCAAGCTTCTGTAATCTTGATTCTAGCTTCCGTTTGAGCTCTAACTCCCTCAATTTTTCTGTTTCTCGATTTTTCAATTTTGGCCATATTGAATGTTCAAAATTTTTTTTAACTTTTCTTTGTGATTAATGAAAAATTCCTTCACAAATGTTGTTCCACTTAGCTTAATCTTCATGTGTGAATTTTTGTAGAATTTTTTGAAATTATTTTGATTTTTAGGTATTTTTGAATATTTTATTATTATTTTCTAATTTTCGAAAATTAATTAATTAAATTATGAAATTGTGTTTTATGATAAATATAGGTGTTTAAATGAATTATAGAAATTTATTTGGAATTTTTGTGAATTTTTATGTATTTATTTTGAATTTATATAGTTTATGTAATTTTGGAAAAATAGGGTTAATTATGTTTTTAATTGAAATTAATTGGTTAATTAAGTTTAATTAGTGATATTATTGAAAAATATGTTGAGAAAATTAATTTTGTGCAATTATATTATTTTTGGTGAATTTTTGAATTAATTTTAGTATATTTATATATATAGGGGTATTTTGGTAATTTTACCCTAAATTGGCTAAAAATGTAATTAAATTGGTTTTAATAGTTATTTAGGGTATAAAAATGATTTCTACAAATTATTTAGTATTTTAAACTAATTAAAGCTATTTTTCATAAATTATTTTCAATTATATATATATAATATACGATTTTTCTAATAAAATGAGTTTTTATCGGTTTTTATTGTGTTTTAGGGTTAATTATGTAATTTATACTGATAAAATGTATTTTTATTATATAAGGGCATTTTCGGTATTTCTGTACCATTTTGTGAATTGTGGACCTCAGTTGGTGATTTGTAGTTTGGAGTCTGACCAAGGGATTTTGGTTGTGATTCTGTGTCTATTTTTTCGAAGTGTGTTTCTTTGCAGGGCTGGGCTCTACTCTTTGAGTAGAGAGATGTCCATTTTACAGGGGAGGTTCTGTCGGATTTTTGATAGAATTCTCGTAAAATGTGATGTCCGATCGAACCCCTAATTCTAATTCTGTCTTTAGTAATCTAGATTGAGTCTTTAGAACTTATGTTAGATTTATTCTGATTCCTGTCGTTATCTGTTTGTTTAGTTGCGTCGAGACCGAGGCCTAGTGGACCAGGCCCATCGAATCCATCTCGAGGAGCACAATAATTTGTGAGTTACTATTCTATGTATATATGCTCTAGGGTGCATGATTTTAGAAATCTATGTTTTATTTTGACTAAAAATGCATAATGGTTTAATTAGTACTTAAGTTTATTTTTAGTTTACTTTTGGTTTATTTTTGGTTTATTATTGGTATATTTTAAACTATATGCATGTTTTATTAATGAATTATGTTTAAAATGTTTTTGAATATATTTCTAGTTTATTTTGTTATCTAATTGGATTTATTTGATGTATATATACTCGAAATATACCTGGTTTACTTTTGGTATATTTCTTGTATATATATGGTTTATGTTGCTATTTTATTTAAATTCATGCATCATTTATTTGTGAATGTATGTTTTATATTTAATAATGAAGGATATCAATAGAACGTGCTACCTAGTGGGCAGCACTAGGACTGAGTACGTACCGGTACGCTGATAACATTTAGACTATATTACTAACTTGTTTGAGGATATTGATTGGATTTGATTTATTTGATGTGTGATATGATTTGGGAGTGTGATTGCTGGAGCTCGATTGACTAAGTGTCTTGGGGCCAATCACACTGACAGTCAGACTGCTGGAGCTCGGTTGACTTAGTGTCTTGGGGCCAGTCTACTGTCTAAATGGAATGAGTGAATATATTGGAATAAGTGAGCTTGTATGGCTAGAGTGTTGTCTAACATTGTTTTGAGGTTGCGATTTTCTAGGGTTCTATTTAATCCTTCATAAACAGTGATTTTCAATAAAAATATATAAAATGATTTTATTGCATCTGTGTGTATTTGCTTGTATACATACATATTATATATACTTTTGATTGTGTGCATTGGCATTTAATACGCATGTATATATATTATAGTAATTCACTCAGTGAGGTCTGACTCCCCTCCGTTGACTATTTTTCAGGAGAGTCATCTTCATCAGACCTCAGTAGCAGGCCTGTACGTCGGATTTCTTCCGCTCTGGCTTCTCTATGTAAACTGTTCACTTGAGTTTTATTTTATGATCTAGACACTGCAGTAGTCATAAAATTGTTAAAAGATATTGTATTAAATTTGTATGAGTTATGTATTTTAAGAATTTGAACTGAATTTGTATTAAAAGAGTTTATTTATATATATGAGATGAGGATTTGATTTAATTTCATTTGGTGGAATTATTATTTTGATATTTATGATTTTATTCCACTGCACAATATTTTACTTAATTGTGTTGTTATTATTACTATTGCATGTTTTTATTTGTTTTTAGGCTTGCTACGGGTTCCGGATTCGAAAGAATTCTCGTTCCCTAGCGCTGGTCATGACCCCTATTTTGGGTCGTGACAATAATGTCATTGTATGTGAGAGGAAGATCTACCACATTGAATAAAGCTTTGACAGCTTTAACATCCCTAGTATCTTGATTGAAAAATTCTAACCTTAGCTCCACAAGCCCCATTAATTATGTGGTTCCACCGTAAAAGCTTGTAATAGGAGTCCGGATAGCTTTCAAATCAATGGCGGAACCTCCCATTGCCTTATAGGCATTCCAAAAGAGTGCATTGATAACACCTCTATCATCAATTAGCAATCTTTTTACTAAGTAATTGTTAATGAAAGAACTTACCACTAAAGCATCATTGTAAGGATATTGAACGTGTTTCCCATCTTCTAGACCAAATGTGATCGTTTACTTCTTTTTAGAGGTGGGGCTTTCTTTCTTTTGAGTTCTTTTAAACTTTCTTTTAGTCTCTTCTCCTTCGATAATCATGTTAATGACTTCACTTACTTTATTCTTAGCTTTATTATGCTCTGGCTTATCTTTATCTTGATCATCTGGTTCTCGATCTCTTTTAGTTATGTCGATGAAGTTACTAAGTTTCCTATTTTGTATTAACTTTTCTATAGCATTCTTTAATTCTCAGCATGCCTCAATCTTATGCCTATAGTCCCAGCGTATTGATAGGAGAACCTCCTATCTTGTATGGCTCTCCTGGTTAGACTCAGTCTTCTATCTTGTATGGCTATGACAATAACCTACTATGTTTGATCCATATGAGGATTTTGGATTTTGAGGTGTTTAGTGGTATGTACCCCTCTGCTTCCCTTTTGGATCCTTCCATCAGGTTTTTGAAGTTTGCTCACTAAAATCGGGGCCTTCTTGGTTTTGACCTTTCATTTTTTCTGATAGGTGTTTTCTTGTCATCATGATGCATTTTCCTATCTTCATCCATTTTTATCATCTTTATTGTTATAGCCATTACCTCAGCAAAAGTGTTAGGTTCTTTGCGCAAGATTTTATCCTTAAGTTTCCCCAGCCAAGTCCCATTTTTCAAGGCTTCTATAGTTACTTCATTAATTAAATTCTCGATTTGCATAACTACCTTGTTAAATTTATCCAAATAACTTCTCAATAACTCTGTAGCCTCGTATCTACACATCTGAAGATCATTGATATTTTTGGTAAGAGGAACATTGGTGATAAACCGAGTCTGGAATTTCTCAGCTAATTCCTCAAAGGATGAAATAGAATTCTCAGGAAGTTAATGGAACACTTCTGAGCATTCTTGAAGAGGTACTAGGAATGAATTTGCACATGATTCTATCATTTACATTCTGAAGCAGCATCCTAGTCCTGAATGAGGATATGTGATTGATTGGATCCCCAGTTCTATTAAATTGGTCTAACTGAGGCATTCTGAACTTGGTTAGGATGTTTATCTTGATTATTCTGCTTATAAAGAGTGTCTTTCCTTCTATAACGCACTGATCTTCCTTCCCAAGTCAAATACAAGCTTTCTACATAACCTCTTCAACTTTCTAAGCTATCTTTAAATCATCTAGGGTTGGGATTATTATGCTAGGTTCCCCTTCTAGAGTTTTATAACCTTCTCTTCTTCTACCATGCACGTTCTAAGCTGTTATCAATGTCGCCACATTATTTTCTGGATGAACTATTATAGGATTACTGCCTTAGATTAAGGCAATCAACTGTTATTACGTTGAGAGCATATGAGTTTGAATGTTTTGAATCATTACTTCTTTGCTTGATGGAGGTAGGTTGAGTGTTTGAGTTATTGTGTTTAGGTTTGGTGTGTTTATGGTGAGGGTTTCGGGTAAATTTGGAAAAGGTATGAAGGGTATAAGTTTGTTATTATATTGTAAAGGAGCATAATAAGGGAAGTCATTGTCTAGCGTTGGCTATCCCTGGGTATTAGCAGTTAGAGTGTATGCTCCGAGTGGACCTGTGATAAAGGTCTAATATACTAAAAAGGTGCTAACGAAATTATTGGTTAAATAGGCACTAATAGGTTATACAGAGGAATGGGGGCTGATGGGTTATATGCATATCTAGGGTTAAGATTGGTGGTGGATTTGAAGTCATGAGGCCAATATTGTATTTAGTAGATGCTTAATGACTTTTAACTTAAGAGGTTCCACACAGATGACGCCACTTGATAATTTATTTTCGGGATCTTTGAGTCTAAGCCCTGTAAGGAATCAACAAAGGGACAAAGTGAGAGGTGGGGAGGATCCCCATAAACCCTCTCATGCCTAAATCAGAGAGTGTAAAGAGAGAATTTAGAGAGATAAAGAGAGTAAAGAGTATGAGAGAATAAAATGAATGAAAATGAAAGATATGAGGTTCTATTTATAGTGATAGTAATACTCAAAACTAAAAGAAATAAGATTCCTTGTTGATGTAGGTCTTGTGCCTAGTTGGGGAGTATTTCTTCTTATTTGAAAGTTTCATTAATTAGGAATCTTTTTCTTATCTAATTTAGACATTTTTCATCTACAACTAATCTCTGCATATGAAAATAAACCTTTAGTAAAATAGAAATATGTATATTGAGTATAAAAATATTAGGTAGGGGCAAGATATACTAATATGGCTTCCATTGTCATTGAGGTGATAACTGAATTACAGAAGATAGAGTGTTTTATTTATATCACAAGAGGATTAGTTTGGTAACTAATACTTGTATTCGTGTTTCAGATTATACAAACAGCGATATTGTCCTTCGATTTTCTTAATTAGTACGTGTTGAATGACATTTTCCTTGTAAGGAGAATATAGTCTTTCTATACAATAAATAGGGTATTTATAGAGGATGTTGCCAGTGATGCATGCCTAACAATGGAACAAGTCAAGAGAATTCATCTTGAAAAGGATTCACGTTTGTTTTTAATTCAAAAAACAAAATTAATTTTAAATTTATCTTAAAAATAGATTTTCATCTTTTTTTTTTTAATTTATCAAAGGACTAATCATTGTTTCCAATTTAATTTGTATAGATTTTCAATTTCTGATGTGGTTACCCATATTTGAAGCTTTCCGGTTTAAAAAACGTATATATCTATTAAATTTTTTTATTTATTTGGATGTACTGTATGCAATGATTAAATTTATAATATATGTACACACCTATGTGTATATGCAGTGTATAATTTTATCAGACTATTCATTGGATGCAATACTTTAAATATAGATAAAAATCTCACTTATATTTTTAGTAACACAAAAAAACTACATTTTTTTTTTGTAATGTGGCATTTCAAATTAAATTCTTCTGGGTTGAAATGGTGAAATCTGTACAAATTATATGATGCTTGTAATATACAAGAATATAAATTAAAGCTCAAATATTACGTTGAATAATTTACATCCAGTTGCTTTTTTTTTTTTTCAAACAAATTAACTCCAGATTAGCATACAAATTAATCGACATGTGTTGTTCGACGGGTGGATCATTCAGAAAATTGTTCTACGTAAGCAAGTTAGATAGTCGTAGAAAATTCAATTATCATATTGGATGAGCCCTCCTCCAATGGTACGACTTTAGGTCTGGTTTCAAACATAAGGAATTTTAAGGTCTAAAATTAGATTACCAGAACTGAAAAAAGTAGGAAACCAGATAAGCATGAAACATTGGGCTCAATAATATGTTATTATATTATATATTTGCATTTTTCAAAGGACTGATGGAGCCAGGAAACCCCTTAATTGATATAATTTTAGATTTTTATTTTTGGATTTCTTAATTAAATATCCTTTTTCTTGGATTAAATATATAATATCCCACTTGCTTTTTTTCTGAAAATTACATCAATGAACTAGATAGCAGTATTAGACCTTCCTTCGCTATATATACCTTAATTTGCCTTGAAATTAAAGGGATATAATCCCACGTTGTGTTATGAGCATTCAGATAAGATCATTGCTAAAAAATTTAATTAAATAAATCAGAACAAGAAATCAAATTATTTAGTGTCATTACGCCCTTCTAGCTATTTGTTTACTCTGCTTCTTTTGAGAAGAATGAATTAATAAAAGTGATAAACTAATCCATTGTTTTTAATGAACAATTTGCAAGCAGATTTAATCCCAATAAATTAGCAAACTTTGTTGACTGCAAATATGTTAATGGGTTTGATGAAATTATGTTACTTGATAAAGGGCCATCTTAAAGGTGAATGGCCGTGGAGCATGACATTCATCATACATATGGGCGGATGATATATATATATTTAAAATAAAAAATTATTAGTATTTAAAATTTATTAAATTCTGATTAATTCAATTTAATGTGAATATAATTATAAGAGCAGTAAAAATATTTTAATAGTTAATTTAATATGGTTGCTCTTATTACGACTTGAATTTGAAATATCACTTAAAAGAAAATAATCTTTTTACCAATTGATTCCAACAATTATTAATAATGACAAATAATTTCTGCTATATGTATATATATGAGATGCAAAAATTTTATGTTCTGAATAATAAATTTATTTTTAACCGTTATTGTTAAAATATTAATTAAGAGTAAAAAATATATAACATAAATTATTATGTTAATATTTAATTTCTATCCATATATGTATTACATCAACTCCCTCCATAAGTAGAAATACAAGCATTTTTAATCCTTTAACTTGATAGACAGAAGAGAAAATGTCAACGACGCGTTTCATGCCTTGGAGTCAAATGCAAAACCAAAATGTCTTTGTATTATTTTATGCATCAATGATATATATTCTTTATCATTTTTATTTTAATTGCATATGTATAATTGTTAAATAAGTAGTTGCCGATAATTATTTGAATTTCTTCATCATTATCCCAAAAAAAACACTAGCAATTAATGTATTAAATTTCATAAGACGAATAATTCAAAATAAAGTTAATAAGAAAAAAAAAAAAGTTGTGCAAGTCAGCAAGTATTTGTTTCTCTTCACCAGCTAACTAATGCAACTACTATAAGCATGCACGACTACAACTCCTATATAAAGGAGCCAAAGTTGAGACACAAGACACAAACTCACATAAACCCTTATCTCCTTTCGATCATCCATTTCATTATACAAAACCATTTTAGAACATTTGCTATTGGAATCCATCGCTGACACATTCTTCGATGGAGCTTCGAATTCTGCTAGCACTTGTGTTTGCTCCTCTTCTTTTGTCCACGACAGTTTTGGGGTACGACCACAAAGATGTAAATACATGGTGCAGCAAAATGCCCAACCCAGAACCCTGTGAATACTTTCTAAGCCACAATCCAACCAACGCTCCCATCACACACGAATCTGATTTTCTCAAAATTTCTACGGAATTGGCCTTACAGCGTGCCAAGCATGCAGAAGTAAATACATACTCATTAGGCACAAAGTGCAGAAATGAGCAGGAAAAGGCTGCTTGGACAGATTGCCTTGAGCTTTACGAATATACCGTCCTTTGGCTCAACAAAACGAGCACAAGCAAGTGCTCTAAATTTGAAGCACAAACATGGCTCAGCACAGCTTTAAACCAATCTAGAAACGTGCAAAACCGGGTTCATGGAACTTGGGGTGCCTGACTATGTGCTACCCTTGATGTCCAATAATGTGTCCAAGTTAATTAGCAACACTTTGGCTATTAACAAGGTTCCATATGAGGAACCTAAATACAAAGATGGACTTCCTACATGGGTCAAACCGCGTGATCGAAAGCTCTTGCAAACAACGTCACCAGCTTCTCAAGCTAACATCGTAGTGGCAAAAGACGGGTCAGGAAATTTCAAGACAATTAATGAAGCAGTTGATGCAGCATCAAAAAGATCAGGAACTGGAAGATTCATAATATATGTGAAGGCAGGGGTATACAGCGAAAACGTTCAGATAGGAACTAAACTGATAAATCTTATGTTCGTTGGTGATGGTATTGGGAAAACTATTGTGACAGGAAGCAAAAGTGTCGGAGGAGGCTCTACAACCTTTAACTCAGCTACCTTTGGTAAGTAAATTTCAACTCTAATTTTTTTTTTAGCAATTTTTTCTTTGCTAACGTAACAGATTATTCAAACTTGTGAAGTAAAAAGGTATGTATACATATATGATCAAAGTGCAAACATTTCAATTCACGGTAAAGATTGAACGGTTGCAATGCATATATATATATACACACACACACACAAGTTCTTGATAAATTTTCACTAGTCAGAGAAAACGACCATCAACGAGACATTAGTTTTGCATGTCATTCAAAATTATTAAATGATAAAAACTATGTTTGTCATCCTTATGACCACGCTACTATATATAAACTATGGCTGGGTCCTTGACTTTAATTGGGTATGGCAGTTGAAACTTGATTGCTTTAAAAGCAAGTAATGACATTTACAACACAAACATATCTACAGGTCTTATGAAAATTAGACTTTTTGCTCTTCTAAACAAAAAAAGTCACATACTTATTTTAAGAATTAAAACGACTTGCAACTTTTTTATTTGCTTTTATATAATTAATTATACGATGATGAACAGATATATATATATATATATATATATATATATATATATGCACACACACACATACACGTTGCGTGGCGTATGAATAATTTTGGTATTATATGAATTTCAGCTGTAGTTGGAGATGGATTTATTGCTCGGGACATGACTTTCAGAAACACAGCCGGTCCCCAGAACCACCAGGCAGTAGCTCTACGATCAGGCGCAGATCTCTCAGTGTTCTACAAATGCAGCTTTGAAGGATATCAAGACACTCTATACGTCCATTCTCAAAGACAATTCTACAGAGAATGTGACATATACGGGACAGTGGACTTCATATTCGGCAATGCTGCAGTTGTTTTACAGAACTGCAACATCTTTCCACGCAACCCTCCAAACAAAACCAACACTATTACTGCTCAAGGCAGGACAGATCCTAACCAAAACACTGGAATTTCCATCCATAATTCTAGAGTTACAGCAGCATCTGATTTAAGGCCAGTTCAGAGCTCGGTCAAGACGTATCTTGGCAGGCCCTGGAAAGAATATTCAAGGACTGTTTTCATGAAAACATTCCTTGATAGCTTGATTGACCCAGCAGGATGGATGGAATGGAGTGGTAATTTTGCTCTTAGCACTTTATATTACGGAGAGTACATGAACACTGGCCCTGGCTCATCCACCGCTAACAGAGTTAACTGGAAAGGCTACCGTGTCATAACCAGTGCAACCGAGGCATCCCAGTTCACAGTCGGGAATTTCATTTCAGGAAATTCTTGGTTGCCAGGCACTAATGTTCCTTTCACTCCAGGCCTTTAAGTAATTCTCTTTGATTCTTTTGAAGATATAAATCGTCATTTTCAGGTGTCCATATAATGTATGTCCATCATTGAGTTCTTCTGGCACAAAAATAAATTCAAAAATTGTCAAAGAAATTAAGAAAATAACGAGTCCATTATGGGTATTTTATTGTTAATTTTGTTTTCCTGAAACTGTATGATTGAACAAAAATATTGAAATTTTTTGTTTAATTCTTTTTTTTACTATTGATGTACGGAAATTGATGTTATTCTTATTATAATGTTTGAGTCATTCTTAAGATCATCAGGACATTATATTTCAGTCTAGTTAAAATACCAATATTCGTCGACATTTTACTACACATAAAACATCATCAATTTTCATCACTGACCGTTTAAATAACGTGTTCAATCATCCATCAACATATTAGCTTGGTCAGAACATATAATTCAGTTTTCAATTTGATCTTACGGCAACACAGACAATGATCACTTGGTTAAAATAAATTTGAGAAAATAACTCTTCTTTAACTAGAAAAGTCAAATGAACGATGACAACAACATCCGAGTTAGAGTAAAGTTTTTGTGAACATTTTTTTAAGATTTTATTCTAGAAGATTAAGACACCTCGACGAATTCATTTGCTTTGCCAACCATGGAGGTTCTAATGGGTAAAAAGGCCCAATTTTCATGGCTGAATTTTGGAGTGAATGAACTAAAATTGAAGGTCCAATAGGCTAGCCCTACACAGGGCTCTATCCACTGTGAGGCCTAAAACTTACCAACGAAATCCAAGACTATTGAGTGTATGAAGTTTCTTCTGACGGGGAATTGTGACATGGTGACGGTGCTTTTCAGTGGTAGCTGTTGTGGACCTTGATATTTATTGGAGCAGAGGATATTATGAAACTAGTGGTAGAGTTGAACTCATCATATTACTTTCTGCTACAGTAGTTGTCCCACTTCCATTGTCGATATGAGACAGAGAGATCCAAAAACGTGCTGGCAAGGGCATGTTTTTAAATATGCTCAACAGTGGAAAACACACAGCTGCTTCATATTGAAGATGATGCAACGGCGTTTCTTGGCTCCTGCTGTAAGTGGTTGTTGGCTTGAGCCTAATGCCAATTCAGAAGAGAATAAAAAATGTAACCAACCGTACATATTAGTTAACTCTTGACGTTGAGCAGATATTGGGTGTTTAATGGCTGGGCTACATTGATTTTCTCTCGAGATTTGGCCCAAATCAGCTACCAATAACTTATATTAAATGACACTCAAAATGTGTTTTTTTTTTTTTTGGGTTTAAAAAAGTTTTTATTTGATGTTTTTCTGAAGTAGCAAGATAAGCATGATCTTTTTTTTTGTTATGAAAAAGATCTGTTTTGTCTGTTTGAGGGATTAATCTCAAGGCATCAGAATCCCATTTTTATCATGCTAAACTGTGACATCGAGGAATAAGCCATTGCTAATTGCCTCTATCATAACAGCGACTTAAACAATATGCGACAAAATTTTTTTTTTAAAAGATATTTTTATCCTCGATATAGGGGAGCAATCAATCTCGAGGAGGGGTTTTTTTTTTTTTTTTCAATTCTAAGATAGTTACAGTATAAATACCAAAAAAAAAAAAAAAAATCAAACACTGAACCGACAGCGCCTTCGCGCATGTGTATATGTATAAAGCCACCGACTTACAAGGGCATGTTTTATTTGATACCTTTCTCATCTCTTGATCTTGAAAAATGCCCAACTTCACTCTTTCGCCGCTATTGCTTGTTCTTCTCTTCATCTTCTGCATTTCAGGTCTCGCGGAATCGTTCACCGTCGACAGAAATTCACATCCAAGTGCTACAAATATCTACAAGTCTTGCAAGAACACTACCTATCCAACTCTGTGTGTCCAATACCTATCCATCTTTCCACAATCCATGATGCAAAACCCAAAAAAGATCGCCAAAGCCGCCTTATTAGTGAGTCTGTACAGGGTCCAAATAACGAGATCATTCATCAAGAAAGCATCCACCAAACTGAAAGCTGTTAAAGGGAAGAGGTATCATCGGAAGAGAGATCATCAACTAGTGGAAGACTGTTTAGAAGTAATGAGCGACGGGTTGGATAATCTTAACCTGTCAATTATAGAGTTCCATCGCATGGAAATGGGAGGCCGAAAAAAGGGTGATGAGAATTGCGACATTGCCTGCCATGTATCTAACATTCAGAATTACTTGAGCTCTGCTTTAAACCGACGCTTCGACTTGTGTTGATGAATTTGATGAGTTGAAAAGGAAGAAGTTCGGCAAGTTAATGGCTACAATTAAGGCTAAGGCTTTGAATGCGGAACAGGCTACCACTATTGGATTAGACTTGTTTTGCCAATCTGCAAAGTGTTCGACTTGGTTTTAGTGTGTTGTTAATGTCAATGTTGATTTTGGTAATTTTTTTAAGTTCCGGGGAAAGCTAAATTTAGATATTTTTCTCCAAATAATAATATTGAATAATAGTGATTTTGTGATTTGTTGTTTACATGATCTGCATTTTTTTTTTTCCTTTCTACATGTAGGGGTGAGCAACGTAATAGAATGGGTTAGTGCAAAGTAACAAGATGTTATATATTTGTAAAAAAAAAAATAAAAAATTACTGATACACCCCGTAACCATTTGATTACTGGTAATTGCTTTTTTTTTTTTATTTAATTGGTTATCTAAATAGATGAACTATTCACTCTAAAATTTTAATTTGATTCAATTTTTAATTTTTAAAAAAGTTTAAATATAATTGATAAGAACGTAACATATATATATATTTGTATCTACAGTTATTTTAATTTTTTTAAAAATTTTATTTTATTAATAATTACTATTAAATTATAATAAATAAATTCATTTAATGGTTATCAAAATAAACTAAAATTAAAGTGAAAAATTACTGTAGATATTTTAAATATTGTTGGACTGCTGGAGCAGCATTTCTTGATATGCTCCCTTGCTAGTGGCTAGTGGCTAGTGGCTACTGTACTTTATCGCAGCACAGGATAAGACCCACTAATTCTTTTAATGGACGACACATCTCAGAACACAAATCAACCACGAACAACTTATAGTAATAACAAAATTATTATAGTAATAACAAAATTAACGATAATAATAATTAACATTTGGAGCCTTCTTAGTCTGCATGCTGTAAGCCCATCATATCAACAATCACTGTGATTTTCTTGATTATTAATTTAAGTGTCTATCAAGATTACCCATTGCTTCATCTTTTCATAATAATAATAAAGCATATCCGAAATAGGTAAATTATTCCCAATATTTGTTACTTAACGACTAAATTCCATACAAATGTTGAATCTGTTGTAAATCAATTATTGGGAATTGATTTTTCCTTTTCAAAAAAACAAAAATTAACAGAAAAGGAAAATTATTATTGGGAATTGATCTTTGAATATTGTTGGGCTGTCTTTTGCTGAGCTCTCAAGTTGTCCTTGGACTTTGTTTACAAAAATCTGTTTTGGCCCAATTGCAATCATTTTGAGATATTTGGAGTATATTAATATTTATATATTTATTAAGAAACATAAAATAATGTTATAACTAATATTTTAAATAAAAGTTCGGTTAATGTCTATTTGTTAATTTCTAGTTCATCATATGGGGAATTTGGGTTTTTTTTTTTTTTTTTTTTTTTAATTATGTGGGCATATATAATTTTTTTTTTTTTTTTTAATTTTTAACTGATGGCCTTCCCTACCTAGCTAAAGGTTTTTCTTCCAACAACACCCCCAGGGGGAGGAGCCGGTTCCCCCATCAACTAAACATCTATGGAGAGTATTTAAGGGATGGATATTAAGAATTATACAAACAAATAGCCAGAGAAGATTATCAACCTTTGAGGCTATACATATTAAACAATTAATGATGCTATCTCCACCCAATGTGAAGGTGTGCTACTATAAAAGGCCTTAATTAGGTGCATGCCTGAAGAATTTTTAGCTAAACTATAGGATCACTTTTTAACAAGAAGTTCTTTTTTTAAGTTTAATATCGGTGACAAATATTCTTAATCTTATCAATTTTTGAATATTAAAAAGAAAAAGTTAGTCTATTTTATCACAAAAGATGATATAAGAGACCCACACTTCTTTTTGTGCAGAAACTTTGTCTATTTTAATTGGACAAAATCAGAATAAAATGTGTCACAACTTTATAAAATATTAATAAGGACAAGCAGTTTAAGACCTTTAATTAATTTGCATTATGACTAATATCTCCCTAGCTAGCTACCTTCTTAACCTGCATTCAAGGAAGGAAGAAACCGTTAATATCAGTGATGGCCATAATTTCTTGGTAATTAAGTTGCTGTCAATAGTAATTAACA
Organism: Mallotus nudiflorus; assembly: GCA_947683625.1. Lineage (NCBI taxonomy): Eukaryota > Viridiplantae > Streptophyta > Magnoliopsida > Malpighiales > Euphorbiaceae > Mallotus > Mallotus nudiflorus. Next base: position 79,142 of record CANTUR010000905.1, read on the forward strand.
TAGAAAAGAGAATCAGTTTACCGGTTTGCTTTCCGACAAAATGAGAGTAGAACGATTAGAACAGCTAAACCTGCCACTACACCAACGATGATGGAAACTGTTTTACCCACCTAATCTTCGTGGGAGGAATCTATATATATATATATATATGACAACCATATTCAAAAGCAAAAAAGCACTCGAATTAGTCCTTCCCTGTGCAAATACCACCTTAATAGACTAAACAAAAGCTGCCACTTATCTTATTCTGTTGTTCATACAATGTGATCAATCTCACTCCTATCGTTTTAATTTTCTTTCTTTTAATTGATATAAAATTAAATAATCTAAATATAATGTATTATATAATATGAGACTGTTTTCTAAATTAAATATTTTAATTTATTTGTAAATACATATTTTATACGAATGGTAAATAATATATATTTTAAAATAATTAATTAATTAATTTTAATAAATTAAAATTATGATTTAATTAAATATAACTTAATAGTTATTGTAATAATTTTATTTTATTATTTTTATTAAGATTACATATATATTTTTTAATATGTATAGTAATAATAATAATTGAATAAATAATTAATTAATTGAAAATAGTTGAGAAATGGGATGTTTTAGTTAGAATAGAAGATAATTTTCAAAGGCCAAGTTTTATTCTCATTCCTCTTTTTTGAATGCTAAATTGGGTTGTAATCCAAGTTTTCTTTGGAGAAGCTTGATCGTGTCTCAGCAAGTTATTTTAAAGGGGTTGAGGAAACGTATCGGTGATGGTAATTTGACGAGTTTAGGGGTAGAACCATGATTAGATTCTATAAACTGTGGTTTTTGTTAAGTTGGAACTTCTCTTGGAATTAAGCAATTGCCTTGTTAGTAGTTTATTTCTTCCTGGTGAAAAAAGGTGGGATAGGGATTTGATTATTGATTTATTTAATAATCATGAAGCTCAAATTATCTTAAGAACTCCGTTGAGTGGTCAAGTTACTTTAGACACCTGGTACTGAATTCCTTCATCCAATGGGAATTTCTCAATTGAGGAGTTGCTACCGTCTTCTTAAAGGTGAGTGTGATTTGCATTTACATTCGGTTTGGCAGAGATTGTGGAAGTAAAATATTCAGGTGAAGATTAGGAATTTGTTTGGTGTTGTGCTTGGGAAAGTCTGCCAACTCGTTATACTCTAAGATGTGGAAATGTTCCTGTTCATGACAACTACCCTATGTGTGATGCTAACTCTGAAAATTTACGTCATTTGCTATTTTTTTGCCCTTTTGCTGTGGAATGTTGGCGATTAGCTAGGATTCATCGTTCCACGATGGTAAAGGACTCAATTAAAGACTCTTTTTTTTCTATATTCTCTTTTTTTTTTTCTGCTGAGGATGTCGAGTGTTTCGCCTCTATTTGCTATAGTTTATGGTTTAATCATAACAGGAAAGCATGGAGCATTCTTTCAGTTTTAGCTTAAACTATGTTAAATTTGGCTGGACAAAATTTATTCAATTGGCAGAGGGTTAAAGAGAACTCTAGTGTTTCTAGATGTGAATGTGTCAGAGGAGGTTGTAGGGGATGTTGTGTGGTCTAAACCTCCAGTGGACTTTGTTAAAATAAACATTAATGCATCAGTTCCTTTAGCTTCAACCATTATTAGTATTGGCTTTGTTCTGTGAGGTTCTAATGGTCGGTTTCTTAAAGCTAGAGCTCAAAGTTTTCCAGTTCTTTATTCTCCTAGACAAGCAGAGCCTGTTGGCATTAAAGAGGCATTGAGCTGGATGAAAGCAAGTGGGCATTGATCAGTGCATTTTGGGAATCTAATTCACTTCAGACAGTTCCAGTGCTTCAAAATCCAAACTTTTCTTCTCCTTTTGGTTTTTTGATTCTTGATTGTTTAGATTTGATTCATTAGTTTGATCGAGTTACTGTTCGATTTGTCCATCATTCTGCCAATTCAGTAGCTCATGCTTGCGCTAAAGCTTACTATTCAAGTTGGCGGTTTGGCAGGAGTGAGATTTTCCTCATGAGTTTCTTGTTTCTTTGTTAGCTCATGAGAGCTGTTAGTAATAAACTTTGCTTTTCCTCAAAAAAAAAAAAAAGACAATTTTTAATGGAAAGGAAAGAGTTATGTTTTATATGTAATAGGAATTAGAGTGTTTTATATAAAATAGAACATGTTTGTTTTCAAATAAGATTTTTCATATTTTTTGTAAGAAATATTGTAAATTTTAATAATTCAACATATAAGATTCTAAGGGTTATATATATATATATATAATATGAAGAAACAAATGTCAAATGTCAAATTTTATAAATATCTTTAAAAATAATTATTATATTATTTTTTGTTATATTAAATTTTTTTTCAGCGTGCTCCAAGATACCAATAATTAAAATAAAATTGAATTTCCCACGCACTTAATAAAACATTTTTTTTTATCATTTATAGGTTATTATATCGTATCAAAGGCATATCAGTCATTAATTAATGGAACTTCAAAAAGCAAATTAATACTAGCTTTTTAGTTCTGCCAATTGGGTAATTGAAATGTGGAATGATCTAATCACTTGAGTAACCACCATGGTTGGTTAGTGAATCAAAGATTAAAAAGTTCACGAGACGAAGATCAAAGGATAAAAAATAACATCCAAAAGAAAAAGAGAGGAACGACACTAAGAAATGATGCCTAAAAGAAAGCAAACCAAAGTAGTGAAGTGATGCACCCAACAAACGCTTTACTTTACATAAAGAAATACTAGTTGGCCCTGTACCTAGAGCATAAAATTTTAAAATTTCCTCTCTTTTTAAAGCACTAAAGTGGTCAAATTGTTGTTTACAATGTTATCTGAGGTGATGTTCAAGAAGAAAAAAAATTGCAATCACCTCCAGCTGCATTCTTATCATCAAACTACTACCAATAAGCTTTGGCTCTACAGTTGATTTCGAACACTAAAAGGTTAGGGGTCTAAATTTCTATGGCAATTCAATTAAAATATAAATGTGGGTGAGAGCAATACTAAAATGGATAAACTCTTAGAAATTTTTGTAGTGCACTCCTTAATTTTTGTTCAAAAAATATATATTTATGTTAATATTAAAATCACATAAATAAAATCATAATCTGTCAAAAATAGTTGGTTTTTTAGAGTAAAATCCAAATTTTAAACCCTAGAACGATAATGTGCACTTTTCTTGCGTTTGAATTAACTTTAACTAAAGGAACATACAAACGACAAGGCATGAAATGCACCTAAGATGTCATAATAGCCGGATGCCCAATACCGAGCATAACACTACCCGGAGTAAACATCGGAAGCTGCTGCAGATCCATATAAAGTCTTCAACATCCCAACAACATTAGCGAGGTAAAAAGAGCAGTCAGCTGAATTTAAATCCCCCAAACACTGAGCATAACCTTTAACCAAGCCAAAACTGCTAACCTTAAAACCTAGACCCGTTTGCAAATCAGCTAGAACATCGTCTCTCCTCCAAAAGAACTCAACATCATTGTCTGCACTTTTACTGCACTTCTTGTATCTTAGACTCGTATCAAGCTGCCTTAAGAAATTATTACACTCGTATCTTAGATAATAGCCTTCTAGTTGCAAAGCAGCACCAAAGGCGTACGGACAAATAAGACCTATTTGATTAACGGTGCTTTCTACGCATCTTGAGCAATCAATAGTCTTCAAATCACCCATGCACTGATACAGGCCATATACACTGGCTTCAGATCGAGATGAAGTTCCATTCCCGATAGCAAAACTATTATAAGCGGCTTGAGATGATGAGCTTACAACGGAGGCAAGAAAGGAGTTGAGGTTCGCTTCAAATGGAGAATTGGGTTGATACTTTTCTTGAGAACAACCTGCATATATGAAGATGTGAGCTTCGATAAGGTTGCCATGGTTGTTCAGTAAAATGAGAAGAAAGAAGAGTGAAGTGAGCCTTGAGAGGTATTAGGATAGTTTTGTGAGTGGAGAAGTGTAAGTAAAGGCTTCTCGCAATCAACATTTGTTTGTTTTTTTTTTCTTTTTCTTAGTTTCGGCTTTGGTTTCTTTTATTTTTGTTTTGTGGTGGTCTATTTTGATATTGAAAGAATGAGAATATCGGATTTTTTTTTCTTATTCCTGAATTAATTCTAAATTTTCATTTGTCATCTTTTCCACTTGAAAAAAGAAAAACGAAAGGCCCCATTTGGCCCTCGTAAATCTATTTTTATAATGAGCATTATCTTTTCTACATTTTTTCACTTCACTCAAAGACATGGCCCATAAAAATTAGCATATACCATTGCTTTTAATTCTAGCCAGAACCTAAAAAGCAGGGCACTATTATTATAGTTGAAGATGAAAATTATTGCCAAAAATTAATCAGAATGCAATGATGCTTTGTTGCTTTAGACACAAAAGAGAAGAAAAAAACACTCTGCATGGCTAACCAAGCAACACCTTTATCTAATAACAATTAACAAAGAATCGCTAGTAGAAATCTATACTGTCAAAATTCGCATAATATATTTGTGGGTCTTTATACTTGTCATAATTTATCAAATTAACACCTTAACTTATAATTTTACCATTTTAAAATTTAAACTTGCTTAAAATACATTAATCTGATTACATATGCATTTACCATCTGTAACCACCCAATTTCAGGATGACTTAAGTTTGGATGTGACAGAAGATCCAATGATAAAAATTAACTATAAAATTAGGTTTATTGGATATGATTTATTGGTTTTGAACTAAATTGTTAATTATTATTTTTTAATTTTATTCATCTATATATTATTATATTAAAATAATTTTTTTTAAGAAAAGAAAATTTAAAAAATAAAATAAAATAATAAAAAATAAAATAAAAAAGAAAAGAAAAGAAATTTTTTTAAAAAAGGAAAAGAATGGGTCGAAGATGGCCCATTCAATTTGTAAAGTGAATTAAAGAGAAATGACCAACTTTAGCCAATAAACAAAAATAATAGTAATTCCGGTCGAAAATCTACATTTCCAACTAGGAAATGACACTGCAAATATTTTATTTATTTACTTATTTGTTATTTTACTTTTATTTGTTTGTTATTTAATTTTTTGAATGGTTGTTTTTTATAATTATTTTGATAATTATCCTTTTTTTGGATAAATAATTCAAAAAATTTATTTTGTTTTTATCTTGTACCCAACTTAGGGTTACATGAAGTGTTTTTTATAAATACGTACTTTTCCTTTTGGAGAAAAATGGCTACTGACTTCTTATTATTTCTTTTTGCTTTTTGATTTTTTAACTGTGAGCCAAAGCACACATCTTCTTTATTTTTACATACTTTTATTAGTTTCTAGCCACAATCAGATTCAAATAAACCTAAAATCATAGACAATAAAAAATTACAAACTTCAAAAGCCATAGGCTTGTAACGGTGAGAATCTTTCAGAGGGAATCAATATTGCATCCAACCATGTTCATCTTTCATTTTTTAAAATTTTATTTCATTTATTTCATTTTGATTATATTTCTACTAATTATTTTGGGACATGTTCTAATTAATTTATTTCTTTGTGTTTGTTTTATTTTTTTTATGGATGGAATTATGTGAATGCATGAAAAAAAAATTATATGGAAAAAACACTACACAACACAAGACAAAGACAAAAATTATTATACTGATTATAGATTCTTTACTATTAATTGGTTTTTGTTCTTTTTTTTTTATCAATCCTTTTCTATTTTTTATTTCTTCATTTAATTTTTTTACTTTTTAGTTTAGTTTTTTTTTTCATTGGTTTATTCTACTGATAGTTTGTATTTGTCCTTTCATTTTTTTCAATTTTTTATTTTTTATTTTTATTCTTTTCTATATATTTATTTTCATTATTTTTATTTGATCTTAATTTAGTTTTAATTTTAATTTTATTTAGTTAGTTACTAATCTTTATTTATTTTATTTTTTTGTTTATGATTATGGATGGGATGACATGAATTCATTTGAAAAACAAAATTCATGAAAATCCATTGAATGCCATGAATGGAATCTTGTAGCTAAATATAATTTATAGGGTTTTATTTATTATTTAGTTTGTTTATCATTATTTTAATTAATTTATTTATTTTTGGGTTGTATTAATTTTCATTTCTTATTATTCTCAATAGTTCATTGTAATAGCCCCAATAGTGGGGAATAATAAAAACATGTGTATGTTCTTATGTGCTTTATTATTTGGTTAGTAAAATTAGGGTTTTAATTAGGTAATGAATTAAAATTAATGGCTATAGAAATTATTAACTTGTTTAATTAAAATTGAATTAGATTTAAGTGGTTAGAATTAAGGTTGCTTGTTGATTATTTTATTTTAGTTTATTTGTTTAGAGTCACTTTAATTAAATTAGGGTTTTTAGAATAAGTTAAATTAATTGTTTGATATTTTATTTGTTTGTTTTTATATTTTTTTTATTGTTATTGGGCTTATTTATTCTTTTTATGTGTTTTGGGCCTTAAGCCACATTAGACTTTAACTCATTTAAATAAATTTAAGTTTTTTAGGTTTTAATTAATTGAAATGTATTTTAGACCCATAATTAACTAGATTTAAGTTAGAGATAACTTAGGCATATTTAGTTAATTTAGACATAGACCCACCTAATTTAATTTAGACTTAGCCCATTTGATCTAAGCCCTTCTCATAATTTGTAGACTTAAGATCACTTTGGAAATAAAAATATGTAGAATTAGCCCCATTAATTTAAATACTTCATAATTTGTAGATTTAGACCCATTTTTAGAATTAAAATAAATAGACTTAAGTTCACTTAATTAAAATTAAATAAGATTTAGGCCTATTAGTCTTTTAGTCTCAATTATAAATTTAAAACATTTTGATTTAGATCATTTAATTAAAATCAACGTAGATTAGATTAACCTAGGGATTGTGATGAATGAATTGTTTACATGCATTTTTATTAAATACATTTTCATTACTAGTTTGCTTGGAGTTAATTGTTTTAAATAAGGGTTTATATGAAATGGCATGTAAATAGAGAATAAGATAGTAATTTATAAAGTAATTTTAAATGAACGCAAGACTGAAAGAAGATAGTATTCCGTTCCCAAAATCTCTTAGTTATGGTGCTAGCTTTCTTTTAGAGAATTGAGTACCACTAAAATGATTTGTTCCAGTTATTACCCTGGGGTGGTGACTCTTCATCTTCACGCTATGTCTTTGTGACATAGTAGTGTGTTCCCTAGGGCCCTGAGCCTAAACAGTGTTATGGTTGCTATAATCTTGGGCACGTGCTTAACCTTGTCGTTTACAGTAGCGACTCCACTAGGGATAAGAGATACTGATTCTACTTGTGTTCTTTAGAAATATTTTATTAATTATTAATTTATTCTTACATTCATTCTGCATCTCCCTATTAACCGATGGTGTTGGTTTATAGTTCCATGATTCCACTAGCTTTATGAGATTATAAATTGGCTAACCATCACTTTTAGCCTTAACTTGGTATAAGAGAGATTACTGGGCTCA